>OU015500.1:29674274-30136774 GCA_907164885.2 Dolomedes plantarius
AGCCAGGCGGTCAGCCTAACGTGGGGCCCCCAGAGTCTAGTTCCCAAGCATGCTTGTTCCTCATTTTATCGACCCACTCAAGGGGTTAAAGGCACGAGTCGAACTTGCCCAATCGCATGATCGAACTCTGGACTTGTGGAGTGGCAGCTTGACACTTTTAACCACTAAGCCACCGGGCCTAACGAAACAACGGCGGGTTATTTATGTAGGATTACTTATCATTGCTTACCTCCTTTTTTGACGCATTTTGGTACTTTTCTGTTTAACTGTTTAGTGCTACTGGGTTTGGCGCGCTGCCAAAATTATAACTCGCGACGCCGGACAATTTTTTCCCTCCGCAGGACCGTTATTGAGGAACGTAATCCTACGTTAAAATACCATCTGTTCCCCAAGGCCCGATTTAGAAAATTCTTGACTATAGGCACAACTCGGGATGGGGGCCCTCCATAACACTGATGTGGGCGTAAAATTTCCAAAATTGACACAGAAAACAAATAATAATGAATCACTGTGAAAGTACCATTTTACCAAGAATTGTCTATTTGAAGTGTAGAACACTAGAACATTATCAAGTAACAAAAAGCAATACAACATATTAACTTCATCATTAAAACACCAGTACAATGCAACCAGAAGAACCTATTAATCCCTTATATACACTATAACAGGGGTGGCCAACCGGTCGATCGCGATCGACCAGTCGATCTTCGACTTGATTTTAGTCGATCACGAGCCATAATTTCATAAATGTATGGACTATGTTAGTGATAAGCGGCTCATTTTCCATTTAATAAATGAGAACTAGTTGATCGCCGAGTAAAAAATTATAGAAAAGTCGATCGCCAACTGAAAGAGGTTGGCCAGCCTTGCACTATAACATACATATGATGAACTATACATATAACTATTCATATGATGATCCAATCAATCAAATTTGAAAGGATATATAAAAAAATTTGCTACTAAAAAAGGCAAAATAAATTAAAAAAATTGAATTGGGAATTTTTTCTTTGAAAATAAAAATTTATTTGGGGCCCCCAACATTCAGGGGCCCCTAGGCCCGGGCCTACCAGGCCTAATGGAAAAATCAGGGACTGCTGTTCCCTGGGAGGTTTTACATGAATCTCAAGACGCTTAGTGTATAAAATGCCATGTTTAGACTTATAATTCACAGATAGACGGTCGACTAATACAACGTGCCTCGATAACACACAAAGCGCGCTCAGGCAAAAAATAAATAACACACAATTGAGTTGTCGAAGCACTTTCGCTAGAGTAAGCAATTTACTTTTCATTTGGCAACAGTGACAATTCATGCTCTCAAAAATGGACAGGGAATCGGCTTTTCTCCGTCCCATTTGACACCCGCATTCGCGACGGAATTCGGCGATCCCGTTACCCTACATAACCAAAACGGTGAAAAACGAAACCGAAAAAGAAAGAAAAAAAAAACGAGAGCGAAAGTTTAGATCGGAGCTATCCCATTATACTCCCGATGCGGAAACAAGTGTTTTTAATGCTCGCAGCCGCTCAACCAATCAAACAGCCATTTTTTATGCAGAAAAAGAAAATAGCGCTCTTAGACGTGAGATGCCTGCTAACGCTTTACTCTCTTTTACTCCGGGAGGGAGAATGGGAAAAAAAAATGCCAGCACATCCTGATACCGAAACCTGTCAAAATTGGGGCCCCATCGAAGCGTTTGTTTGCCCGTTTTAAAAGCCATCGGTTGAGTGATCAAGAGGGCCGAAGCGAAAGGACAGAACAGTTTTAGACGTAATGTGATTCGCTCCGAAAGATCAACAGTTGTAATGATTGTCCAGTAATGACTAAGAGGTGACGCAAAAGCGAGTTTCTGCGAATGAAATCTAGATATTGTTTTCCTTAATTCTGGATCCTTAATCGATTTTGCCCCCGCGTCTCTTCGGAACGATTGAAAATTCCTCGATGGCAACCTGTTCTAGAGTAAAGAGAAAAAAAGACTTTTATAAGTGCTTTAAAACGACAGTTCTTATCGGTTTAAAAAAAAGTCATAAATTACTCCAAGAAAATAGATACACTGTTCTCGCAAAGTTGACCATACGCCTTGCCGAAGTAAACGGGGCCCATTGTTGCCCAAATTGGTCGGCAGATCTGTACTGTCCTTCCGGAGCCCAGGCCTATAAGAAAAACCACCGAACATGGGAAATCAACCCTCGGCCGAGTTTTCAGGAATTGCTGTGCAGCAAAGGTCTTCAGTTTGACAGCGGCTTATAAACGAAAGTGGGGGTGGCCGAACTTAATGCATTGTCGAAGTAAACCTAGAACGTGAGACTTCCAGGGGGGGGGGGGGGGGTGAGACATTTTGTACAGCTGACAAATCCTTGACCTATCAACATGCAAATTAAAAGAAACTCTATGCATTAAAAATATATTGCATTGATAAATAGAATACCCTTCTTTAATACTGGAATATATGTAATTGCATTTCAGTAATATTTTTTTTTATATAGTCTCAGTAAAATAGAATTTAATTTCTGGGGTAAAATTCTTGTGGTCTGGGAAACGTCAATGTTTACATCGACATCACAAACAATGATCTATCCCAGACGTGTTTGTATGCCAAGAGATTAAGTAAAGGAAAAAATACTCATAGTTTCTTGCAGATATTCCTTTAGGCGGTTTCGGTAATGCTAATGTTCACTATACCCAGTAAACTCTATTCATACATATTAGATTTAAGGCGTCCATAAGTTTCTCTGCAAAGCAAATATTCAAGTTTTGCTGTTTTTATTCTGTTTTCATTGGTCTGTAATCGAAAGTTTTGATTAAGTTTTTTAAAAATTTCTATGGTGGAAAAAAAAACTACTTTTATATAAGATGAATTTTTTGCTCTTATGAGTAATAAAAAATTCCATAAATATAACTCATATAAATCCAGAGAAAAATTACCTTTGAAATATTCCCTACCCAAAGAAGGAAGGAAATATACAAATTATTATTTTAGCATATGCATCAAAAACTAAACATGGTTAAAAATTTGAATTTAAAATTCTTTTAATCAAAATTAAAAATTGTTCGAGAATTGTATATGCATATTTACATTTATAATAAGACACATTTATTGAAAAAAGACCTTCAAAATGTGTGTAAATAATAAAAATAATTTTTTTTTTTGCCTGGATATTATTATATGAGAAAACTCGTTTGGGTTGATTCAAGCTGGTGATAGAAAAATTCTGTCTTGCATCCCCTTAAATGGGAAATCCAGATTTATATGCTAAAATCAAATTTAACATATCCATCTGGTTTAAAATAAAAAATTTTCTGTTTCGGATCCCTTAAACAAAAAATTAAACCAGACAGATCAGTTAAAACTAAATTTATTTAAATCAACCAAACGAGAAAGCTTACCAATAGTCTGCTAACACATATACAGAGGCTGTTCGCACATTTTTTAGACGATTTTGGTAAGCGGTAATAAAAAATCGTTTGCTGCAAAAGAAATAACTGCAATTGTACTATGTTTTTAAAAGTCAAAATTATCGTCTGCGGCTTGAAAGTTTTGTTTTTGTTCAAAATGGCGTTTTTAACAAAGCAGTGGTTCGAAGGCTACATTTATGCTCTTTCCGAAGAGAAATATGCATACTCCGTTATCCAAAAACGACGTGAGAGTCATGGTTTTGTGATATCTAAAGCGTCGATAGGTAATATCGTCAACAAGAAAGGAAAAAAAACGTCAAATTGGAGCCTCAAGTGGGACAAAAATTCCAAACAAGTATCCAAGGAAAAAACGGACATCTTCGACTATTGCAAAGGTACGTTATTTAATGTTAAAAGAAAATCCCCCTAGTCAAAGGACAGTTGCAAAATCATTAAAATGCTCGGTGTCCACTGTAAACAAAATGATAAACGTTGATTTAAATCTTAAGAAAGCGAAAAAACGCAATGTGCATCGTCTTCTTCCAAATCATATCGCTGAACGCAGGACACGCTGCAGAATTCTATATGAGAAACACTTATCCAAAGAAAAATGGAAAACAATTGTCACAATAGATGAATCATGGGTGTATTTAAATGATTGCAACAAAAAAAGAGCCATTTATTATCATAAAAGAGGAGAAAAAAATTTAAGTACATGGTTCAAAGAATCGAAAGAAAGTTTTTCTAAGGGATTCATGATTGTTGCTGGTTTTTCTTATAATGGCAAGTTAAAAATAAAGAGAGTGGAAAAAAATGTCAAGATTAACTCCAAATACTATCAGGAACATATTTTATCGCCAACTTTTCTGAATGAAATACCATCGCTTTACCCACAGTGCCATCAATCTGTGAGACTCCATCAGGACAAAGCTAGCAGTCACACATCAAAATCCACTGTAAATTTCCTAAAAGAAATGGAACAAAAAACTGGCATCATGGCCATACCCTTCACTGATATCCCTACTAAATCTCCCAATGTATCACCTATGGATTTTTGTGCTTTCGGACTTTTAAAATCTGCATTTTCCAAACGTCGTCCCAGAACCCTTACAGGACTCAGGAAAGCTGTTCAGGAGGAATGGGATAGAATACCTCTTCTGACACTTCAAAAGGCATTATTATCCTGAAAATTGCGGTGTCGAAAGATAGTTCAGAATAAGGGATGTCAAATAGAACATTTAAAACACAAGAATTTTATGTAATTTAGTTTTGTGAATACAATATACATCGTCTAAAAAATGTGTGAACAGCCTCTGTATTTACGAAGAGCGTTTAAATAAAAAAAAGACTGTGTTCAATAACCCCAGTAGAGATGCGAAGAACTTTAAATAATGATTAGAATACCATGATATTATTCCAGCTTTTAGAGATATTGATTCCATCAAAGTATCCTTGCACAAATAACTTTCGAAGCTTTGATTTGATAACTAACTTAACACTTCTAACACAGTATTATTCAGCGCAGCATATGTAGGAAACATTTCGACCACGCACAATTGTGTCTTATCATCGTGGAAAGGTCAGAAGTCGCAACATCCAGAGAGTGCGGTGGATGAGTCATAAATTAGATTCCCAAATCGTTAATGTTGGGTTATTTATTATCTCATGATGTCCTCGGAAAATATCTTCAGTAAGGGCTCCATTGTCCTTTGGCATACTGTTGGGGTTTTAGGCAGCCTTGTTTCTCATATACTTGTTTCTCATAATCCCATCCACAGATCCCATAGCTACAAACTAGACCTCAGTTACCATCCATAATATTTTTAGTCCCCTGAGAAACACACGTTCTTGAAACTGTGCATTCCTTATATTTAAGGCATTCTTAAGTTTCTCTGCAAAGCGAACATTCAAGTTTTTCTTTGAGACATTGACTCAATTAACGCCTGCTTTGTAGACCATTGGTGCAACTGGAACCATATTCTAGGGGCTCTGGTTATTTAGGAGAAATTTTCGTTTCTATGGACAACGGGCTGACACAAATTTACCACGCTACATCACTGTCAGAAACCATATGTCAGTTGTTTTACCCCTCTTACATTGCGTTCATGCAAAAATCTATATATCTGACAGTGAGTGAAATTTCAAGATTTTAGTATACACAGCAAAAGTACAACGTATAATTTACTGATTTACTTATTAAGTTACTGTGGAGTTAAAAAGGCCATCGGTATTAATAATGAGAAGGGATAGGGCAAAGACATTCTCGAATTTCTCCCTTTTGAGATGACCCTGTGCCCCAGAGAATGAGGAGGTTTTACAGAATATAATGTGTATTTAATTTGTTATTTAGCCATTTTAAATTTAAATGAGCTCTGGGGGGTGACTGGTCTCAATTGAGATGATACCAGGGGGGGGGGGGTTCAGTTTACTTATACGGTACCCACATTAGAAGAGACAAACAAGTTCTACGGTGTTCTTAAGTGAATGTTGAAAGACAATATGCCTGCCGCGTTGGAAAAAAAAGTTTAAATTATAAAAGAGCATCACTGTAATCATTATGTTAAAATAGCTACTTCCCTCTGCAACAATGGGTAACAAAATGTCTGATGTATCATCTGGGATATCTAGGATCCGTATGGATGTAAGTCACTCTTCTTCGGAATGAATTACATTCAGCATTTCATGGACATCACTTTCACCGCCGACCCAAGCTCATTCCGGTAACCCTTAATACCTTTCCACTGTAAGAGAAAGCGAGGCTGCAGCCACGTGCCTCTATTTCCTTCTTTTCTGCGATTCCGATTATTGCTCTAATTGAGCGTCGAAGAGACAAAAGATTCGCAGCCAAGCGTTGCTTCTTGTCATTGTGTTCCTGGAAAAAAAGGGCTTATTATTCGAGACTTCTTTTAGTTCCGCTCAGCTCACTGTGGCTCTGCTGGACGCGATAGAAAAACAAATAATAGAGAAATTTTCTTGTTAGCATATTTCTTTCTTTTGTTTGTGTGATGCTTGTAATTTTTATATCATACTCATTGTTCGCAAATTAAAAAAAATATCAGACGAGTGCAGTGATACTCTAGAAGAATGGAAGAAAAAAAGCTTCCTTTCATTTGAATAAAGAAAGAAAGAAATTTTCAGTGTGCCTAGAAACTATTTCTTGTTAACAACGGTTTTATTTATTTTATCTCTATTTTATTCTTCTACTAGCTTTAACTATCAGTAGTTGCTAGTGATCTTTATATCCAGAACTTAAGCATTTTTGGATTTAGAAAAATGGAACAACACTTTGTACCTCGTCCATAGTGATATATAACATACAACAAATACAGGTAGCCCTCCTACAGCACGGCATCTTACAACACGGTTTCGCTCTAACACGATTAAAAAATTGCGAAAACCTTTGTACAACACTGTACTTCTACAGCACTAGATATCATGATTTTTGTTTAACACATTTAAAAACTAAATTACCGTAAAATAATGACGGGAAGGAACAATAAACTATAGTGGCTTTACATGAAAATGTATCAACAAATTATAATTTATTCATTTATAACTCTATAAAATTGCAAGAAGGCCTAAGCTTGGCTGAAAATCTTCAATCATTTTTCTTGAATAATTTCTTGAATCATTTTTCTTGAATGCAGACCTTTCCGCTGAAAGAAGCCGAAAATTCAAAAGGGAGCTGCAAAATTGTCTATCTCTATGTCGTAAAATCTACAATGACCTTTTAAGAACCAGTAAACAAACCAAAATTACGGATTTTTTAAAGAGGATAGGTGCAAAAAATCTAAATGAAGAAAAAGGTTCTGAAAGTGAAGGTGTCATCGTTAAACCGAAAATATGTTCTCGTTTGACTGTACTAAGCAGTGATGAGGAAGAAATTTATTGAATTAATGTCACATTAAATGAAAATAATATGTTTTGTTTCTTTTCGTTTTGTGTTATGCATACATTTATATTTTTAATAAAAATAAAGTTTCTTATATGGAATTTTTAAAAAAAATTGTTTTTAATAAGTTTTCGGAACGTAACCCCCTTTTTTGTACTGTCTCTGGGTCTCATATAACACGGTTTCACACAACACGGCATTTTCTAAGAACCTATCTGCCGTGTTATAGGAGGGTCACCTGTACCTCACTTTGCTTAGCTCTGTACTAAGCTCATATATTTATTAATGTAACACGGATAAGTCATTGATTCTCACGCTTAGCGATGCACAAAATTTTCACTTTCCCTTCCTCAGCGAAGATAAATAAATGTTTTGAAGTACCAACACTGCAGCTAATAACTTATGACTGACCTTCAGACGCCGAGCTACCTGGGGGCCAACTTACAAACTAATGTCTGGTATCATTTTGTTCTGTTGCACTAAGCACATACTTTTACTATTGTAACATGAATAATTTATTGTTCTCATGCCTCAGTATACAATATTTTTCAATGTCCATTCCGCGGTGAAAATACGCAAAAGTTTCGCCATATCATTATGGGTGCAAGTAACGTATAGTTGACCTTCATATGCCAATCCACCAGGCGATCAGTGACAGAAATTCATATATCAGAGAGTGCTGTTCAGAAAAAAAATTATAGATAAGATGAGATAATTATGGTGACCACATAATGTCAAGGAAAGGAGTCAAGTAATGAAGGAACAGAGAATCCTCTTTCCATGGTTGCCTCAATTTTTCACGGACCCCTGGAGACTTTGCAAAATTTGGTTCGGATTGGTCAAAGGTTTTGAGAACAAGCAAATATAATTCGATTTTATACATACAGATGTTAAACGGCAACAAGAAAAATGAAAGTTCAGAACATATTCAAATCTATTGTTTGAGATGATACACTTTCTAGGTCCGGAAAAGTAGAAACAGTCTAAATTGTCAGTGCCTATGACCACACTGTCACCAGTTTATGAATAAAACCTTTATCCCTGAAACAAATTTTAGGTACTAGCGATATATAGCAGATAGATGAGGCATAACTGTTTTGATTTGGATAATAATCCGTCAAACATTTCGCCAGCACATTTGCAGATCTCATATCTGTAATTCGGGAATTATAGATTGAATTTGGTTGGAAGTATACTTGTTTTCATTTAGCCACGAGAAATTGTCTATTAAATGAAAATTTCCTAAACAAAATCTTTTGGTTAAGGTGGCTTTCTAAATTCGTGAAGATTAGTGGACTCGCATTCCTAAGAAAGTGGAAAAACCTTGAATACCTCTTGTCATCCCCCCCCCCCGCAAAAAAAAGGAAGAGAAAAAAAACTGTAAGGTTATTACGTCTGATACGTCTGTTAAACTTCCAAATTTTTTTGATTCCGTAATATTAATGATTCGCTGTGTCTCATTTAGTATTCACACATTTTTCATTCGATTGCGAGAGTAAATAACGATCTCATATTTTTTTAAGGGCTGATCCAAGTAAAGGATATATGTTTAATAATTTTCAATACAGAACCAGAAATAGGATGCATATTCTCGAACTGAAAGCTCTATTTCTCTTCGCATGAGTTTTTGCGGACTTTTCTTTCTAATCAATGAACTTTTTATTTTAAAATGAACAACACTGAATCAGAATGAAATTTACTCTCGTTTTACAGTTAAACCCAATGATTTTGTATTTTTTGGTTTAAAAAAATTGCAAAAAACTCAAAATTGGGATACATTTTCCAACATACTTATCTGTAACAAAATAAATAAGGCTCAATGGAAAGATGTAAATTTAAGGTCAATATGTTACAAATTAATTATATCTTTCGACATAAAAAATTTTGGTAGCATATTTGAGTCACATCTCTAGTAATTATAGAATTATTTCCCCGGACAAGTTTTAAAGAACTTAGCAATCAGCAATCTTCAACATGGGATTTTTTTCTGAAGTTCAAATTTTTTTAAAATTATAAAGGGTAGTATGACCCCCTAAATTAACCCCCGCGAAAAGTAAACAATATATTTTCATGTAACGATACCTTTCGTAAATCATTGCATTATCATTGCCCTTAATGATGCAGTCATCTCTAGAAGTGCGAGATAAGCTCTATACTAGAGTTTTGCTAGTGATACAGGTATTTTCTGTTTTCCTAAAGTTCACGTCCCTCTATTTCGCCGCCATATATTAGTGCCTGTTAGACCAATATTAGTACCAATATAAGACCAATATTAGTACCTGTTTTCGTTAAGCTAGAGAAATCTGAAAACGGATGTCCGTTTTTACAAAAAATAAAAGGGGGAGAGGGGGTGGAGATAGTTTTTAGGGTTTGTCAGGCTGTGAAAAGGAAGACATTAGTTGCCTGTCATTCCAGATGTATTCAGATGACGATTAGACGTTAAGAGATGACCGAAAGAACACATCTTCAATACCACAATAAAATTAGAAAGCGTTGGTTTCGTGTTTCGAACTAATCATAGTTCATCATCAGGCCGAGGAGCATTGGTGAGATTGTCGCAATGAACAAATTGCAAATTCATTGATGATGAACTATTGATTAGTTTGAAACATGCAGCAAACGCATTTTAATTTTTACGGTATTTAAGGGGGTACGGGACACATTAAAAAAAAGTTATTTATTGAGTCAAAACTTTGAATTTTTTTGTGATGGTTTACCATATAATTTGTAAACAAAATCACATCATAAAACTTCTCATAAAGTATTTTAAAAAATTTTAAATTTAAAATTTTAAAAAAAGTGTGTTAATTTAAAATCATTATAACTCGAAATATTATTTCATGAATTTCAAAATTTTTTCATTTAATTAAACAGAAATATATAAAAATTTTAATTTGATTCAGCATTTTTTTAAATATTAATTTTTTAAAAAATTAAAAATATTTAGAGTAAAAATTTTAAAAAAATGGTGTAACTTATTTTTTTTAAATAATATTTTCAAAAGCAAATATTTTTTTCAAATTTGTTGAATCAAAAATAAATTAAAATTACTGAAAAAGACATGTTCCAAGTTTGAACCATTTATCTTTAACAATTCTTGACTCATAACAGTTTAAAGACGGGAAATTGTGAAAAAACCCATCATGCAGAAAAACGCATTGAAAGGTTTAAACAAAGATTGGCTGCTATTAGAATGTTGCAAAACAAAAAATTAATATCTCCTGATTTAATTAAGATAGAAACATGATTTTAAACACCATTTTAAGCGGAAAAGAATAGCAAAGTTTTTAATGCAATTAAATTTTTTTTCGAAAATTTGTAGAATTTTGTGTCGTGGACCCCCTTAAGAAGTGTTCATTACGTAGCTATTTTCCACAAGTACCTGTAAATCACAATTTTCGTTAAATGACGACTCCTCTTCTTTCTTGCTAACATCCTATTCTTCGTATCCTCCCCCCCCCTCCCCCCCCCTCAACACCGCCTAATTAACCATCGCCACCACCACCATATTCCCGTATGTTCACTGACGAGTTTCTGATTTATGAAACAACACTCCATACACGAAATACTTTTCCACTCTGTATAATTTCCATGTTGTTCTTAGCGTTCTTCATGTATATATTAGTGGAATAGTAAGTTTTAAGCTTTTTCATGATTTAGGTAGTTATTTCGGTGGGTTGCTTTGGTATTTTTGGGTATACGGGAACGCTAAAAAATTTTGTTGTGTAATTCTTTTCTGTAAGTCCTTTCGACTTATGAAAAGTTTCATAAGAACGCTCTTCTTTTAGATAGCGAGGGTTAACTCTAGAAAATCAATTTAACTTATCAAATTCCTTTACATCAATGTTATACAATCGTTCACTTCTATATGAGCGCAACTGACGGAGTGTATTTCCCGTCGTTGTTTGCGTCTTAACTTACAAAATATAATGCATATATTTAGTTTCTACTTCATTTTTATCTCGATGATCGTATATGAACAAAACTGTTAGCAGTTCCATTAGGTCTGTAGGACGCAGATATTCTTCAAATCCGCTTTGGCGATTATAGCCCATAGTTTGGTGGGTCAAATGATTTACACCGCGTGTTACAAAAAAATTGTCGTTTCACTTGAGCTGCAGCCTAAATGACGTGTTTCGAATGCTACGTTTGAATTCATTAGAAAAATTGGATCAAGTGATCAAGAAACGTAGGGGACCATTTGAAGGATATAGCTATATGCGCACTGTGTTGAAAAACCTGAACTGAGAAAATGAAATCATTAAGTCGAATTCGCCCATTAAAAAATTATTTTGTTGAGAAAGGGTATGGAAAGCCTGTTGTTATATGAAATCTGCAATTTGATAAATGAGTTATCAGACCGCAGGCAAATCAGTAATATGAAAAAAATTATGATTCTCTAGGCGATATCACACCTATTAGCAATCCATCTAACCCGTAAATACACCTGTTTCGACACTATAAGCTTGATATATACTATTCTACAGTACTCAGGCAAGATCGGGATAAAGATTAAATTTGATTGAATACGGCTAATTAGATTGATAGTAGAATCAGAGATTTCGAAGAAAGATTACGTTAAGTTGAATCCTGGAATTGACTAGATTGAAAATAAGTTCATGTTTTCGCGCGTATGATTGAACGACCATAGTTTGTTATCACGCAACCGACTAAATAATTTGCATGTATTTCTAAATGATTTATTCATATTAATAAATAATTTTCAAACTACATATGTAGTTGAGTAGTTATATGAAGCTTAAAAATTAACATCGTATCTCATTTATGCTTTCAATGAAGGTGAAAGTAAATTACATTAAATAATTTTTTTTTAAATGCTATCTAAGAAAAATGACCTTGATATGCAAAATTTAACTGTAAAACACATATCAGCCATACAAGTAAATAAAATATCACCAAAGTCATCTGAAACGTTATAGTACACATACAAACTGACATCTAAATATGGCCGTTTAAAAATGTTCTGAGCCGGCATGGACAATTTTTATTCTTATTGCAGTTATTATCATGACAGTCAACTTCTTGATTTCGGGATAAGTACAGAAGATTGTAGCTGTAGTATATCCGAGAGCCACATGAATACGTTATCCAATTCAGGAGGGGATGCAAATACTGGATGTAATCTCGTGTTGTGATGTACTATAAACTGTGAAGTGTAACATTAGTCGGTTACATTGATAATCGTCCAGCCAGTGAATCATATGGAACCATGGGTGTAACAAAGAAGCATGATACCTTTCCAAAGACTTACTTAAACTAACTGCTATAGAATTACAAAAACGGTTTTTAGTGTGTGACGATGCACGAAAGCGAGTGAAATGAAAATTAACCAATGGTATTATTTTTAAAAGTGTTAATTTTTAGTATAAAAAGTCACCACCCGCATTGAGGCAAGTATGCTCATTGACTAAATAGCATGATATTTTGCTTCTCTCCTGGTTGCTTCATCAAAATTTGTGAAGAATCCCTTTTTCCTGCACTACATTGCAACTCAAATCTTCAACCTTTCAGTAGCATCTTCAGCTGGACGATGGCTAAATGGTTAATTACCAGTCTTCGAAACCAAACTTTTTGGAAGAGTGTGTATGTGTGTACGTATACCGCCTTAAACACCAATGTGAGTAGCCATTCAAAATCGGCTTTAAGCTTTAAGTCCCAGTCAGTTTAGTCTTCGTTTCGTAAAAGATAACCGTATTGCTCCAAACTAACTAATCACCAAACCAACCAATTTATTCATCAAGACAAAAAGTCTGTAATAAGTAAAGAAAATACCAAACTTGACAAGCGAAAGCTCGTGAATGTGTAAAACGAACTTCATCAGTATTTTTATGTTCACATTACCCGCATGAGATCACCCTATGTACTAGTGCAACAAGATTATACCTCCTAAAGATACGCTACAGCATTCATTCGTAATTGCAGTTCGTAGTTTTTGCAACGAGACACAATAGCTGGCAACAAAGACAGTCTCTCTATTTTCAACAAATTCTTTAAGTAATGACCATAACGGTTAAAAACAGCACATCTCTAGGGCATATGACCACCAAGGCCTTTGTTGAGTTGGCCGTAAACTTCTACTGCAGGCTTTGTCACCATCTTACAGGCTTTCCGTGAAGGTGAGACCACATCTCCGGTCTGGTGCCTGTGTGATTCAAGAACTCAGTTCTGTCGTTACTATACCACTGATGACACGTCCTTTATATGTATGTTATGTAGTTATTTTTATGAAAGGTAGACCAACCGCCCTGTGGCTTTAGCCTTGCTGGCAGCAGAAACACTAATTCTAGAAACCAAGAGACTTCTATAACCATGAAATCACAAGGTTTGTTAATCAGTGGGACAAATAACTCAGTCGTGATCAAATATTTTTTTTAGCATAAAATAAATATTGGCGGACATAGCCATCTCGTCTTACTTTCATTGGACTCTATCTATTACCAGTGTAAGCAACAGACAAACATAGATCCAGTTCCAAGGAATATTACTTACAATATCTGGTATGAATTCTTTTTTACCAGCACCGTTTTTACGCTGATTCTTATACATCATTCATACGTTAATATCAAACATTTTCTCTAGAATTTATAAATGAAACTACAATCCACGTGTCAATAAATTGTACGAAGTTCGTCTCAGAAGAGAATGAATTTCCTATATCGTCGTAGGCACACGCAACATTTAATTTGAGTGAGACATAACTATTCACATCATTCTGGGGTACCGCGTAATTTAAAAAATTAAATACTTAATTTGCAAGCCAATAAACTGAGAATTATTATTCAGACATATATATGTATATATATTTTTTCCAGGCCATTACGGATTTCGAGCGTAGCATAATACATTCGAATGTTCGGCATACATGGAAATCATTGAGAATTGTGAGACATCATAATGGTATTTTCCTCTTAATAAGAAAATCAATTCTTAACGATGTTTTTATCTCAAAAATAAATTAGTTTTAATTCACTAAAAATGGCCTCTCTGGTTGGAATAGCTTCAAGAGAAACTAACCCGAACTTCCTCAAGAATTTCGAAATAAATTGTTCCATCTCTATTACTTTACTTCGAACAACCTTGTATAAGAACTGAGAGATAGACTGATTCTAAATCCGTGAAAGGCAACATCAACGTTTTCTTCCTCTTTCAATTTTTCAACCTAGATATGAGAAATTTGTTTCTATTTAAATCCATAAAAACAATTACCTCTCAGAACTTCAGAAGCGTCAAATAAAAAAACATTTTCTAAATTTTTAATTGGTCACTAACGTGACTCATTTGACTTTAAAATCAGTTCACCCAACCTGATAATTAAGGCGAGTATTCTTTTCTTGGGTGTTGGGAAACTCTGGAATATTACACCAAGGACGCCTTTCATTTTTGTTGTCACACCTTTAAGTTAACAGGAGTCGTTAGCTTTTCGTTTTATTCTTTTATACCACGCCAACTAATGTTAATTATCAGAACAAGGGTTGTAATTCACAACTAGAGCTAGTTTGAATTGCCTTAGATATTTCCAGTAAGTAAGGCAAATTCACGTCTCGCTACTGACTTATTCACTGTCCTATATTGGCTGAACTTATTAGTATATAATTTATTAAAGAGACGAGGGACACTCAACTTCGGTATTTTAAATTCTCTATATTTTACTCAATATACCAAATGAGTATAATCAATATTCTTTTTTACTACATCGAAGTCAGTTAGAATTCACAAATAAGTATTTTGTGGAAGAATAAGACTTGCTTCTCAAACAATTCTTCAAAAATTCTAGAATTATTCAAGATGATCCATACGCTTTCATTTTATTCTGATTTCTTCCAAATTTCTCAGGATTGCTAATTGAAGTGTTTGTTATAAAACTGTGTATTATTCTTTGAAACCTCAAATATTTTTCAAATTTATAAACCATGAAATAAAGTAAAACATGCAAACACATAAAATAATTACCGGCAGAATAAAAAAAGATATCATTTAAAAATTTAGATTCCTACAAGAAAAAAAACCCTGCATAATTATGTTTATATTTATCTCTAAAATTTACATTACAAAATTTAAGGCATATAAATGATATAGAATGCGCATGGAGAATTTTGAATAATGTTAAAATTTTTGAAAAAAAATTTGAAAAGCAAGCAATATTCTGACAAAAAAATCTTTATTTTGAATTCTGAAGGTTTTCAGTGTAGTAAAAAATATTATTAATTATTCTCATTCTGCATTTAGACTTAAAAATTGAGAATGAAAAAATTTTAAGTTGAAGGTCCCTTGCCCCCTTAAGCTACTAATATGCTAGTTTAATGTTAGGGCTTATAATTTTTTCAGCATATTTATGGTTCATCAGAGTTTCCTCCGTTTTACTATGTACAGACGGTACATACCTGAAAACTCTCAACCTTTAAACTTCGATATCAGAGTCGGAATTAATAGACCTTCTCATCTTTTAAATACCACCCCTCACAATATTACCCTCTTTTGGTGACAGTGGGAAAGATGTTTTCCGTTTCTTTTCTATGTACAGAAGGTGCATAGATGAGTTACCGTCAACTGGGGTAACTTTGGCCCTTGCGGGTAACTTTGGCCCAACAAACAAAAAAAGATTGTACGTGCTGTATCTAGACAAAGGAGAGTTATTATCACTTATTTATTGCAAGGGCAAATAGATGGCAGTACTGCCTCGACTTTTCACGGACGATTTTTCGAGGTCCCTTGAAAGTCGTTAAACAGAGAGCCAACTGTATATATATATATATATATATATATATATATATATATATATATATATAGGTGGTTATCAAAATAATGGAAACACTTATCAATATTAGTGGTGTTTATGAATGTGCTTCGTATTCCTTAAAAACAAGTCTGGCCACCGGTATTTTTTTATATAATATAGTGTATGTATAATTCTACCGTCAGGTAGCAGTAATGAAGCTAAGGGCATCGTGCTTTTGGGGGGAACAACGTAAAATGTCAAATCTTGCAGACCTTGTGAAAAAGGCAAATTGTTGGAGCGCATTTAAATTGGATATCTGTTACTGCAACCCTCAGGCTAATGGGTGTTTTTCTAGATATTGTATCGAAAGTCATGATAGCATACAGAATACACAGAAAAACATCCTTTGCCAAACAGAATAGTGGACGAAAGGAGAGCCGAGTGAAAAAGACGGACGAGGTATTGAAGCGGATTGTGACACGAAGAAAGAAAACCACTGCAACCAAAATGACCGAAGAGCTCAATCGGCATCTGCATGTTCTGGTATCAACCATTAGAGGTAGAATGGAACTTCACAAACAAAGCATTTACGGAAGAGTAGTTATTCCCAAGCCACTTGTAATAGATGCCAATACAAAATATCGTCCCCAATGGTTCCACGTGAGCAAATACTGGTCGAGTAATATGTCAAAAAAAGGAATTTGGTCCGCCGAATTATTATTCACATTGTTCCTCGCAACAGGACGTGCGTATGTCTGGAGAACACCTACACAAGCGTAAGATTCTGACTGTCTCATCTCAACTGTCAATCATGGAAGAAGATCTATCAGGGTTTGGGATGGCACCTCATGGTTTTCTTCATGCCCTATTGTAACCCTAAAAGGGAGATTGAATGAGAAGGACTATGTCGAAATTTTAGCTCACTAGTCCATCCTATGGTGCAAAAATTGTTTCTTGCAGGAGATGGCGTTCTCCAGGATGATAATCCCTGTATACATACAGCTAAATCTACCAAGTATTGGTTTGAAGGGCATGAAATAAAAGCCAGATATCTTATCTGGCCATGTACAATCCCCCCGACTATAAATCATCCACTGTGATCTGTGCAAGCGGATAAATAAAGGTATCGACATCCACCACAGCATTTCTACAGGAAATTTCACAATTTTTCCCTGAAGAATGGTATAATATATTCTTAACCACTATTTATGAATTGTAAAATCCAATTTCAAGGTGAATCAGGTGGTATTACATGTCAAAGTGATCCTGCCCCGTATTAATAAAGGTTTTCATGATGTTTCGTGGTGTTTCCTTTATTTTGATAACCACCTGTATATAAATATATATATAGATAGATAGATAGATAGATAGATATGTATGTATGTAAGTTCACCTGCTTACAAGGCCCGTCTGAGACAATAAATTCTCAGGCGAAGCTTTCTCTCGTCACACTCTCTTCTCTCCTAGGCTCTTCTACATTTCTTAGTTTATTTTCAAGAGAAACTAAAATATTACTCTGTATTAGTTTTTTAAAATATACGAAAAAATTGGGCGTTCGGGTGAATTTTTGCTATAATTAAACGTACGCCACCAATTATAACTCTTTATGTATTAGTCTAAATTTAAACGTGGTCTTCAACGATTCAAATATAAATATATTTTAAATAATCTATTTAGCTACTTACTGAAAAATTTCGTTACAATGAATTTCAGTGAGTCGGATATGTATGTGTAGTCGGAACTCTCTAAGATTCCTGGGTAGTTCAGATAATTGGATAATCAAATATTACTCTTATTAGGATTTATTAAAACAAAAATTCCTGTACTTAAATCTGCTAATATGTTTTAAAAATTAAGGCACAAAGTCTCTTTTCTATTTTTCTGTTGTGCAAAAACCGCAATCGTGTACTGAAGTTATGATTCAACAGCTAATGAAATTAAATTTAATAGGAATAGTAAGTTTCTATATGAATTTAGGATAAGCAGAAATAGAATGATTTTGAGATCGATTTTGAGAATGATTTTAACTTAGTAATTAGAATCTGAATGATTAGCGCCTTAAATATCCCAAATTTCTCTTAATGTACGCAAATTTCTGAATATGAAATTCGAGATAGCACAGTTGTTTTCGTTAATTATGAGTGATTATTATTTTGACACATTTGAGACATTTTTAAACTATAAATGTGTGAGAAAAATGAATGGACGTTCATTTTAAGATTCAAAAAATGACGAACAATAGAGCTTTGCCAAGCTCTATAACTGCGTCTTCTATTCAGAGGATTGCATTACGCAAAATCCAAGATACAGTTATCAGTAGAAGTATTCAATTCAGAATAATGCGGAAACTTTAAGATCTGAAAAAATACAATTATTAAGACACCTGAACCTTAGTCAGAGCAATTTTTTTACTATATTTAAAGGAATGCATGAATAAAGAAAGTGTTAAAGCCAAGATAGCGCTGAAAACACGAGTATAAAACAAAGAAAAAGGCACTAGAAACGCTTTCAAGATCAATAAAGATACCTTAAAAACCAGAGGAATGCGGTCAATCTAAACCCTATGAATATCAAACTAAAAAGCATGCACTTTGCTCACGGAACACTTGATCATGCGTAAATAGTGCGAATAGTTTTATAATTTAATGAGAAGCAATCATTTGTTTTAGCTTATACGTACTGGCCTTCCGCAGTGAAGTTAAAAGCAAAGAAAGTAACAACACGAAACTGAGATACCTGTCGAGAGGAGTAAACATAATTAAGGTTTGGCTGTGTCGACAAGTTTAGTTGCTACTCACAGGTATCCCAAAAATTAAAGAATGCATGAATTCACATGATCGTATCATACAATCTCAAGAAATCGAAAAAACGATGATATGATTTCGCAACAAAGACTAGAAATATGAGTCGCTCACTTGCTGAATCGGTTTAATGTATAAAACAAAAAGTGGACTAAAGTGATAAAATAATATACATTGTTTTTTATAATTCCTATGAAAATATAAATTCAAATAAATATTGTCGAATTTACTATTAAAGATGTAGCTTTTGTCTGACGACATATAAAATCTATAAGGTAGAATATCCCAGGAATCATCGATATTATTATTATTACAATTTTTGCGGGACTAAGGGACTTAACAAATTTGGCAAGAGGAAAAAGAAAGTAATAACATCCAATTCAGTCTTAAAATATCTTTTTAATACAGAAAAAAAATTGAAATAATTGTTTAATAATTCCCAAGTACTTACTTTTGCGGCAATTAGACTGTAATTGACCCAGTTATTTTACTTTTTGTGATGAAACAACACTATACGATTGACCGTTACCATCAAGTACTTGCTTCTGCGTTTGAATGGCATTATTGCAACGATTTACATTAGAGTATGGACTTGACTGGATTAGTTTCTGAAAAAGTTGCTTATTATTCGATAGCCCAAAAATATGTTGTCATTGAGTGGTGTGAATCCTAATTATATGGAAAATTTATTATGAATGTAAAAAGTCCATCAAGTGCTTTGACACTAAAATTTCAAAAATTTCCAAAAGTGTACTTCAAAAATTTGGCTTGTGGATGGCTCATAAATCAGTTTGTAACACGCGCGCATAGAAATTAAACACATGTAACGAGAGGTAATTTGCTACGCAAAGACGACTTTAATCCATGATTGCGACTACTGTCACAGATTCCCAATCAGCATGTTTATACAGCCAAGCCTCCTTTCTCCAAAAGATGCTGTATCAAAAGCTTCTTAAACCATCCGGGTACGCCGTTGCACCGGAAACGATCAAACCGAATCTTAATCCTTTCCCGACTTTCGTGTGAATTGTGACACTGAAACTGAGAGATAATAGGATTCACTTACTGGATTAAAAAACATAACGTTTGGACTCAAAACCGTGATTATTTCATTCACTTCCTGATGGCAATCGCCTCTCTAGTCATCAGCTCCTTCTCACAGTCCTTGAGAGTACACATTATTTATAGATAGAGCTATTCCTTTAATTTTTAGAGAAAACATGTGAGTCTTTTCAGAACTTCCTACTGTTTATGAGTATGACAGAGCAAAAGAGTTTCTTTTTTTTTTTTTTTTTTTTTTGTATACAACCTAAATTAAGCAAATAAAAGGGATCGACGAGTTTAATGCCTAGTCTCCCAATTATTGAATTATTAGTAGGGAAACGTAATTTTCGTATTTACGAGATAGATGTGAATAAATGCGAAATTTGCCGATATGAGCGAATAAATGCGAAAATTATTTTTTTATTACTTTTCAGCAAAACCTCGGTGATAGACGGCTTTTTAAGCGAAATTCGGTAATAATAGTAAAATTTATTAACATAATTGCTTATCTAAGACCATGCACGGTCTTAGAGATCTCACTCTCGAAATTTGCTTATTACTTATTGCTAAAGACTTAAGGAAGAGAATGGGGAGACTACTACAATGTTAGCTTTTAACTAAGATTTATGATACTTACCTAACCAAGTAAGTAAAATTGCGATTTCCTTTCAATAAATGAGAAATTTTTTAATATATATATATATATATTTATATATATATAAAATGTATATATATATATATAAAACAGTTCCGTAACTGACTAACTGACTGACTGACATACAACGCACAGACCAAACCGCTGAACCTAAAGGCCTGAAATTTTGCATGGCGATTCTTCTTATAGTGTAGGGGAGCACTAAGAAAGATTTTTGAAAAATTCTTCTTAAACTTTTTTAAGTTAAATTTTTAAGCTGTCTTTGTAACTTTTTTAAGTTTTCATTTGAAATAATAATTTTAGGGTTATAAAATTTATATCACGAGAAAGATCATAAAAATTCCTTTAACATAAGATCTTTTTCGAATCTTTACCTCCATTTTCTGGTTTTTGTCGAATTTTTAAAGATTACTTTTTAGAATTTAATTTATTAAATGCTGATCACGTGATTTATTTTTCTGCTACTTTAAATAAATTTATCGTCACGTGCATAACAACTAAATAGACAAAAAAATATTTTTTTTTACTTGCTAATGCGGCAAACGATTGGACATTATCCAAAAAAATATTAAAATACAATAAAAGATGTCCCTTAAACTGTACTATATTCTTTAGTATGTCCTATTACATTTAATTTGAATATTTTCTTCTACATTATTTTGTCTATAAAAATACCCCCTACAATTTTTTGATAAATATATTTTTTTTGTTTTTTTTACATCAATTGTATATATTGATCGTCGTATTTATTATAAATATCGTCGTATTTATTTATTTGGCATTAATTGCATTCATTGACTGTTGTATTTAATTTGAATGTATTCCGTAGCGAAGTGCGCGTTTTCAGCTAGTATATATATATATATATATATATATATATATATATATATTTATTTATTTATTTATTTATTTATATTTGGCATTAATTGCATACATTGACCGTTGTATTTAATTTGAATGTACTGCGCAGCGAAGTGCGGGTTTTCAGCTAGTATAAATATAAATATATATATATATATATATATATATATATATATATATATACAGTCGAATCAATGCAAAATTTTATATATTGTAATCTTTTTTGCGAAATTTCGATATTTTTTATGCGAAATTTACGTACCCCTAATTATTAGTCTATGATGCTATTCCTTATTGAGTTTATAGATATGTAGGCTGATTCATATATGTTTAGAATATACAAAGAACAAATGCAAAAAAAAAATAAAATTAAGTGTTGACATTCAGAGCTGCATATGCCAAGAACGAGCTCACGATTTCGTAAAAACTGTTAAACCAGGAAGAATTTGGTACCGACTTCATGGGAAGAAGTTATTATAAAAATGAATTCCCCAACGAATAAAAAAAGAGAGGGTATGGTATTGCATTGTTTTAAGTAACTTCGAATTCTTTATCCTGAGCCATGATAAAAAGAAAACCCGCCATAATTTAGAATACAAGACAACGTATTAATTTTGAAAGATGAAAACATCCTAGATGTAACGACGTGAACATACTTTATTTTTGTTATTCCTCGCTTTTTCTATTTATTATGTTAATCATTTCCTATGTGGTGTGTTAATTTCGAACTGACTATTGACAATTATTAAACGGGAAGTTTTCAGCCTGAGGGATGAGCTTGAGGTAGCAGAAATAAATGTCCAAAATTTTCGTTAAAAAAAGCAAGCAGTGCGTAAGATCCCGATGATCAGTATTGACCAGCGGAAGGTAAAAGGGTGTTTCAGTATACAAGTCTACTGGCTTTCAAAAAAAATTTTTTTTAGTCCTACGTCGGGGCAGCGACCACATCGGCCATAAGCCCTCTGGCAGCCCAATAAAAATTAGCCTTGTTATGAAAGTTGTCAGGAGGACAGTTCAAAAAAGAAAGCGCAGGACAGCTTGTTATTGGTTATTAAATAACCTTAAAACATAGGATGTATGCGTGTGTTGGAGCAAGCAAGGAAGACAGAGCATTGGCCTTTAACATACATTTATTTAATAATTCACAAAATTCAATTAAAGTGTAATAGCTACTAGCACAATATTCTCTTTCATATTAACATTTTACATACAAGAACTCAGAAGCAGAGGCAAACTATATGGTCAAAGTAATGATTTTTGAGTCTATGGGGAGGTACTTACCCATCAGCTGAAGTATGCAGCGATGAAAGATGGCATCGACGACAGGGACCCTAAATCACGTCATATACAGGATCATCTTGGCGGGTTACTGCCACTTCTCCTAGACTCTGAGGCAGTAGAGACTCTCTATGATCTGAGCTCTAAGAAAAAAGTCTGAGATCAATCTGGACCTCCTCTTCATTTTCTTTTTTACTTGGGCTGTTGTGTCCATTTACGGGGGGGGCATTCTGGCCCACCCCTCATTTTCATTGGGCAGTGGGCTGTTTTTCTCCCAGTAGTTCCTGCCCCAATTGGTTCCTTATTATACTGTCCCTGTCCATAGTCTATGAAGTGCCTCCCCACCATAATTTTCATTTGCAATACCACTTTGACACTTATCATCTGAAGGTTTTACTGTGGGCCATAAAATAACGACCATCTATCTTGCAATACTTATAGACTTTAGATAGCTATCAATGGCCACACCGACAGCTATTCTTGTATTTCCTCCTGGTATACAAGCCCCTATTTACCCTTGCCTCTGCAGCCTTTACAATAGATTTGTTCTTGGCCACACACCGTGGGGAATTATACCATTCCGCTTCTACACTTGTCAAATGAGTAAAATCCATAAGAGCGCCTGAAGAACACTGGATACAGTCAGGCTATCTACCACGCCAATACGGCACAGGTGATACTGTAAAAAGTCATGGCCAGTTAAAAGTCTAAAATTAGCAGTGAAGACCGAGCGAGGAAGATTCATGGGAAGTGGGGAACGCAGCAATGAACTCCAAGCCTTACCCACCAAAGCTTCAGCATAGTGATTTCAAAGGGACCTTTGTATTTTATATTTTATTACACCACAGATTTGCTGGTATGATAGAGTAAAGTGTGACTGCCACAAGTTACATCCATTTTTTGCAAGGATGTCGGCTTTTAAATTTCCTGGAATCCAGCAGTGACTAGGAATCCATTGAAGGACAATTTTCCAGCCTATAGAAATTGCTTGATTAAAAAGCTTCTTAGTTTCTTCCACGTGGTAGGAATCACTTATTGTATGTGAAGTAATAGCCAAAATTGCAGGCAATCTTTTATTATTAATAACATGCATAATCACATTTGGGCTGCAGGGATGAAAACTGTTACTCGTTTAGCACGGCCGAGGAGCTAGAGTTGGGTTGGTGTGGCTTGCTTTCAAGGCATCGAGGTCCGTTGTGAGGACCTCGGTGTTTGGGTAACGGAGAGCGCGACTGTGAGTCTCCTGGGGTAGTGGATCCTCTAAGGGAGTCGCTGTATCACCTTCAAGGCTTCGGTTGTCACCACTTCCACGCAGTCTCGACTGGAAACCGGGCGATGTCCCGGGCTAAAAGCGACAATGAACTTTGGGGCCTCGACTTTCGCCACATGGCGTTAGCTCCAGTTGCTCCGTTTGTCCTAAATCAATACGTTCCTGCTCTACTCTGTGTGAGGTGGGATTGCATCGCGCCCGTAGATGATAGAATCATCAGGTACTACGATTGTCGCATAACCATATAGGTTGACCGACGTGTTACTTAGACTTACTCGTTTAGCACTACCCAGGAGGCACGTGTAGCTTAAAGGACGCTATATATATATATATATATATATATATATATATATATATATATATATATATATATATATATATATATACACACACACACACACACACACACACACACACACACACACACACATATATATATATATATATATATATATATACACTGCTGGCCACTGTAAATGCAACACCCTGAAGGAAACATGCAAATAACATGAAATTTACAACATGCATTAGCGGAGGTGAGATATGCAAATGATTAGAATTTCAGCGCAGACGCACATCACGCGCGCCTGTGGCGCCACTTCAAAGCGCTATTTAAGGCTTGGAGATTTCGACGATTTCAAGTTCGGCAATTGTGTTTTTCTTGTGGTTTTTTCAAAAAAACGATCAATTATGCCTCGTCGAAAACAGCGATCATCTTTTGATCAAGTATCCGAGTTCGACAGAGGAAGGATAGTGGCCTACCGAGATTGTGGATTATCTTTCAGGGAAATCGGTAGTCGTGTTGGACGAAACCGAAGAACTGTAATGCGGATATGTGATCGTTGGATGCAGGAGGGTACGATGGACCGGCGTGTTCGATCGCATCCACCTCAGCGCACCACTTCACGTGATGACAGGCAAATTGTGCGCATGGCAGTGACGGATCGCTCAGTCACATCACGAACCATAGCACAGCACATGCAGTCCTAACGCATCATCCAGTGTCTGCGCGTACCATTCGACGCCGTTTACAGCAGAGTGGTCTGTCCGCAAGACGTCCATTGCTTTGTCTACCCTTGACGCAGAACCACAGACGTCTCCGCCGCCAATGGTGCGGTGACAGAAGGATGTGGACGGCAGAATGGAATGAAATTGTCTTTACTCACGAGTCACACTTCTGTCTGCAACACCACGATGGTCGCATTCGAGTCTGGAGACACCGTGAAGAGAGGATGCTGAACAGCTGCTCTTATGCATCGCCACACTGGTCCTGCACCGGGTATTATGGTATGGGGCGGTATTGGATATAACTCTCGCACACCTCTAGTACGCATTGCCGGTACTTTAAACAGCCAGCGCTACATCTCCGAGGTGTTGGAGCCAGTTGTCCTTCCTAACCTTCAGGGCTTGCCCACAGCCATATTTCAACAGGATAATGCGCGACCACACGTGGCACGCATTGTCCAACGGTTCTTCGTTAATCGCCAGATTGAACTGCTTCCCTCGCCGCCTCGCTCTCCGGATCTTCGCCGATAGAAAACATGTGGTCCATGGTTGCTCTGCGATTGACCCAGATTCCATCCCCAGCTGCCACAGCAGATCAACTTTGGCAACGTGTGGAAGCTGCTTGGTCTGTTGTACCCCAAGAACTCATCCAAAGTATCTTTGAATCAATGCCGAGGCGTGTGGCAGCGGTGATCTCCAACAATGGCGGCTACTCTGGCTACTGATTTTGGCAGGAACCACACTTCACAGAAGTCTATAAATTTAATCATTTGATACTTGGTCAACATGTTATCTACAAAATAAATTTTGTCTTGATATCTCTTGTCTTTCTTGGTGTTGCAATTTGGGTGGCCAGCAGTGTATATATATATATATATATATATATATATATATATATATATATATATATATATATATATATATATATATACACATATATACAATTATACAAGAAGTATATATATCTGAGCCGTTTATTTGGAAAGTGGCATAAGTCACTTGGTTTTTAAACAGCGATATTTTTTTAAAAAGTCTAAAGATATCTAGAATATTTTAAAATGTTTAAAATCTCAGTGGTTCTCAACATATTGATTGCAATTTTTTTTAATGCAGGGATACCGTTAAATTGTAATTAATGTTATTATTAACTGGATTTTTTTAAAAATGACCTATGATACTTTCAAAATAAACGGCTCACACACACACACACACACATATATATATGTGTGTGTGTGTGTGTACATGGAAAATTGTCTAAGTACAGAAGTTCTTGCTTATAATTTAGCAATGTAATAGATATATACGTCAAATCATGCCCTGCTAGTTAACAGTGAACATACACTTCCTCTTTATTACAAAGGCCATACTTCTTATTTAAACACAAGCCCGCAAACACACACATACACAACTAAATAAATACAGATCATTGCGTTGTGATTTAAAGTGTTGCCGCAGTGACACCAAAACAAATAGCAATTTCGACCTGGGGTTCCCCACACGACCAATGCTTCGTTTGGGTGTGAGAGGTCGAGATGATGGACAAAAGACACGATGCGGTTGGTTGAAATTTCGGCGAGGAATGCTGAAGATGTAGGATTTGATTAGAGTCCTGTTCAAAGTTGGGTTTTATTGAGATAAGTATTACGAATTCGGGCGGTGTGAGGGAGGGAGTCGATACGAAGTAAATATTTCAGCTCTGAAAATGGGGCAAATCAAACGAAATGTATTCCTTTTCTTCCCAGATCTCCTCGGGTGAAAATGAAGCAGATAAATGTGAAGAAAGATTTTAGTTAATATCTTACTGCTGATAGTTTGTTTTTGTGAAAAAAAAATAGTTATTATTTTTAAGTTCCTAAATTTATTACTACTGATAATAATATATCCTTTTGGGCTAGGTTTGAAATCCTCAGCATAACTCATATGCTTAATTTATTTACGTACTGATTGATATTTATATAACTTAATACATAAACAATAGGTATTCCTATTTGAAAGTTTGCATAGAATGTATAGAGTTTAATACTCGAGAAATTAATGAATTAAAGGATGCATAAATTCCACCCAATTTTGAAGATAAAAAGCAGCCTGTTAGGTTTTTGATCTTTATAAAAGATAACAATTTCATTGTTCGAATCAAGGTTTTCTCGAACAACAAATAATTAAACAGATCAAATTAACAATAAAGGCCTAGCGATATTAATTACAAAAACTAAAACACACCGAATATGAACATTGCAAAAGAAGGTCACGGCTAAAGCAAATACATAAAAGCAAAAATTCCGAATGCTGGAGGGAACGTTCACAAATACATCATGGTAATGAAATGCAAATGAAGTTCGATAACTTTTTTTGTTTTTGTTTCTTATCTTTCTGTCATTACTGTTATTCGGATATTAAGCCATAAGGTTTATTCTAAAATGTGAAAATAATTAGCAATGCTTCATTCGTCTAAAACAAACCCTAATCTCAATCTGAGAAAACCTGCTGAGTTAAAACGCTTCCGAGTGCAATGCGGCATTAATTAGAAAAACAGTACCTTACTGTCTGATGTCTAGTTGTGGTTTCGAAAGAGTGGCTTGTGGATGTCTGGTAAATATTAAATAACAGAAATTCACCCTTGAACGCATTTTTCATGCTCCTGTTTGTAAAATTAAACGACATACCGAATGAAATGCGAAAAAGACTTAAAATCATCCATTGAACAGCTGCGTCTTGAATAATGCAACGTCCCTGGCAAGAATCCGAGAGACGTTGCATTATGTTTAGCAATGAATTTCGCTTCTTTCGGAACAGGAGGCTTCTGCCTTAGTTTTTAAAAGAAGTTAGGTGAACGTTTTGACCCACCTTTTGTCATGGATATCCATACTGCGAATATCATTCGACTGATAGTATGGAGACTTGCAACCAACGATATTGAATCCCCTGAAATATTTTACTGCCGGCTAGTGATACGATAGTAATATTTTAAGCCCTGTTGCACTGCTCCGGCCAACTGAAGTAATTTAATGTCATTTTTCAACAGGATATTGTTACTAATCGCACTTAGTCTTTTCCAGAACTGGCAAAACAGCAATTTTAAACGAGTAGTAAATTAACAACTGCGAAAGGTGCATTCACTTCTGCTGCAAGATAACAACAGATGGGCAAATTTATTCGATAGAGGTAGTATCAATGATATTGATGTCTCTGGTATCCCTAAATTACAGTTCTAGGGGCCAGTGATGCGTTGATATTAAGGTCTCACGGCTTGTCGCACTAGCTAAGACTACAAAAGGACATTTTTCAGCAGGATAATGCTACAAACTGAACTTGGTCATTTCAGAGCTGTTTCCCAGCTGTCTTCCTGTATATATATATATATATATATGTTGGATTTTATGCAAATTCTCTGGCCATAGTTATGTTCTCTGTTGCTATGTGTAGCGCAGAGATGCACCAAACCCTTACCTCGTCTTTACGACATTCCTTGAAGAGACAGTCGAGGGTTGAATGACCCCGGCTTGGAGGCGATTCTAAGAGTGGTGTGTAGGGGGAGGCCCTGTGCACGGGAGTGAGGTACAAACCTCCATAGGGAGAGGTTGTGTGGAAAGTCCGTGCGTAGGCACGAGAGATTATATGTGACGGGAACGAGAAGGCTGCCCGATATTTTGTATTTGAAGGGAAGCGAGCATTGAGCTGGGCTATCCCGTAATTATTGTTATATTGCACCGGAGACAGTAAAAGTAGGCTCTCCGGCATCTCGTGTTTGCTATCTACATTAATAAATGATTAATGTTGAGTTTTAGAAAGTGCAGTTGTATTAATTATTCAAGTGTGTTCTTATTAGACACCCCCTAGACGCCAACCACGTAGACAGGAAAGTCTGCACACACACACACACACACACACACACACACACATATATATATATATATATATATATATATATATATACAGACCTTTTTTCTGTGGGTACGCGGGGATACTGCGTATCCCCACCTTTTTTAAGCATTAATTTTGGCTTAACCGAAATTTTCAGAAACTTACGATTCAGTTGTTAATATATAACAAAATGTATTTTTTTCTAATTGCAAGGTTTTAGTTCCCCTGTGACACATTCTCGTAAATCAGTATTTATTTTCTGCTGTTCAACCTCTGTTTCGTGAACAGAGAATTCAACAAGATTAACGTCGACCGGGACTGTTAGTCCATACAACAATGTGAACCTGAAGACCAGACGCTGCGTAGCAAAACCCGCAAGCTCAGCCGAGGGTTGATTTCTTCTGTTCGGTTTATGAATGGGCCTGGGTGCTGGACGGACACTACAGATCTGCCGACCAAATGGGGCAATCCGGGGCCCTTCATGAACAGATAAAGATTTCCTGCGGAAAAGAAACAAGGCAACGATGCAACGGCATATGACATAGATAAGCATAGATGTTACCGTGGTCTCCTAGATGGCAGTATGGTTGCAAGGGCATTGATCCTTAGGAATCTTTTCTAAGGGACGTGCAGTGTAACGGGGTAGCGGGAAAAGTCGGCAGAATGCAGTGAGCAAGAGAGTATCTCACCTTCCTGGAGGTTCCCATATACAAAACGATGGAGAGTAGGACGCCCCAATATGTCCTATTTCATTTTATGAAAATCTGGAAATATCTATAGAAAAGAGATAACTATATGATGAAGAAGCTGATTTACCTAGATGGGTCAGAGTGCTAGATCGAAAACAGTGTCCAGAAGAAGTTCAAAATCATTTGAAATTTGGGGAGGCAGAAATAAGGAATTTATCAAGAAGACTTCGTTTGAATGAAAGGGAGATGATACAGAGTTTCCGGGAATACATGGAGGAAAAAATATTTCTAGAAGGATTATTTCAATTAATACACCATCTCGATATGATTCTGATATCTTCAAGTGAATGTGAAAGGGATTTTTCACAGATGAACCTTATTACAATCCCTTTAAGAACTTCGTTGTTGCCTAAAACAACATCGGTAGTGATGTTCATCAAAATTGTTGGGCCTCCTCTAAGTCTGTTCTATCCAACAAAATGTGTAGAATCTTGGTTGCTCTTTGAACATCATTCAACAATAGACACAAATAGCAAAGAAAGAAATCGGGACATTGAACCTCCTTGAGTCTTGGAGTTTATTATAAAATTTTTACAAAATTTTTTTTAATATTCACAAAACTAATTATTTTAAAATTTTGTTTCGTTTTCGAAATCAATAAATATAATTAGAATTAGAATTTATTATTTTATCTTATCAAATTTCTCCAATAAGTTCCAAAATGAAAAAAATTACCTTTAACATCTTCCTAAAACATAAATCTATATATTTGCTATATAGTTGCTATATAGTTATCTATATAGTTTGCTATATAGTTATCTATATAGTTGCTAAGTTGACTTTTTGGGCAGTCCGTGAGAGAAAATTACTGCACCCATTTACTTCATTTTGGTCTTAAACGAAAGATTGTAATCTGTAGCTTTGTCAAATTTGCAATTTCTATTAATTAGCAATAATTTACAATTAAAAATTGATTTCTGCGCATGCTCAGTAGCATGTTTAAATCTGTCTCTAGAAACTCACTGTTTCTGCGTATGCTCAGTGACATGTTTTAATGATAAACACGTTTATTCCGAGGAGTTTCTCTAGCTCTCTCTGCCATTTTTATTTTTATGATAATTATGTTTCTGAAATATAAGATTAAACCTGATAGAAATTGCTTATTTCGCGCTGTTCAATTAGCGATAATTTGCAATAAAAGAAAAAAATTGCTTTCTGCGCATGTTCAGTGGCATTTTTAAATCTGGCTATAGATACTCACTAAGCACGAGGCCGCTTAAGCTCATTAATTTGTTTCTGCGCATATTATTAGGATTTTCAACATTTGGCAATCATGTGTTGAGTATAATTTGTGCATTACTACATTTATTTGCTATCTAGCCGTCATGTTTTGACGGGTATCAACTAGTTTCTTTTGAAGTTGCAAACACGGTACTAAAAAAAAAACCTTTATTTGAGAATACACAGTATATCCATATATATATATATATATATATATATATATATATATATATATGCAGCAGTGTATATATATATATATATATATATATACACTGCTGGCCACCCAAATTGCAACACCAAGAAAGACAAGAGATATCACAACAAAATTTATTTTGTAGATAACATGTTGACCAAGTATCAAATGATTAAATTTATAGACTTCTGTGAAGTGTGGTTCCTGCCAAAATCAGTAGCCAGAGTAGCCGCCATTGTTGGAGATTACCGCGGCCACACGCGTCGGCATTGATTCAAAGAGACTTTGGATGAGTTCTTGGGGTACAGCAGACCAAGCAGCTTCCACACGTTGCCAAAGTTGATCTGCTGTGGCAGCTGAGGATGGAATCTGGGTCAATCGTAGAGCAACCATGGACCACATGTTTTCTATCGGCGAAAGATCCGGAGAGCGAGGCGGCCAGGAAAGCAATTCAATCTGGCGATTGACGAAGAACCGTTGGACAATGCGTGCCACGTGTGGTCGCGCATTATCCTGTTGAAATATGGCTGTGGGCAAGCCCTGAAGGTAAGGAAGGACAACTGGCTCCAACACCTCGGAGATGTAGCGCTGGCTGTTTAAAGTACCGGCAATGCGTACTAGAGGTGTGCGAGAGTGATATCCAATACCGCCCCATACCATAATACCCGGTGCAGGACCAGTGTGGCGATGCATAAGAGCAGCTGTTCAGCATCCTCTCTTCACGGTGTCTCCAGACTCGAATGCGACCATCGTGGTGTTGCAGACAGAAGTGTGACTCGTGAGTAAAGACAATTTCATTCCATTCTGCCGTCCACATCCTTCTGTCACCGCACCATTGGCGGCGGAGACGTCTGTGGTTCTGCGTCAAGGGTAGACAAAGCAATGGACGTCTTGCGGACAGACCACTCTGCTGTAAACGGCGTCGAATGGTACGCGCAGACACTGGATGATGCGTTAGGACTGCATGTGCTGTGCTATGGTTCGTGATGTGACTGAGCGATCCGTCACTGCCATGCGCACAATTTGCCTGTCATCACGTGAAGTGGTGCGCTGAGGTGGATGCGATCGAACACGCCGGTCCATCGTACCCTCCTGCATCCAACGATCACATATCCGCATTACAGTTCTTCGGTTTCGTCCAACACGACTACCGATTTCCCTGAAAGATAATCCACAATCTCGGTAGGCCACTATCCTTCCTCTGTCGAACTCGGATACTTGATCAAAAGATGATCGCTGTTTTCGACGAGGCATAATTGATCGTTTTTTTGAAAAAACCACAAGAAAAACACAATTGCCGAACTTGAAATCGTCGAAATCTCCAAGCCTTAAATAGCGCTTTGAAGTGGCGCCACAGGCGCGCGTGATGTGCGTCTGCGCTGAAATTCTAATCATTTGCATATCTCACCTCCGCTAATGCATGTTGTAAATTTCATGTTATTTGCATGTTTCCTTCAGAGTGTGCATTTACAGTGGCCAGCAGTGTAATTATAATTTTGTTCTCTCTAAGGCGCAAGACATTTCATTAATTGGATATGAGCGGATATGATAAACAGCAATTTCTAACGAAGGGAGTTAAGAATTGCAAAGCGTTTAAACTATTCTGTCGTAAGATGATTGTTGAAGAGCCAGTACTTTCGATGCCGTGCAGAATATTAGTTTGCATCGCTGCTTTCGCTGGTTTGACTTTACCTTAGGGAATTTTTCCTCTAGTGTTGACATATTTCTAAAAGAAACAAACTTGCAGCTTTGAAAGTTTTATAATTATTTTTTCTGTGCTTGTTTATTCCGTGTATAACTTTTCATAATGGTAGGATAATTGTATCTGCGTGATTAATTCTGGTTGCTATTGTTGTTTGATGATGAACGTATTAAATACAAATTTTTTAGGCGGTCTTTCAGAGTCATACTGCGTTTCAAGAAAAACTGCTTTCGATTCGACTTCCAATGAAATGTGTGTATGGATTTACTTACCGATTACATTGATAAAAAATATAGAATAGCATTCAAAGCATTCTTCAGGACTATGATAGATTATATTTGGTCATCGTTTTCGGAAATTTCTGTCGTGATATAACTTAATCAGTAAAAATTACTCAATTTAGGGTATAAAGGGAATTTTCATATATTTTTTCTTAAATCTGTATTCTATGGAATTTATCAACTACCTGTGAATGCCTCGCTAGAGATATTTTAAATATCGTCAAGTTTTATAAAAAGAAAAAATAATACAAGTGCAGCGAATTATTGATTAGGAGGTTAAAGATATTAAACTACTTTTATGGCAGTCTTTCATTAAATACATAGTGAAGAGATATACTCATTTTTGTAAAACTTTAGGACCGTGCGTTGAATACATATTTCCAAATCTGAAGCTACCAAAGACAGGGTTTTGAGAAAATAACATCAAGCAGTTTGTTTGTGATTATTAAATTTAAAAAATATTTATGCTGTTTCTCCTGATTTATTAGTAATTTTTCAATTCCTTTTTTAATTATGTTCAAATTAATTGTAGAATAAAATTGAAAAAAATGAAAAAAAATGATATTTTAAATCCTTAAAAGGTATGAGTTTATGCTGTTATATCATAATAAGAATGTAGAATTAATTTCATTGGGTTTTGTTAGTTTTTATTTGTGAGCGATGTCGGCCATTGTTACAGACAGTCCTTTTCAAATAGCATTAGAATAGACATATAAACTGAAATTTTCAAAAAACGATCTGTGAAGTTCGTTTAATTAAAAATGTTCGTTTCAAAATGCGAAATTTAAAACAAAAATGATTTGGCTGTTACTCCAGTTTAATTATTCTAGTTATTCTAAATAGGTTTTTCTAAATATTCAGAAATCATGACAGAATAAAAACCATCGATAATATATTTCAGATCCTTGTCAGTTTTAAAAGAAGCATGAGATTTTTAAATATGCCTTAATGAATAAATCATGACAACAGGAGAATGTAATATATGACTCTTTTGGCTTCCTCATTTTCATTTCATTTTATTATCTTATATCGGTTATCGTTTTAGCTAAGATAATGGTGGAAAGGGATTTTTGACTCGTTCTTGATCTTTTGATTCATTCACGCATATCGCTAGAGCACGATCTAAAGCGCACGTCCTCAAATAGAGCATCTATCACTTTCGTTTTCTTCCGAAAGGTGCTCTAGTTTCACACTTTAATTCTTGATCATTATGATGGATGGACAGGAAGAAGAAAAAAAAAATGAAAAAGAAAATCTGCTTTCAGGTAACGCCAGGAGTACGAAAGGGTGTGTAACGCGTTTTTCAATCGTTTAAAAGCTCAGACTTGTTTATAATTTTCACCGCTATTAAGACGTTGCCTATTCCATCAATCACGAAGTTTCATGGACTCTTTTGAATCACCCCCGTTTTATATGCAGTATTAATGATAACATCGTTAGATACCGCAGGCATAAATTAATGAATTAATTAAATTTTATTCAGGATTTGACTTATTAATGTGAAACAAACAAGCTTAATGAGCAAAATTTGCTTTTGGAAAATAAAAATAAACGGAATGATAATTATGGTCCTCCTAATGCATTTTGAAGGCATGTCTTGAATTTTTAAAAAAATCGGCCGGAAGATGGAAAATCCATTAGTATCATCCAGTCAATTGAGAGTAGAAAAATCCTGAACGTTTAACGTTTAAAATAATTTATATATAATTATACAGGAGATAACCAAATAATTGATTTTTGCACAATAGGGCTCGAGATAGCCTAATGGTAGCGCGTTGGGCTTAGGACTGGGTGTGCTCGATTCGAATCCGATGAGCACCATTGAATACCTTCGTGTGTAGGCCGGACAGGGAAATATTAAATGTGTAGACCGAAAAGTCCTTGTATGAAGGTCGGAGAATGTACGATCCCTCCGCATGTCGCCCCTGGGAGGTCCTCGGTAACGAAATCGAGGTGGCACCAGGGGGGGGGGGGGTAGTATGGTTCATCTATACGGTGCCCCTATTGAAAGCAACCAACGATTCTAGAGGGGGCGAATGACTTAAGTGTCCCGCATTGGAAAAGCAACAACAACATTTTTACAGAATTGTTTCAGAATTATCTTTTTTCCTTTGAGAGAGATTTTCTTGTTTTAAATTGTGAAATTAAGGTATACAGAAGGTCGTTCGCACTTTATGGAAACGATTTTGATAGTTAAGTTTTATGTATAAATGCCGTATTTTATGCGGTCATTTGCTTCTATCTGATAGCCATGGTTCTTTACAATAGCTCTAGCTCGAATTTTCCATGAAAGTAAATTTTTGCTTAGTACTGTCATGTCAGTTTTACCTCATTCCCCTTGGACCGTTTTCCAAAGTCCGTTCAGTGTTCTTAGATGCCGTTTTCCTAAGGCTCGTATTAAAACACCGAAATCGCAAAAGTCCATTGGAGAAGAGTCAGTTATTAAATAGGATGCATTTTATTCCTGTTTCTGATTCCTTCTTTGCTAAATAAGAGGCAGTTGATTTAGACGTGGGACTAGAGGCTTTGTCCATAAGAAGCAATCAATTTTATCAATTTTCTTTCCATATAAGGCTGGAACTTCTTCTTCAAAAATTGGTTCTAAAATATTCTGCTGATAGTAGAATGAATTAATTTTGGCTTTACTTGAGACTTTTTTTATTTTTAATTTGTCGTTGTAACAAAATCCTGCTACTATCATGAACTCCTTTGAGAACTTTTCTGTACACTGATGTAGCCATTTCGTAAGGTCATTCCCGTCAGTTGATCAATAGAAAATTCATCTTTTTTTACTTAAATACACCCATGCCCCATCGAGTGTTACCACAAATTTTCATTTTTCAGCAACTAGGTGTTTTTCATATAATTTTCTGCAATTTGTTTTTCTTTCAGAAATATGTTTGACAAAAGCAGATGAACTTTAGATTTAAACATCTTTTTTAACTTCAAATCTTTATGAATAATTTTACTTACACTGCCGGAAGACATTTCTAGTTTCAATGCAATGGATCTTTGAGTCGGCGTATTTTCTTTTAGAATCAGAGACTTCCCTTTCTTGATATTTACTTACGTTCGAACAGTCTTAGGATGAGGTTTAGAGGTCATGTTTTCATTTTTAATTTCAGATAGACGTTTATCTCCTTTCAAATTTAATATATTATGAATACCTATTTTTGAAATGCCATAACCGAAATTTTTACACCACTTTATAATTTGTTGATACGAATATTTCTCCCCGGAGTGCAGTTACTTAACCTTCGAGCCATCTATCAATTTTAGGACCCATTTTCAAAATAAATCTTTTATTTTACATTCCAATCAAAGCAAAACAATAGCAGATGATTATTCTGAAGTTGCCAAATATTTATCTCAAAATACAAACGCCAAAAATAAATTACAAAATCGTTTCCATAAAGTACGAACGACCTTCTGTAGAATCTAAAGGATTTGTGATTTTGTAAGCGTGATCAACGATGAGACGGCAATTGTATCGTTACAATATCGGCAAGAGATAAAGAAGATGGGGTTCTTTACATAACTCTCCCCCTTGTACACTTTTTATTAGAGAAATACTCGTAATATGAATTATGGGGTGTTTGAGATAGAGGTATCCACAGGCTATGATTTACGACCGAGGTAGAAATCTCCCCAGAGAAACCATCGCCAGGTCGCCAGAGAATCATCCCCTTTTATCGACAAGGTATAAGGTAAGGTTTATCAAGGACCTTTAGGGCCTGTTCACATAGGAGTCCGTTGCGTTGCGTTAAGGAAAAGATGACGTTGAGACGAAAATAAACCAATCATATGCCTCCAAATGATTAGCAATGAAATTTTTAACGCCTATGATTGGTTTATTTTCGTCTCAACGTCATCTTTTCCTTAACGCAACGCAATGGACTCCTATGTGAACAGGCCTTTACCCATCAATGCATTGATTTTCTTTATATATATACAGTTGCCTCTCTGTTTAACGACGCTCTACTTAGCGACGATCTCTATTTAAAGACGATATTTCCCAGTCCCGGCCCTTCCGACGTTATGGGAAATGTTACTTTTTCACAAATTCTGTTTAAGGGAGATCTCTACTTAAGGACAATTTTTCACGGCCCCTTGAAAGTCGTTAAACAGAGAGCCAACTGTATATATATATATATATATATATATATATATATATATATATATATATATATATATATATATATATATATATATATATATATATATATGTATATATATGTATATATATATATATATATATATATATATATATATATATATATATATATGTATATATATATATATATATATATATATATATATATATATATATATATATGTATATATATATATATATATATATATATATATATATATATATATATATATATATATATATATATAATTATCATTTTCTTTTTAAATTAAAAGTTTTATAACATTGACACTCTACATACGCTCGTTGGTTGTGCTAATCTATATATCTAAAACAGTTCCGTAACTGACTGACTGACTGACTGACAGAATCGCACAGACCAAACCGCTGGACCTAAAGGGCTAAAATTTTGCATGGCGATTCTTCTTATAGTGTAGGGGTGCACTAAGAAAGATTTTTGAAAAATTCTTCTTAGATTTTTTAAAATTACATTTTTAAGCTGTTTTTGTAGCATTCCTTAAAGTTTGCATTTAAAATAATAATCTGAGGGTTATAAAATTTATATCACGAGAGAGATCATAAAAATTCGTTTTCGAATCTTTACCTCCATTTTTTGATTTTTGGTGCATTTTTAAAGATTAATTTTTAAAATTTAATTTATTAAATGCTGATCACGTGGTTTCTTTTCTTTTTGTGATACTTTAAATTAATTTTGCGTGACGTGCATTACAATGAAATAAATTGACAAAAAAATATTTTTTTATTTCTAATGCGGCAGACGATGGGACATTATCCAAATAAATATTAAAATATAGTAAAAGAAATGTTCCTCAAACTGTGCTATATTAACTGTACTATATTCTTTTGTATGTTATATTAGATTTAATTTCAATATTTTCTTCTACATTATTTTGTCTATGAAAATATCCGTTACGATTTTTTTATAAATACATTTTTTTGGTTTTTTTTTTTGTTTTAATTGCATACATTGACCGTTGTATGTATGCAATATGAATGTACTCCGTAGCGAAGCACGGGTATTCAGCTAGTTTTATGAAATAATGATACAACTAGAACAACCAACGTACAACTTGTAAAACTCGGCAGAAATTTGCATTTCATAGCCTTTATTGAAATGAAAATATTGCATAACTTAATTTAGATTATTTAATCGTTATCTAATTATATATTACAGGCTATAAGATTTATTTATTTTTTCGTGACTTTGTAGTGTTTGCTAAAAATACATCGAAGCATGTAACCGTAATTAATAACAGCGCAAGCCATCCCTTATTTGCTGCTTAGTTGGGATTTTTTAGATGGCATTGTCACACTCGCATAAATGAACAATCTGACCATCTAATGGTATTTTTTTTAGTTTTTATTTATTTTTCATAAATTACCTGTGCTCTTTTGAGCAACACTCCAGTTCTTCCGTGAGTCGTAATGCCAGCTACAGTAATGCGTGCGTTGCGAAATCGGTGACCATAAATGCAGGGAGTGATCAGATAGCCATTACTGATATCATCAGGTTTGCTGACTGACGCAATAGTTAAGTGATGGGTTGAGATCTTCATGACGAAACCTTGCCCCAACTTAAGCGCGAAAAATAAATAGAACGTACCCAATTTTCCTCTCGGTGCGGTCTGCCGGGGTTGGGCAACGGAAAAAAATGGAAGTATAACAGACGGTATTTTTTTCCGAAGAATTAGCCTAATTACTTAATGTATTGTGATGCGGAGAATTACTTGCAGTGATTACCTAAATACGTCAGAAGAAAAAGCTAAAATAGCTCACGGTATTTGAATATGGCGTTTCTGAATTTAATTACACGGTTTAGGACTGCTCTTTTAACTTTTTCGGCTGATTATACTTTTAGACATGAAACACTAATATATGCTGCGAATTGAAAATAAACGCACGTAACCACGCATGTAAACACGTATTAGAGTGTAGGGTTCTTCGAAAAATCCACTAACACAAAGATACAACCTTCCCGATCACTTTCCAGATGCTTCTATTTGACTTCCCAAGAATCATGCAAATTCCTCAAGACTTGTATCGCGGATAAATGAAATGAGCTGGAGAGAGACGACGAACTTCCCTGTTGTAAGGTTGCCAACAGGGAAGAAACATCAGCAAATTCTTTATATGAGACTAGCTGAAAACCCGGAGTACATTCAAATTTAATACAACGGTCAATGTATGCAATTAATGCCAAAAGAAATAAATTTATATATATATATATATATATACAATGTATAATAAATACGACGATCAATGTATACAATTGATGTAAAAAAACAAAAAGATATATTTATTAAAAAAATTGTAATGGATATCTTTATACATAAAATAATGTAGAAGAAAATATTCAAATTAAATGTAGTAGGACATACTAAAGAATATAGTACAGTTAATATAGTACAGTTTGAGGAACATAATATCTTTTGTTGTATTTTAATATATTTTTGGATAATGTCCAATCGTCTGCCGCATTAGCAAGAAAAAAAATATTTTTTTGTCTATTTAGTTGTTATGCACGTGACGATAAATTTATTTACAGTACCAGAAAAAGAAATCACGTGATCAGCATTTAATAAATTAAATTCTAAAAATTAATCTTTAAAAATTCACCAAAAATCAGAAAATAGAGGTAAAGATTCGAAAAAGATTTCATTTTAAAGGAATTTTTATGATCTTTCTCGTGATATAAATTTTATAAACCTCAAATTATTATTTTAAAGGCAAACTTAAAAAAAATGACAAAAACAGCTTAAAGATTTAATTTTAAAAAATCTAAGAAGAATTTTTCAAAAATCTTTCTTAGTGCACCCCTACACTATAAGAAGAATCGCCATGCAAAATTTCAGCTCTTTAGGTCTAGCGGTTTGGTCTGTGCGTTGTATGACAGTCAGTAAGTTACGGAACTGTTTTATATACACTGGTGAAATAAATTAAGAGAATTTGCATATTTTTTCGAATTTCATGAAAAGAACTGAACTGAATGTAAAACCAATGCTTCTAGACAAAAATGCAAATCTTGTACGTCAAATAAGTAAGCGTACACGTGTGTGTAGGCGGAGATAGTAGAGAAACAGGCATTATAAGCGCGCGTAAGTTAAGACGCATTTTGTTCGCTAGCACACCTCGACGAATTTCTTGATGTTATTTTGCAGCAATCGGTTAATTTCAAATTGTAACAGTAAAAATGAGTAACCACCAACGTTTAGATGATGCAATGAGGTGCGAATTGTGGGGTGGCTAGAAGCAGGCCAATCTCAAGTTCAAATTTGTAGAGAGTTCAATTTAACGCCCAGCGTCGTGTGTAACTTATGGAAACAGTTCCAGGATACCGGATCCATCGAGAGAAAGCCTGGGCAAGGTCGTCCAAGAGCCACGACGGCCAGAGAAGATCGCCATTTATCGATTACAGCGAGGCGTAACAGGAGTGCTACTGCTTCTCAGCTCTCTCGTGACTTGTATGCAGCCACAGGAACCCGTGTATCAAGGGTGACTGTTTCCAAAAGACTTCATGAGAGAGGGTTGTTTGAAAGAAGACCTGCTGTTTGCGTCCCGCTCACTTCTACGAACAGGAGAATCCGTTTATCATGGTGCAGAGAGCATAGAGATTGGAGTATGGATCAATGGGCCACCGTTCTTTTCACTGATGAGTCCCGGTTCATCCTAAACACCGATTCTCGACGTACGTTCATATGGAGAGAATCAGGGATCCGCTACCTACCCTCCAATTGCCGCGAAATCGACCATTATGGCGGAGGAGTTTTAATGGTCTGGGCAGGCATCATGCTGGATGGCCGCACACCTCTCCATTTCTTTGAAAGAGGCACTGTGACTGGTGTGAGGTATAGGGATGAGGTCTTGGAGCCCCATGTTCGTCTTTTCAGGGGTGCAGTTGGCCCTGAGTTCATTTTAATGGACGATAACGCGAGGCCACATAGAGCTCTTCTGGTCGACGGATTTCTATAGAGTGAGGATATTCGCCTGATGGATTGGCAAGCCAGATCTCCAGGCCTTAACCCTATAGAGCATGTCTGGGACGCTCTGGGGAGGGCAATTGCAACTCGCTCCCCCCCCTCCGAGAACCATCCAGGAAATGAAAACAGCGTTGCTGAACGAGTGGGACCAATTGCCACAGGAAATGATAAACTGCCTTATTTCAAGTATGAAATCACGCTGCGAGACCTGCATATCTGTAAGAGGGGACCATACCCCCTATTAACCCATCTATTAAACCATTTTTTTGTTTATTCTGCAACCGCTTTTTCATACCTCCCGACTCCAACGAGTGTTACGTACGATCATGCGTGTGTATTACAATTATTGAATGGTTATTTGTTTTGTATTGTATCAATGTATGTACATATCAAATTTCATTAAAATCGGCTCAGTAGTTCTAGAGATAATCGACCAAGTCTGCAAATTCTCTTAATTTCTTACACCAGTGTATATAGATTGCCTCGAGTTGCATGAACTCTAGGAATCCATAACCCTGTAGCAAATTGTATGAGTGGATTGCATTTCTTAATAATTTGTCCGTTTTTCCTATGAGAAAAGTCAACATTGATAAACTTTTAACATTAGCAGTAGCCCTGTAGTTTATTCATAATCCCAAGATTAGTTTATAAAGCAGAAGTCTTAATCTATAATTCAATTTCATGCCCTGGGATTTTTAATCTTGTAGACATCTTATGAAAGAAATAAAACTAGTTTCATTTTACGCTTCTTCTGCTGAACGGAAATCAGCTTTCGGATCAGCTTCCCCAGTCTGGAAAAGGTGGAAATTACCTGCCAAAATAGGTAAAGTAATTTTGATCATAAAATGCCTAATCAATTTTATGTCCATCAGCTATTCAGAGTTGTAGGTCTTATGACAGCTGTATGAACATGTTTAAAAGATGGGGGGAGCGTTCAGTGAGGGCTATTTTAAACCATAAATACTGTCATTATCGCATATTACAAGGTTAATCAATGGCATGGCGGGGCAGACCACTGGTTAAAATATTGGTCTGGGGTGCCAAAGATACTGAGTTCTATTTCTACACCGTCCATTGTGAGAGATGGAGTCGCTGCAGCGGTGTCCAATGAATTGAGGGATTTTCAACCGAGGTATCGGGCCCCCTTGATATCCCTTCTTGGACTGGAGTGGAGGGCTTGGGTAGGTTGATCAGTGACATCCCACTGTAGTTCATGGGTTGAACACTGAATGCCGAAGATACTGTGTACGATTCTTATTCCGGCCTTAGGTCGTTAATAGCGAGAGGAGTTAACAAAATAGAAATGAGGAGTGAAAGATTTCGTTGTAGTACAAACTTAAACATCTTCGACTCCGTAAATCAACAGATAGAATATTGACTTGATGGATGTTTATAACTAGAATGAGCTCATTATTCCCTCGCTGAAGTTTCTAAGCAATTCTGAACTTATGGTCTGAAAATAATATTCCCGAGAGAAGTCAGAAACATGTGTTAGGACACTATACGCTGACATAAAAAATCATATGATAAATCTAACGTGTTTTAGTCGTTATACTTAAAGGGACGTAACAGAAACTCTACGTAATAGCCTTATATGCTGCCCACTATTTTATTTTCCCAGGAACTTTTTATTTATAAGGGAAAAGTCTTGCAGAAGATCACTATATTTTCAAAAGAATTTCCTAGCAGAAATTCGTGTTTTAAGTCATAAATGACTGCTGTTGGATACTGCTATGTTCGCCCAGAGGTCTATTTGTCAGTAGACTTTGAAAATCACGTATAATTTTAATTTACGTACTCAGATACTGTGATATATATATATATATATATATATATATATATATATATATATATATATATATATATATATATATATATATATATATATATATATATATATATATATATATAGGGTGCGGCAGAAAGAACGTTCTGATTAGGAACGTCAATAACAAAAATACAAATCAAGATAGAGAAGGTAATCTTTTATACCTGAGAAGTACACAGTATGCCATTGTCATCATTAAGATTTAAAGATTACATCAGTTAAATGGCGACCGTCATTTTCGATGCAGTTTTGAAGTCTCTTTCGGAAATTTTATATGGATCTGCGGATCATGTCCCGCAGAATCGCGGTGATTTCTTGCATAATTGCTGCCTTGAGTGCTTGCATATTTTTTTCTGTGGGGCTATCTCAAATCAAAAGTACACCAACTCCGACCAATAAATTTGCAAGCACTCAAGGCAGCAATCACGCAAGAAATCACTGTGATTCCGCGGGATATGATCCGCAGATCCATGCAAAATTTCCGAAAGAGACTTCAAAACTGCATCGATAATGACGGTCGCCATTTAACTGATGCAATCTTTAAATCTTAATGGATGACAATGGCATACTGTCTACTTCTCAGGTATAAAAGATTTCTTTCTCTATCTTGCTCTGTATTTTTGTTATTGACGTTCCACATCGAAACGTTCTTTCTGCCGCACCCTATATATGTATGTATATATATATATATATATATATATATATATATATATATATACAGGGTGATTTTTTTAAAACTGACACTATTCAGGGTCATCTATAGCACGATCTATTAGCCGGAATTCCACCAAAATTGATAGAGGGGCTAAGGACGACATGGGAAAGAGTTTCCGTTGAAAAAAAATAGTTTCAAAAGTCCCGGATAGGGGAATATATGGCGCTGTTGATGTCGGCGCACCCGAGAATTCGCATAAAAGGCAAGTAAAACATCAAAATACAAATTCACGACTATGTAGTCGACAGCAGTACCAGTATTTCGGGCTAAAAATATAAGCGATGAATACCGAAAAAGTAGTAAGCAGACAAATGAATAACAAAGAAATTTCATTGCAACAGCACTTTATGCAACAAATTCACTTCTCACTCCTTCAATATGTCCACAGTCCTTGGGGACGACACATTGCATCCTGAACACTACGTTCTCAACGGCCAAGCGTAGCATGTCACCAGGAATGTTCATCAAAGTCCAGGATAGGTTGTCCTTTAGAGCCGCCAAGTTCGAGACTCCACCAAAATACACCTTAGAGTTTAAATAACCCCACAGAAAGATGTCACATGGGTTAGGTCCGGGGAGCGAGGTGGCCATACCAGTGGAAAAAAGCAACTGATGACCCTTTCTTTTGTAAAGCGAAGGCGCAACAGATTCCGCACCAATCATTATAGCTCAAAATACTGGCGCTGCTAACGACTACGTAGTCAGGAGTTTGCATTTTGATGTTTTACTTGCCTTTTATGCACAGTCTCGGCTGCGCCGACGACAACAGCGCCATATTGCCCCCTATCGGCGACTTTTGGAACTTTATTTTTCACGGAAACTCTTTCCCATGTCCTCCTTAGTCTCTCTATCAATTTTGGTGGAATTCCAGCAGATAGATCGCGCTACAGATGGCTCTGAGTAGTGTCAGTTTAAAAAAGATCACCTTGTACATATATATATATATATATATATATACCGAATCAAAAATATACATTTACTAATCTGTGATCAGAAAATTACTGAGAGAATAATTCCCATCACTTAACATCGGAAATGAAGATATGCGTGTTCAACTGACACATAGTCTTGTTGTAGATACACAAAAATTTTAAACTGTTTTTTGGGTGTAAATCATACCTCCTACTGTCATAATTCTGAGGTCGAAATATCGTAGTTTCTCATACTATATAATATAATAAAGTGCTAAATAAAGAGTGAGGTATTACACGCTTTTACAGGTCTATAGATGCTAAGCTTTCTTTCCCTCCTACACCATAAACACCACGAAGAACATTCTTATGATAGAAACAAGCTCCGCCCCCCCCCTTTTAAAGTATGATGCAAATCCTGCCATAGAACTGTCACTTCAAAGCCATTCCGGAGTGAAAAGTACGTTGTTGTACCCAGAAGTACGTGAGAGGCCCGAGGAAGTGTGGCACTCCAGTTTCATCGCAGCACTGTCACTTTCGATGATCAGTGGTGCGTGGCAGTCAGAAATTGACTCTCCCTGGCGACGAGTAAGGATGATTACCGATGTAAGGCAGGGAGGACGCCGGAAAAGTAGGTCTCGAGACATTTGCCCAAAAACAAGACGTAACGGTCCTTCATGGTTCAGGGAACACAATTTGGGGCGCGTAATGGACTTCCGAGCAATCCGGAGTTGCAAAATGTGTTTCCAAGGAAGCAGCGCATGTCAAGGAACATGACTGTTCTCACACAAAGTATTATTTTTGAATCAGCTGTTGCATCCTTTGTTCTCGGCTGGCAGCGGGAATATCATTAGCTGATCGAACGGCTGGTGACTTGGTTCGAAGTTAGGATGGCACGTGAGATCCAGAACTGGGTTCTAATGATTCCCGAGCCATCACACAGTAAGCTTAAACACTGTGGAAACTATTCTTAAATTTCTGTCTTCGCAATCAGTAAAGGTGCCAGAGCTAAAGAAAATAGTTACGGGATGGAAAGAACCCTCTAGAAATGTTCTGTCAAGTACAAAACTAACCTTATTGATAATTTGAAGCCATAAAACTATCTTTCTCTTTGAGAGACGATACAAATCGCATAATGTGTTAGCAATAACCTCTACAGGGCACGCAGAAAAATTGTTTCCATTTTCCCCTCAGAAAAGCTGTGAAGGTGGATGCTGCTTAGCAAATACCCTACCAGAGACTCGATTTCATACGTTTATTTTTTGTAATCTTTCGAAGTGACTGCAACTTCTATTTAAAGTAACTTTATAGCTACTAGTCGGCACCCGGTTGAACGTTTCACTCAGTATTACGCGTAATTGATTTCTCTTTCCCATTCGTAGCTTTACACATCATTTTATTTCTTTTTTACTTTCTCCTTTTAGCCTCAGAAATTCGCATTTTCCTTTCATCTATTATTTCAAACACTAAATTTAAATTCATCGGCTCATACCAACGCACTGCTTCTTCCTATTTTAAGGGATAGAATGGCGGGAAAATTCCCTTCCTTTGACTATACAGAGGGAAATCATAGGTATTATTGATTTTAGCAGAACAGGTAGTCAAAAAGCCTAATAGTGACCAAGGGTTAATATTAATTCATAAAATGTGCAAAACAATGCGTTAATGCCAACAGAACAGCAAAAAGTTTCATAAACGGCTATCCATATGCTTATTTTTGTGTACATGTTAATTTTGTTGTGTTAATGGTGTATGTGCTAGAGAGAGTTCTTTTTTCAACTCCATAAACAGAGCTGATCATATTATAGATATCTTATTCTAAACCCCGTGAACAGTGATATTGTCATTATTAAGCAGGAACGAATGATGGCAAAGACGTCTTGCTCCTTACTTTGAAGAGTGTGGTTCAATCATATGAATGATAGAACCAGGACAGTCCCAGATACAAATTTCAAAAGTGCCGAGTGCCACAATGTATCATCTGCATATCGTGGAAAGATTCCAAATGACTGTAAATGTTAGACCATAACCAACATCAATCCGTCCAAAAGTTACAACCTCTCAGCATCACTCATATCTGGCGTTAACTGCATGATATCACAGGACGCTAGTCTTCAAGGCAACTCATTAGGGGGTTGACATATGATGCCAGAGCAACTGTATCTAGACAAACTATTTGCAGAAAACTACTTTGTATGCCAGACGTCCTTCAGTTTGTGTCAGTCTCACCCCCTGCGAAGAGGTGTGCTCGTTTACGGGGCAGTCTGACTCAAGGCAGCAACGTGCTCAACTTTGATGAGTCTAAATTCATTTTGCATATTGATTCTCGTAGCTACACTTTATGGAATGAACCATTACTGTACCTTTACAGTCATGAAGAAGAGATGAAATTGATGGCGTGAATTTATTAGTACCTCAGGCATAATTTTGAATGGGTGCATAATACTCCACATCTTCGGCAGAAATACTGTTACTTGTGCAGTGCTGAGACAACATACTGAAACCTCATTTTCGGCTTCTCGAATTTCTGGGAATTCCCAATTCATATTCATAAATGATAGCACGTATTCTTTCTCTCTTCAATGTCACCGAGTCAAGGATTATTTCCAAGATATCCAGTGAATTGAAGGTCCAGGGAATCCAGATCCTCAGACCTCAGGAACAACCTAAGAGAAAAAGTGAAAAATCGACTTGAAGCTCGTATGGTTGTAAGTGGAAATCAAACCCTTAATTAATAATTTGAACTAGCTGTTCCAAATTTTTTTTAACAAAATCAAATTTTTGCATATTTTTAAAAATATAATGCATAACTTCTGCATTAAATTATATTTTCTGTTACTATTTTACTTGCATTACCTTATCACTTCATCACACAAGTACCCCATTCCTACCCCTTTCGGGTTTTTTTTTTAACATGTGGGTTTACCCATACTGTTAGAGTGACTTCCTGGCATCCGTGGCAATTTTGTTACAACTATAAAGTTATGAAAGTCTATCAGTTACAATTACTTAAATTAGACAGTAGAAAACACCAGTCCTTCTGAACGTCTGGTTTTACAACCAATCGAGATTTCCCAGATCAGTTTTTGCCGGGTTATGCACGTATTGGGATCTATTGTTTTATTATATTCTACATCAGAGAAAACAAATTGAGTGGTGTATTTATACTATGAATTCGTAAAAGTGTTGATATGTTATTTCATTTGATTTGGATTATCCTATCCATACAGTTTAATTGTTTATTTAATGTACTTGTTTATTCAAATCTCGTACATAAGTTCTTGGGATGAGACCCAGTTCGAGACTCAGGCCAGGCAAGTGATCGTTTTAGTGGAGCCCAACTATGGAATGGAAAGATAATGGACCTTCAGAAAAACATATCGCAAAAATCGAAGCAGAAAATTTCATCATTAGGGAAATATATATAAGTAAATATGAACATGCCAACATCCTATCCTATGAGCTACAAAAGAAAGGGGATATGCGAAAAGAGACTTTTAGAATGAGACCTATTCACATCTCCAGGGTAGCTTAGTTGGATAAAGACCCAGATTTAGGGATGCGACATCGATGTCTATGTTTTAAACATCGATTTATTGAAGCCGATGTTTTTTTAACATCGATGTTTTGTGCTCGATGTTTTACGTTGTCTCGATGTTTTTTTTTCATGAAAAAGTACCATAATAAAAAAAAAATTACCCCGTAGCATAATTTTCACACTCAACAAATGTAAATCTGAATTCTGAAAAGGATGAATACAAAAGAGGGAACGATTCCTTAGCAAACAGACAAATGGCAATCAACAACCAATCAGAGCGCTTGGAATGTTCCTGACACTCCAGAACATTCCATCGGGTTTTATTTTATAAATAGTATATACACGAGAGCAGCCATTTAAGTTTTTGTTTTGTTCTGGTTTTATATAAATTGACGTTAATATTATTAGTAAGATGCCTCCTAAAAGTACCGTTTGGAAATATTTTTGCAAAACCTCTGACAAATTAGCAAAATGCAATATTTGCGTTAAGTCCCTCAAAATTTCTGGCAGTACCACGAATTTATCTGGACATTTGAAGGCAAAACATGGCGATATTTACAACGAGAATTTTGAAGTCATCAATGCAGCCCAAGGCAAAAGCAACCAAGTCTTTGTCATTTGTGTCAGCCCAATCAGAGAGTAAAATTAAATCCCCCCCCCCACGACTAACCGAAGTAACATTAATATTAGAGATTACTAAACCAGCTTTAAAAAATAATGGATGTTCTAAAACATCGATGTTTAAAAACATCGATGGTTTTTGGACGATGTTTTATTAGCATCGATGTTTTAATATTGAATATCGATGTTTCAAAACATCGATGTTTTGTTATCGATTCCGCATCCCTACCCAGATTGTGGGATCCGATGTTCGACACCCGCTCCTTGCAGGCGGTCGTTACAAGGACAATATAAAAATATATACATCATTGAAAGAAATAAAATGTAATAAAATCTTAATCACAGTGCACCAATCTCTCTGCTGAAACGTCTTTGATAATCGTTTTTATTGACTGTAAATGACAGTCAATAAAAACGATTGTAAATGACAATCAATAAAACAGTCAATAAAATGTCAGTCTTAAATTCCCTTATTTATATGCCATGCTTTTCACACAAATTCCGATCGACAGAATGAATTTCTGTTATTTATAAGGTAAAAATATTAAATTATATTTGATAAAATATAAAACAGTTTGGTCAGACCGTAATGTCAAGAGCTATGCTAGAAGTGCATATTTGCAAATGAACGTATGTTGTCGCATTTAGTGCATTTACTACCCTCATTTAGAAATGTGCGTTTAAAATGTGCGTTCGAATGAAAACATGAGAAACCTAGAGCAAACAGCCTGCCAGAGACGGAAGATCAAACTGAGAACTGAAGAACTCGGTGTTAACTGCTGCCATAAATTGGTCAAATAAACCAATGAAAAAGCTCCCGAAAATATCAACTCATGGAACGGAGAAAGTAAAAAAAAGAAAATCCTTTTTCCTTGTAAAATAATAATGATCATACTATTGTTATCAACATTAGTGCTGTGAAGTATTTTATAATGTTTATTTGTTTATTACGAAGAACATTCATTTTTACAAAGTTAAAATATTCTACGTTTTAAAATATACATGCAAGCACAAACGAACTGGTGGGTGTTTAATAATTATCCATAAAATCCCGGGCATAACATGAAAATAAAATGTATCACATAGCATGCTAAATTATCTTATGGAATTACAGCGTTGATAGAGAATACAGATGACCATAAAGATAAAATTGTAACTTTTTCATGATCTCTAAAAAGCCAAAATGTCTATTTTTGTAAACTAAAAGTCATATTTTAGTTTTCATAGCTTTAAAACTTTTCTACTGGCGTTATTCGGTAACGAAAACTATATTCGCTACGGTAATAATTAATCTGAAAATAAAAATAAAAAATAAAAAATAAATTGAAAAATTAATGCTTCGTGTTTGCGGAATTAAAATTTTTTAAGTGTAATGAAAATAATAATAGTAAATCTTGAAATCTTAATATAAACTACAGTTCCGAATTATGTCTGCCATTGAAAAACAGTTTTGTACTCTAAGTGCAGAGCAAAATCAATTATAAATGCATTTGATAAACGTTGATTATCTTTAAAACCTTCGATAACACAAAATGAGAGATTATTATTACAGCATAATACTTTTGTTTTTCTCCCTGTACTTTAATATCTTTTTTAATAAAATGTATCCTACTCAGGCATTATTAGCATTTATCGTGATCAAAAAAATTGAAAGTGTAGCAATTTCACGCCAAAATGCAGAATGACTTTCAAGTTCGCTGCCGCGGTTATGATTGAAAAACTAGGCCAATCGCCGACTTACCGCGGTATATGGAGCATTGCGGACCCTCCCCCCTTATTAATTGGCGAGGTAGAAAAAAAATCCTTTTCCTCACTTTTTGTTTTCTTTTCATTTTCACTTGCGGTTCTCAAATCCATCTCCCTCCGCTTTACAGCCTTGATCGAAGAGAAATCTCCCGTGCCAGGTGCCGCCAGAAAAAAGAGGTCGTCGCGCTGAAAATGTCGCCAATAACTGCCTTTTGGCGACAGAATCTCGTTTGAGGAATGATCGCCGTCGATTGGGAAAAATAAAATAGAGAACGAAACTAGGGAAAAAACGAATTGAACTGTTGGGTGTGCGGCTGGGAGGGCCGGAAATAGGGTTTTGGAAGAGGAAGAAACAATATCAGAAGTATTTTTCACGTGCGTGACAAGGGGAAAACAGAGGAGTTGCGAGAGTTTTTGAACTTGTGAAAATTAATTTCTCTGATTTGTTTTACTTAGCAGACGACTTATATTTACAATATATTTTTTTCTGAATAGAGCTGAAGTTGAAGTTAATTAATTTTGTTCAGTTTTGAAAAACATTTTAGATACTCCTTGATGAATTAAAAAATTGGCCAGACTTCGAAATTCAGTCTACATTTTCTCAAGAATTCAGATACTTTTCATGATATGAGTCTCTGCAGATGAAACTATTAGTATTAAAAGAAACTGTTAATATAATGGTTTTACACCTGTCACTTGGAGCTGACCCGTGATGTTGAAAATAGAAAATTGATTACGATATAAAAATTCTGCAAAAAGAACTTTAAGATGATGCAAATCTAAATGAATCAAACATACCAGAAAAACAGATTCGTAATAAATTATCTTTACAAACTGTTCTTTCATTCATTGAGAAAAAAGACAATCTGTTTATAAATTTCATCGATTTTGAATGAGAATCATATACTGTGGATTTTAAAACAAACAACTGTTGATTTTTTCATTGTTTTTGATTCGAGGAATATACAACTCTAAAGGTAAGAAAATGTAAATTTCATATAATTTCTCTATGATAGTTTGTTTTAAAATTTTGTTCCCTTATTTTTTCATTAATTTAATGCACTTACTCAAATAATTAATTATAATTTAATAGTGATATATGTCCAGAATATGTCCGCAATGCTCTAGTTTGATTTAATTCCTTTGATTTAATTTGATTTAATTCCTAATTATTAAATTTTTAAATCCTAATTATTAAATTCTAATATAAATTAAAATTTTTATTTCGCGAAGTCTAAATTAAAACTTAATGAAAATATTTCACAGATGCAAATCAGACTTATTTCGTTTTTGCTCACAACATTGTTTTATTTTCAGCATTTGGTATTTTTTTTTTAATAAGAAAAAAATTCCACTAGAGATTTTTAATTGTTATTTCATGTTTAATTTCATTCTTGATATGTGAAAATCTGTTTTCCTCAACGAGTTATAAAAAATAAATAAAAAATAAAATAAAAATAAATAAATAAATAATTTTTTTAAAACAATCAGTAATGTATATTATCAGCGACATATTTTTCATAATTAAATAAATGATATTTTTGCTTGTAAAAATTAATTTTTTTATACTCTATACATTAACCTCCGATCAAAATGTTCATCACAACCGAATTTTCAAAGTTATATCATTTTCCAAAATAATTCTACTCAAAATAAACCCTGTAAATGTATTTTCCTCTCCGAGCGGGTTTCAATCTGCGGTCGTTGGCTGAGATATAAGGAAGAATACTCGAAAGTTTAATGCACTAAGAAATGCCTACTCTTGGTTATGTGAGCTATATTGTAATCAGAAATTTTGTAATCTCAATGGTTTGTAAACTTAAATGAAAATTTTCATTTTCATTTTCGTTACGATAATGATAATACTTTCCTGAATACGATAATGATAATACTTTCCTTTAGCGAACTGATTCTAACTAGCTTTTTGCTAATTTTTTCGCTTCATTTTAAAGTTATTTGGGATATGCGATATTCTGTACTGTGGCTCATTTTCAAAGATTGGGGATTACATTTTATGATCATAGTTTTTTCTCCAAGAAGAAAATTTAATTTCTTTTCCAAAATTTTAGTATTTAATTAACTTCAGAATGAAAATTCTCTCAAGGTGAATGAAGACTCGCGTTATCAAAATCTTTTACTTCAGATAAACAGTTAGTATAAAACAGTTTAGTTCTTGTTTTATCCTACTTAATAACTTAGAGGTAAAATACTGTCATCGACGTTAGTACTTGTATAGTTTAATCATACTTTTGTTTGTTAGCCCATTTTTTCAGATTAAAATTATTTGCAGAATTATTTCATCTTACCTACATTATATGTTTTACTTATTTACATTGGAAGTGTTCTTAACTTCAGCTTCATTTTAATGTTATTTTAACTGAAATGGTAATCTCAATTTTTAAAAAATGTTAATGCAAATAATCGCGAGTTATTAAATATTGTAATTAATGTTAAGATTTTTCATTCATCAGATGAAAATAAAATTTCTTTATTCACTCTTCTAAAATAACGTACTTTAAATTTTAACAACTTCAGATGTAAACAAAGTTTCTATATTCACTCTACTAAAAGGACGTCCTTTAAATATTAACAACTTCAAATGTAAACAAAAGTCTATATTCACTCTACTAAAACGACAAACTTTAAATTTTTTCAGCCTCAGATGTAAACAAAATATCTATATTCACTCTACTAAAATGACGAACTTTAAATTTTTCCAACATCAGATGTAAACAAAATACCTATATTCACTCTACTAAAATGACGTACTTTAAATTTTTAATTTTATCCATAAGGGATAAATATTTCTTCATATCCCGTCATAAGAACTTACGAATTTTTAAAGCTTAAATTAATTTTTTTTCTGTGATATTTGCTTGATAATTTTGTTTTATTAAATTCAGAATATTCACATTATTTTTAAAAAGTACATACATTGGTCGATACATTTTGTTCATGCTGATAAACTTTTCTTCCTTTCAGTTTCTTAAAAAAGTTAGAGGTGATAATAGATTTTGCAGTACCGGTTTTTGGAATTGAATTGAAGTCAGTTTACTTTGTTTCAGAGACACCTAATGAATATATAATATAATTTTAAGCTACTTCATGTAGCTAATTGTTTTATTGTCTCTATCAAGTATGCTATCAAATTCAACGATTAAATAAGATTTAATATGAAGATTGTACAATTTTATTTTATTCATTTATAAAATACTAAGTCAGGTTATGAGAAGATCATAAGATACACAAGTAAGGTACATTAAGACATTTGATACTGATCTACAGACTATTATAAAACGGAATAAAGGTGAAAATTCAATAAAATTGTCAAAATAGCCCAATTTAGGCGTTTGAAACGATCAGGGTGATGTGGTTAAGCATTTAAAACCCCACTTTAAATCAGAAATTTTAAGCAACCTTTGAAACCTGCGTTATTAAAAAACAATTTCAGCAAATAATACAGATAAGGGTTTTTACAACATTTTGCTATTTTGTGTTCTAGTTAGAATAGTTAACGATAATAACTGCTACGATAATTTAACTTAAATGTTGGATCTGTATCAAAACATTACATTATGTAAACTAAGCATTCGTTTATACCAAATCTTTTTTTATTTGTCTATATTTGTCATCAATATGATAAATAGTGTTTGAATTTATTTTTTATTGCATTAAATAGTAATTGTTTGCTGTATCAAATGTGGGAGCGCCGTCTGAAAAATCCATGATATATATTTAAATATATTCACGCATTTTTTCAGTTCACAGAAAATAGATGGAATTCCCAATTAACCATTCTAATTAATGCAACCGAAAATTAGTGCAAAACCAGAAAACGCTAAGGTAATCCCCCCCCTCCCCTCCCCCCACCCCCCCAAAAAAATCAGTTAGTGTCTTCTAACGAAACTACCTCGGGTTATTAACGTAGGATTACTTATCGTTGCTTACCTCTTTTGTATGTATATATGTATGTATGTGTTATGTATGTATGCATCTATATATATATGTACGCATGTATGTACACATATATATATATATATATATATATATATATGTGTGTGTGTGTGTGTGTGTGTTTGTTTGTTTGTGTATTTTGACGCATTTTGATACTTTTCTGCTTAACTGTTTACTGCTTGCTCAAGCGATACAGACTGGGTTTGGTGCGCTGCCAAAATTATAACTCGCGACGACGGACGGTTTTAGCGTCTGAAATTTTGCTTTCCGGAGGACCGTTATGGAGGAGCGTAATCCCACGTTAAAATGGTCCTAGATACCGCAAAATATGAGTTAATCAAAAGTTTTAATAGAACTATATTTAGTGATTCATAGAATCTTTAAAGGTACTAATAAAACTTGTATAGTTATTACGAGTCATTTTGACAATCTTTTACGGGATTTTAATTCGTACCTTTTTGTTTGTTTTTTCAAGAATAATTCATTTGTTAGTGTCAAGTTTTTAGTGATATAAAATGTCTCCTACGGACGTATGTATTTGCATTCTCCTACTTTCTCAGTGCGTTTTAACCATCAACATACACACATGTATATATATATATATATATATATATATATATATATATATATATATATATATATATATATATATATGCATATGCAACCAGTATACTATGTTTTTCAAACTACATCTCTTCATTTTATGTGCCTTCACTGCACAGGATTCAATATATTCCAGATCTAGTCAACTACTTCCTTCCGAAAATTTCTCCAATATTTCCTCCTATTTCAAATTTTATGTTCCCTCCTAATGTAGTGTCATGATTATTCATTTTAATAGTTCATAGTTTGTTTGTCTGTTTTTTATTTTAATCTACTTTCGTGTGGTATAGAATTTCTTATGTCTGATGTTCAGATGGTTGTTCGGTGTTTTATACGTGGTTCCCGGTGAAAATTTATAATTTTATACATACCACAAAAAATTTCATTCATATTTATCAACACACATTTTGCCTACGTGTATTTGTAATGCCATATTAAAATATAAGAATGCTTGTTAAAACGATAAAATTGAACAAATGATCACAGTTTTAAATTTCATCATAAACCAATTTAAATATATGAGAATATATATCCGTCGGAAATGGTTGTGCCAGATTAAGTCATTATTATTCGCGATGAGTCGAAATAAGGCTCGAAATATCAGTAATATATCAATGAGATAAACTAAATAGTTTAGGAAAATCAATGCGCATTTCGGAAATTGAACGAGAAATGGCAGTCGCATAATTATTTTACTTGTACCCTAACAATAATCTCAATGTCTGAAAATTTTCAAAAAAATCAGTACGAAAATTTAGGACGGGAATCAAACTCATATCCCCTAAAAGACTTTAGGGGATTCTGTAAATTCAAAAGGCATTCACCCGTGCTGAAATACTGATTAAATGTGATCTTGAACACAATATTTTATCGTTGATTGCGTGTTACATGTAATTATTACTCTTTTAACCCCCAAAATAAAGGATTTATTTTTCTTTTTTAATTAAAGAATATGTTTCTTAATCGTGAAAATGAACGAGGAAAAATACAAAAGTCCATTTCAACCACATTTAAAAATCCGTACAAAAGACAGATTTTCTAATTGCTAGTTTGGTTGCGTTTATAGTGATCAGGAAGAAATTTTTCTCTGAAGCCAAAAGCAACACCATGCAATGTAGGGTTAAAAAGTGAAAACGAATTTAGTTATGAATAATGAAATAAATTTTATTTTTTGCTTTCTATGTTTATATTAACAAGAAGATAAAATTTTCCAGTAATCTCAGCGTTAAGAAGAAAATATGTCGTATCGAAAGTGCAATGAATCAGACACTTTCACAGCTGCGACAGTTTAAAATATTAAGTGTTAGAGTCACTTCTTACGCAATACTTTTAATTCAAGTTTGAGAATTCCCACGTGTTGATGAAGGATACGTTGGGCAAAACTTTTAAACATAACATAAGTAATCAAATGTAGTCATTAAATAATTATTTACACTCATATTTTTACTGATGACTTGTATTTGTGGCTTTTGATCCTATAGCAAACTAAGATAGTTTGAGTCCCAAACTATATTTCAGATATTTCTTCTGAAAATCAACTAAGTTTCTCGTAATTATTCATCAAAAATTAAAAAGTTCCGTAAAAATTACAGTTGTAAGTGTTTTTAAAATAAGTTCTCTTCGATTGAGGATATTCAGTAAATTACAAACTGCGTGATAATGCCTAAAAACAAGCAGTATGTGAAACATATTCGATGTCATTTACGATGTATTATAAGGAAAACATAAGATCTTTGAGGATTAATTTGGAGGTTCACTATGACATGTCGAGGAATTTTTAGAATCTAATAAATTCTAGATATAAATATATTCTAGATATAAATCTTCCTTTTTTTATTTTATTTAAATTTTTTTAAATTGATTTTACATTGAGTAAATCTCCATTTACGACGAAGATTTACTCAACAACTGCTATTTTAACAATTTGGAGGGAAAAGCAGAACCCCCCCTCTGATTTTAGGACCAAAAAATTAACATCGTAAACCTACGTGGTTCTCCTCTTGCACTGGTATCAAATAATGAACTCGCAAAAGCAGCGTTTCCGATTAGTTAACTTTGATGCCATGATCACTAAGCTCATAAAAACTCAAGTAGAAAATTAGTTCATTTAAAAGGAAAAAAAATTTTTAGGGCCCTAACGACATATTTTGCTAAAAAAAAGAGGGCCAAACTTACTAGGACCGAAGTCTATTTGACTTCAGACACCCATACCAATAGCAGTGATTGAACGCGCAGACTCTTTAAAACAAAGGGGAAGACCAAAACTGTTGATCTCAGTTCGAGCACTTGTATTAACCGCAGAAATCAGAAGATAACGCAAAACGTCTAAGTCAGACTCATCGCGATAAATTTATTATATGTGTGTGTATGTATCTGAGTTTGCGTTTATATTTTACAAAAAGTCATGTTTAAGTTCATTAGCGAGGTTACGGCGAAAGAGGAAATCGATTATTAATTTTTTCAATAGTTCATTTTCATTCTCAATTTCAATTCTATATGTATATCTAAACAAATAAATATATTGTATTAAACTTAATGAAGAAACTGAAGAAATTTAGATGAAAGCAACAAGTGGGAAAATATATCAGTGATTTTTAACGTAGGATTACGTTCCTCCATAACGGTCCTCCGGAAAGCAAAATTTCAGATGCCCTGCGTCGCGAGTTCTAATTTTGGCCGTGCGCCAAACCCACTCTGCATCGCTTGGACAAGCAGTAAACAGTTAAAACCAAAATGCGTCAAAATTTTGACATACACATATATATATATATATATATATATATAGATAGATAGATAGATATACATATATACATAACACATACATACATATATACATACAAAAGAGGTAAGCAACGATAAGTAAACCTACGCCAATAACCCGTGGTAGTTTCGTTAGAAGAGACTACCTGCATTTTTTTTATTGTCACTCTAACATCATTAATAAAGTAAAACTTTCGTTTCTGAATATATAAACAGACTTGGTGCTGAGAGCCCTCAAAATGAGCAAAAGGACAATTCATCTAGAACTCCTGAATCACGTAAATGAAGCCAAGATCTAAATCACAGGGAGAGGCAAGATAAATGTTCAGTTACAGAACCAGTGATTTTGTTAAAAAAATTTAGTTGTATTCTTTCTTGAAACATCTAATTTCATGAATTTAATGGTGCATCCTAAATCGTCTATGAGAGAATACGATATGCATCCATATTCGGTGAAGAATCGGGTTATTTCCTACTTTATAAAAATTCATTCATATTATTCCTTGTAAGAACTAAATCCTGAACCTCTAGCACATTTTCCACCAATAAAGTTTCAACATAAATTATTCACAACTTTCTGTTTTTCAAGAGAAATACTTGAAGTAATGGAATAATATATTAAATGAAATTGAATAAACATTTAAAATTCAATTTATTTATTACTTACTTATAATAATTTCACTTTGGAAACTACAATCAGACTATCGAAACTGGCATCTATAGCATATTTAATCATTTTGCTTTGCCATAATTATGTTCTTTCTACTTTCACAGAGCAACCGCTGAATTCCCTAATTAAAGAAATGATGCCTCACAGTCAGAAATTTCAAGTGATCGGCTTTTTTCAACGTAAGACAGAACATTCCATTCTACAGATTTTTACCCACTAAGCGTTCCAGACATATTTTTACGTCACAAACTTTTCCGCTTGGGAAGCGTTTGAGACAGATAACTCTATCTTGTAAATATGGTCTTCAAAAGTGTCAGAGACGGCACAGGTTCGACCCTTCAGAATACAATATCAGAGCATGGAATAATTCGTCAGAAAAGCTTTTTCCAGCTGAGAAAGGCATTAAAAAAAGGTCTGAAACGCATAGAGGGTTAAACATGACTTCCTATATATTACTACCTAGTGCGATTGTGTTTTTAGTCTTGTCATTGCACAAAGATCTGAACCCAGAATTTCTCTATTAACCCAAACCCCATGTCCTTGCTTCAGGTGGAATGCAGTTTATCACTGAAAATTATGCATGTATTCATGTTCTCTTTTAAAAGCGTATTAGCATTTGTATATACATAATTTACTCAAATGCAACATACTGCCGAATGTTACGTTCGCCTTCTGTTACGCTTCCTAGATTATAGTCTGAGCTTACTTCGTACTACATATCCGTAGTAATCGCGCCCTCTGACACGTGTCCAGATTTTTATCGCAATATTGCTGAATAAAATAAGTGCCTTGAATTCGAATAAATTGGTATGTCGCTCTCCAATTATTAGTGTGCTGCGTATAATTACTGCATCTTCAATCTAAATTTTGCATCATGATTCGTAGAGACATTTGTTAGTCCCTTTGTGGGCTAGACTGACCACTCATTGTCAGTCACCAGCAACTGTTTAAAGTCATTCCACTTTTAGAATTCTATTCCCTCTAGCGTAACGGTTTTCAACCTGTGGAAAAATTTTAGTAATAGCGGAAAAATCAGCTTCTTGTAATCATCAGTACTGCACCATTTATCGCACTGTGAAATGGGGTAAAAAACACTCCATTGCCGAAAATGTCTCCTGGTATTAAAGAAGCCATTCTATGTCTGTTTAGAGAAGAATATGCCCTCAAAATTATCCCATTTTCAAACAGTACAGTTTTTTGAAAAATTCAGGTCATATCTGAAGACACTAAATCGACAGTAATGGGGAAAAATTAAAAAGAGTAAATGAGTTTTATTAAAATGACTTAAACACACTCTGATTTCCCTAATCTCTATGGCCCAGGGTACAATCAGTGAAAAAAAAATTACCAAATAGTACAAGGTTAGAAAAAGGCTGAGAAAAGTTGCTTTAACGTACTCAACAGTTGTCCCATGCTGAAGAGCTCACAACAAGGTCGAGCCCTAGGTCCATGGCTTCTATATATTATAGGCACGCTAGAGATGCGTATCTGCACTTGTGACAGAGGACACTTGTGGAGGAAGTCATTGAAAACGACATTCTCTCACATCACCAACGTAGTCCAGGTGATAGGGTAACGTTCGATGTTTGATGAGTAAGTTCAAGCTTAATTCCAGAAGAATGTCGTTTTAGTGGCGCCCAATCATTGGACAGAAAAATAATGATCTGTTAGGAAGCAAGTTTTCATCGTGAAAAAAAAAATTCTGCTTTGTCAAATCATTATAGAGAATGAGAATGATAAATTTATACAGGTCAAGATTCAGTTTCATTGCCTTTATACAGAAAGAAGGACTGTAGAAGGGAAATGGTCAAAACTGACATTTCTTCACATAGTCCAGTGGTCGATATAGTTCGTTGGGTAAAATACCGGCCTCGACCTTTGGAGACACGAGTTCAAAGCCCGGTTCTGGAAAAAAGTCTTTAAGTCACAAATATAAATTATAAACTCAAGCGTTACATTAAGGTGGCGCATCAGTACACTTCGGAGATCTTCTGTCTCTATATTAGGCTGTGGAAAAAATTTTCATCTGACTAATTTTCTTGTTTCAGATAATTAAATGCATATTTTCGGATTCTGTTTTGTGCGTGTGAAGGCAGACGTTAAAAAAAAAGAGAGCGAGAGCGTTGTTTTTACAGTTTTAATGTTTGAAGTAATTAATTTCTATCTGGTCGTTGAGTTATGCATGTCTAACGCTACAAAATTAAGATTTTCTTTTAGAAAAAATTAAATTACAATTAAAAAGATTTCTTTTGTGAATAAACTCATTGCATTTAAAGATCTTTTTACAAGTGGAGAAAACAGAATTGAGAAGTATGCATTTAGTAATCCGTGATGAAAAAACCTACGTCGAAGAAAATTTCCCATAGCTTAACACGGAGACCGACGATTAGCGAAGTCAACTGATGCCCCACATTAGGACGCAATACATTACAGCTGAGTAGAAATTAAATTGATAAAAATTATCCAGATTACAGAAAAGAGGGAGTTGTTGTTGTTGCTAATGCCCCCTGGTTGGAGATGCCATTCACCAGATCCTAATAGGCTATTGGGTTGAGAGAGGCGGCTCCTGTTTTGAATTAGCACCACAAGGGTCGGAGTCCGACTTAACTAAATGATCAGTCCCGTAATTTTGAACCGAGTCAAGTGACGAGACCGGACCACTTGAACCCGCACCTCCAGAGGTAAATTTGAGAACTTGGAGGACATTGCAGCTACAACCTATTTTGCGTGCCCTGGCCACCATTAGTGAATACGGCGGTGGATTTGCAACGACGAGCGTCGAACCAGGGACGTTCAGATCACTGGCCCTCTGTTCTTAACAACTGGACCACTGCACCCGTTGAAAAGGGGAGTAGATGCATATATTGCCCCATTACTATAATTCTCCAATATAATACACCAGTTCCCTATTCTATCTATCTAAGCTTGTAAATTTATTTACTTACATGCAAGTGTATGGACCGAGCACTGAAGGTGCTCGGTTCGAATTCAGAGAAGCGGCACTGAATGCTCTCATGTGTACGCAGGTTATGGACACGTTAAATCTGTAGGCCGAAAAGCCCCTCTGTGGGGTTTGTAGGTGTTGGAAGGTGATACGAGCCCTGTAGGTGCTTGGTCTAAATTCAGGTGACACAAGCAGGCGACGTTGGTTCACTTATGCAATGTTCCCATTACAAGTAAACAACAATTTAGCGGTGTAGAATGAGCGAATGTCGAAAGGCAAAAGGTCCTGTCGCATTGGGAACAGAAAAAAAGATTTGTCAGCTACAGTAAGATACTAAATGGTGTAATCTAGAACTCGAACTTCTACGATCAAAATATATTTATAAAGTCGGTAACAAGCTGAAGATACCACTATTTCCCCAATAGCGAAAATAAATAAATTTTCCACACCTGAGCATCAAAATCTTGGAGTTTCCTGTACACAAAAATAATTCTGAACTACTCGAAATGCTAGAAAAAGTAATGAGTGAAAAAAAAAGTTAATACTAAGACACATTAAAAAAAAAAAATTGCTCAGTCAGGTTTTAATCCAATACTCCCTTGCATGTGTTTAACTGAATCGTAGGTATTCATAAAAACTGCTATCAGCGAGTCACTTTCTTTTGGGTTATGGAGAAAAGAAAAAGTATCTCTTGCGGCCAGTAATGTAGTTCAGTCCATTTGCATATCAAGGTAGGTCTTAAGATACATCTGTACCATTTTCTCTTTCCTTTCAAACAAGATCCTTACTGTCATTTCGACCTTGGGGTGGTTACCAAACAGGCACCAAGAACATACTTCCAATCCCATCAGCAATTCGTTGCGCTCCGGGTTTGAAATGGCAATAAATGGAGAAAAAACAAATGCACTCTAATTGTTTTCACGATCGTGCAAGTTTCTATTTTTTATTCTTTGTATACATATTCTGTGGTTGTGTGGTTATTATTTATATTTTATATTCTCGTTCATCAACTTTTCAAAGCTGTGAGGCATTTTTTTCCCTACCTCGTTAGAGAAATGGTCATTATATATCAATAAAATAATTCTTTATCATAAGATAAAAGGTACGGGAATAATTCGGCATTGAATAATTTCCTCTTTTCTATTAGACTTTGATGAAGTGTTAAAACTTGATTTGAATAATCAAATTACATAATGCATATTAGTCTTAGATGGTGGTATTAATAAGCGAATAATACTCTAGAATTTTTCCTGTATTTTTGGTGATCTTTTGAATATTTTGTTTCTTGTACCAGTTATACATGACTTGTGTTTATTCAGGTTATCAAGATTTCAAATTTTTGGGGCATTAGTTTTTCATTTATTTTGCGAAAAATAATCACTCCGTATCCGTACAATTATCTTCTCACAAAGGAACATTTACCGAGCATATTTTTTGCCTTTATAAAAGCAGTACAACTCCTCTTACGTTAAGTAATCTTTTAAAGTCAAAGTTGTTGAATGCTAACTTTAAAAAAAATGCATTTTAATAACACTAGGTAACGAAAAAAATTATTTTGTATTAAATTTTGTACTTATAATTTAAAGGGAAAATATTTAAATTTTAGAACCGGAACTTGAGGCTTTTATATATTATTCGTGTTAATTTATTTCACATATCTATAGATCGGATTGAAATCCGACCTATACCCCTATTTTAAAAATGAAGATGAATAAGGAAAAAACACTTGAAAATAGCATTTTATTGGATCTTAATTAAAAAATAAATTTTAAAACTATAAAAGACGACCTTCATTTAATACATACTATACCTAACGATACTTTTAAAAGATTTCAGATTATTTTGACGACAGTTGTTTAAGCATTAGCGTTTTGTTGACAAAGGATATGTAAAAATAATCAAGAATTGACTGAATTAATTTTAAAGATTGCATATACTTAAAAAGGGTATTCTATATTATTTTGACTATTTAATTTTCTTCGGGGAAATAATAGTCATCAAAATATTTGTACAGAATATTCCAAAAATATCGAAAGCGACCTCATTTTGGAATGAGAAATCTGTAATTTGATATTTTAGTCATTTTTCGTCATTTTTCAAAGGAAAGTATTAATCCTGTTGAATACTTTTTAATTTTTTTTCGTGTTAGCTAAAAATTATTAATTTAAAAAGCAATTCTTCAATATTTTAGATATTTACTAGTTGGTACCCGTCAAAACATGACGGCTGGATAGTAAATAAATGTACTAATACACAAATTATACTCAACACATCATTACCAAATGTTGAAAATCATAATATTAAGAAAAGAGAAATACACTAAAAAACTGAACACAATAAAAAGAAATAGGGTTACTCAAAAGTGCAAAATAAACAATTTCCGTCAGGTTTAGTTCTATATCTCACAAACATAATTAAAATAAAAATGGCAGAGAGAGAGAGAGAGCTAGAGAGATTCCTCGGAATAAACAAATTAACGTGTTTATGCAGCCTCGTACTTAGTATTTAAAGCCAGATTTAATCATGTAGCTGAGCATGCGCAGAAAGCAATTTTTGACTATAAATTATCGCTAACTAATAGAGATTGTGTCTACATAAACCAAATTTGACACATCTATAGATTAAAATCTTTTGTTTAAGACCAAAATGAAATAAATTGATGCAAAAGTTTTCACCCACGGACTGCCCAAAAAATCGCCTTAGCAACTGAAATATATAGATTACTTCGTTATAATAGATTGTTTGTTTTCTACTTTTTCTAACAAATTTTCAACTGCAGGGCTTCTTTTCCACTCATTTCAGTGACTAATTATTTATTGGTTAATAAAATCATCTCTCTTGAGAGAAAATTACCTATAATAATTCAGCTTAGAATAATTTCTCTCTTCGTCTTTATCAAAGCAATACGCCCAGTTTTTTTTATTAAACGATGTGAGATTTCATACACATACTTATAATACATTTAAATTCATTCAATCCTTATTTCATTATAAATAACCCTGAAGGTGAACTGTCAACACACGAGGGCTTAAATCATTTGTAGGAAAGTGATAGGCTCGCTTTTAAAAAGGATCGAAGCGATAAGCTATTAAATAAGGTTTTTTTTCCTGTATTGTTTACCATGATATTTCCTTTTGGCTTATAAGTACATTTAACCTTAATGACCTCTTAATGATTAAAAAAGAGCAGTTATATATATATATATATATATATATATATATATATATATATATATATATATATATATTACCATTAAAGGTTATAAAATGCCAACACTGGAAACATTTGATGTTATTTTTATTTTATTTTATTTGGACTAAAAATTATTTCCTCCTCTTTTGCTTTCCATAGTTCTCTAAAATTAACAGATAAAACTGGGTTTTTTCGGGGGGGGGGGGAATCTTAACGGTAAATAATGACAAAGTCAGTAGACAAACAAACGACCAATCACGCAGTATATTATGCGTGTGTAAAAAGGGGGGGGGGGGCTATTTTAGGTCAAAATATTAAATTCTGGTTTAATGAATAAATTTTTCTCCTGATCAATTTTCTACCAAGTATTTACCCATGAACCCATGATTCATCCCCAGTGATTATTCTGATAAACATGTCTTCACTTTCATTAGGATACTGAAAAAGATCTTGCAAACACTTAGCAGATGATGAAGGGATTCAACATGAATTCCTAATTTGGCTGATACATCAACCAAAAAAATTCTATGCAGCTGGTATTGGGGCACTGAGAAAACGATGGGATAGGTGCATAAATATTAGTGGAGATTATGTTGATAAATAATAATTACAAGATAAAAAGAACTTTTTATATACCATGTTTTTAATTTTTCTGTTGAATCATATAAACTTGACAATTCTATGTATTAATAAATACTTTTTAAATTTTTTTTGATGAATTATCCTATCAACTTGAAAGAAAATGAAGTTAATAGGAAGTTAACTTGCGTTTAACTTTTCGTTCCCGTCCCGGCCGATAGATGGCTGCACCAGTCTACAAAACAAAATTAACTGAAAATGTATTCAAATCTGTTTAAAGATGGCTAAAAGTATTAAAAAAAGGCATTGTCATCGTGTTCTGAGCTATTCTAAAAATTTCAAATGTCTAGCTAGTCGGGAAGTTAGTTAAAAATCGATTGCAAGATTTGTAAGGGACAAACACACACACAAACAAACAAACAAGAAAAGCAAGTTAATAAAAACATTGTAAAAATAGTTTTGAAGTAATTATCACTGTAAGTTATTTTTTTTAATTATCTTTTGTGACTTACTTAATGACTTAGACTAGTATATATGTGCGTGTGTATATATGCCAGATATATTTTCTGCCCTTGCCAAATATATTTTCTGGGTTCAGTCTTAAAAATAAAACTAGGGGAGAATGAACATTAAATCTTCTTCAACGTCTATAGTTTTTTAAGGACAGATGGAAGAAAAGATGCAAGATTTTATTAAACAGAAAATCTTTTTTCCTCTCTACTCCATTATACGATCCTAAAAATATATTTAAGGTCAAAAAATGGTGACACGTTAAATAGAACTTTCCGTTTGAGCAATCTTTAGTCATCCAAGATTATCTAGAGAGAAAGGAACGTTGTTATTATCTTGAGAAGTGATAGGATTGTGTTTTTATAGCATTTAGAAAACTATACTAAGATGCAAGGATAAGATGGAAGAGCTTACATCTGATAAAATGCAGCAATGCCTCATGCAGGAAAGCATCTTAAGTTCGGTGAAGGGGCCGAACAGTCATAAATTCTCAAGGCCGGTAAATCAAGACTCATTTGAGATAGCATGGAAACGTAACTTTGACGAATGAGGGGTTTTTGCTTTTAAACATTATGAGAAGTTCATTACGGGGTTAATAAAGCTTTGTGATTTGGTTTGTAGAAGTAGAGGATAGAAAAGCAGTCTGGGAAGGAGAAGATGACGAGCTCGAATTTCGAGCCAGCCAAGGTGTTTTTCGAGAGTGAAATAAAAATATATCTGGATTATCGTCGATATAAGATAAAATTTAAAAAATAATTTTTTAAAAGATTAAAATAAAAAATAGAATCATACAACATTAATTTATTTTTTGTTCATTTATAAATAATACATTTAACACAATCGTTACTCGTAAAAATTATCATCTATGACGTAACTAATGTACCAGGAAAACTTTTTTTTATACGGCAGGCATTTTTCTCTGACGGTAGGTACTTCTTAATATTGTCCCATGAAGATTCGCGAAGTTTCGCTGGCTACTTATGGAAGCAACAAAGTGGTGAACCAGCATTGCTCCCTATGAAGGGAAGACACGGAAACTATCAAGCTTTATTCGGGACTTCAAACCACGCCAACTACGTAGCAGTTCAGAACTCTAACCACTATACTAAACTAACACCGATGAACCAAGAAGGAGTTATCCGAATGGGACAAAAATTGGTAGATGAGATGAGCATAAACAGAAAAACAAATTATTACAATTTGAGAAAAACGGGATCATTTGTTCAAGAGAAAGAGCTTCACAAAGTGAAAAAGTCAATAACCCGTTGGTCCACCTTTGGCCCTTATGCAAGCAGTTATTTGGCTCGACATTGATTGATAGAGGTGGCGGATGTCCTCCTGCGGGATATCGTGCCAAATTCTGTCCAATTAGCGCGTTAGATCGTCAAAATCCCGAGCTAGTTGGAGGGCCCTGCCCATAATGCTCCAAACGTGCTCAATGGCGGAGAGATCCGGCGACCTTGCTGGCCAAAGTAGCGTTGGGCAAGCACGAAGACAAGCAGTAGAGACTCTCGCAATGTGCGGGCGGGCATTATCTTGCTGAAATGTAAGCCCAGGATGGCGTGATATGAAGACCAATACAACGGGGTGTAGAATATCGTCGACGTACCGCTGTTCTGTAAAGGTGCCACGGATAACAACCAAAGGGGTCCTGCTATGAAATGAAATGAAATGGCATCCCAGACCATTGCTCCTTGTTGTCGACCCGTATGGCGGAAGACAGTCAGGTTGGTATCTCACCGCTGTCCGGGGGCGTCTCCAGACACGTATTCGCTGGTCATCGGGGCTCAATTCGAAACGTGACTCATCACTGAAGACAATTCTATTCCAGTGACATTCCAGGTCGAATGTGCCCGACACCTCTTCAAACGGGTTTGTCGGTGTACAGAGGTCAATGGTGGTCGGCGCAAGGGGCACCGTGAGTTCAAGCCTCTTTCTCTGAGCCGCATGTGAATGGTCCTTGCAGCCACTGAAGCACCAGTTTCACGTACGATCGATGATAATGATGAATCTGGGGCTGTGAGTGCCGCTCTGACGATTGCTCGGTCCTCACGTTTCGTCGTTTGTGTAGACCGACCGCTTCCTTCTTGACGCTGTGTTTGGCCATGGTTCCCCCATTCCTGCCAACATCGTCTAATAGTGGCATCACTCCTATCCAAATGTCGAGCGATTCGCCGATTAGACCAACCGGCTTCTTTGAGCCCAACTACACGTCCTCTCTCAAATGCTGATATCTGCGCATATTGTTCGCGCACCTGTATGCGAGGCATAGTTACTGTCTACCTGAGTACACGGGATGAAATTCGCATAGAATTTATGACCTGGAATCGAAATTTCTCCTCTTTAATATCCTGCCAGTTGCGCAGTTAAGATGCGCTGCAGCGTCACATGTTCATTCATTGGCCGCCAAACTTTAAAAAATTTTGCATTTTCTGTCGAAATCTGTATGCATATCAATTTGTGTCCAATTTACATTAACCGCTGGTACGCCGTGTTTTTTTTTTTTTTTTTTAAGAGTGTATGATGACATATTTTTGTCTAATGCGCAAGCACTTTGTCTTGAGACATTTGCGTTTTTGTTATTCACCGCGATTTACTGGCTACTTTATTATTGGAACACCCTATTTATCAGTCAGCAGTGCTCCCTATGAGGGATACGACACGGTAACGACCAAGCCTTTTTTGGGATTTGAACCCCAGCCCACTGCGTGGCAACTCAGAACGCTAACCACTACACCATGTGGGCGGCAACTATAATGATATTATTCTCGTAACTTTGTGCATTTTTTCGAGTATCATGTTGTTCAAATCATTGAACATAAATCATCATCAAGTTTTCTTTAATTCTGGGGGAGGGAGGGAGCTATTTTTCTAGTGCTTCAGCCCAAAAAGTATAGTACGTAAGGATAATTCCCTTTGAACAACGTTTTAGGGACCAGGATAATGATTTCTAGAATATTTGATATATCAAAAAGTCACAAACATCTCAAATTACGCGCTTTTCGTTCTCGTGGTGTCACAGAAAACTAACACATCTCAAATAAACATGCATTTATTAATGTTAACAAATATGTATAATATATCAACAAAACTGACCACAAAAAATTAAAGATTTGCGATGATATTGCTATGTTTAAGAGCAGGGGTCGGCAAACTACGGCCCGCCGCTTGTTTTTAATTCGGCGCACGGGATAATATTGCTTTTTACATGAAAAATCAATCAAATTACTCGCTATTAAGCAACGGCCAATAGTTGAGTTGAAAAGTTGTGAATAACGATCGCGAGTGGTGCTACTGTTGTATTCTCTCGTTGCCGTTGTTTTTAAAAGCACTCCCAACAGAAATTTTAATCTATTTAATAATAACGTTTTTTAATATGTGGATGTAATTTTTTTTTTTGTAAATGTTAGTAAAATGTGTATTAATATTATGTAAAAGTATCACTTCACAATAAAAAAATTAACGTTATTTTGCTCTATGAGAAAATTGCCCGTTCATATCTTCATGTCCGCTACTTGGGTCTCCGAGCCTAAAATTTTTACAATCTGGCCCTTTCTAAAAAAAGTTTGCTGATCCCTGTTTTAGAGCAAGCCTGTCAAACTCAAAGACTGACATGGACCAAATAAACAAGGTTTAAGTTTATGTAGGGGGAAGAGGAAAAAAACCTTCAAAATCAATTTTCTCAGAAACATAGGTTTATTTCGAGTAGGTTTATTTCTTCCTAGAATGCTCTAAAATTTAGAGCATTCTAGAAATTTATGGAGTTCTACCAATTACCCGGGATTATACAGACCTGAATGTAATGTATATACATATAGCTTTAATGTATATATTTAATAACCATGCCTATCACGAAAGCAAAGTTTGAGGGAGTAAATAACTTCACTAAAGTGTACAGGCGTAAGGTACTGCATGGGCTCTGGCACTTACAACCTAGAATCAAAAAAATTGTTAAAAAAGTGCTATTTTTACCATTTTATTCATCCAATAATATAAGTTAAAGCAAGTTTATGACGGATGAGTCTCTCCTAACATCAGAAACACTCCCATGACATACGTATTTATATAATTTCATGAAACACTTCCTAGTTAAACTAGCTTGAAACTTTATCACTACACGACAAAATAAAGTTTCAACAAAAGGCCAAATATATAGTAAAGTGCCAAAATAAAGTCACTGTACTATATGTTTGGCCTTTTCTTGATGTACTGCTAAACTCCCTTAGAGGCATAAAAGGTATGAATATATATTAAATCTTTTAGATTCTTGCATTAACTGTAATTTTTCCTGACTGCATTCAATATATCGTTTCAACCATAAATAAAACATAGTGTCGAGCTAATATTATATGTAGGTACCATTAAATGAAAAATTATTCTCATACACGTAAAAGCTGAAATCGATGATAGTGCTTTGATCATCAGTTGAAAAGGTTATCACATAATTTATTTTATGGAAAAATTAAGTAACGGATTTATGTAATAGCCAGAAATCGATGTTGACATCGGTTCGGTCATCGACAACATTTTTTTTTAACATAACAGTTGTTTTCATGTTGTGGTAGCTATTAAGTACGTCTCAGAGAGCTAAAACCAAAAAAAAAAAAAAAGGTATCATTTGATGATTTATTTATTTTACCTCTGGAGGTGCGGGGTCAAGTGTTGCGGTCTCGTCACTTGACTCGGTTCTAAATTACGGGACCGGCTTGTAGGGGGTAATGTTGGCCATCTATATGGTGCCCCCTTAAATGAATAGCCAGCGGTCTCGCCCTTTACTGAGAACAAATGGCGTCATAGCCAATCTTCCGGGCATTTGTAATAAATAAGTAAATAAATGATTTATTTATTTTATTATACGTACGCAAATGCAACATCAAATTAATCTAAACTAACAAAATAAAAATGAAACAATATTTATGTTAGAGCTTTATTTTCAATGAAAATACGTATCATGTTACTTCCTCGGAACTAAGGGAGAGTAATATTAAAGTCAATAATAAATCCACAACAGAGTGTAAAAATGGTAAAATTCCGTACTAAATGGTATAGTTCTTAGAGTCTAAGAGAATTGGGAGTGACTGTCTTCATAGACAAGTCCCAAACACGAAGATCATTGATCTCTGCTAGAAGTAGGGAAATCTGCTCATAGTGAGTATGAAAACTGTTGCTTTTGCGTGTACCGGGCGTTAAATTTATGCTTAGTTCCTATTTTTTTCTCAATTCAACTATCTTGTATCATTTGCAGGAGCTTTAAACCTTCTCATAGGCTAAGAAATCAAAAAATCCAATTCACTGTCCCAGCTGTCTCTTTTACCCATAGAAAGTTCCCATGCTATGAATTAGTGGTTATTCTTTGAGAAATATCCTGTCCTGTTTTGACGTTAAGGTTATACACTGCTCAAAACAATTAGGGGAGCACATGGTTTTAACAAAATTACGCAAATACTTACACCGATAAGTAACATAAAATAAATCATCCATAATTTAAAGCCTAGCAGGAAACAGAAGAAGAAAACTTCATATGCAAATCAAAGTTCATGACGTCAAAAATAAGAAAAAGAACATAAGGGCGGAAATCGGGATGTTGCAGAAACGTCTGTTTAACTGCCTTAACTGTGAAATTCGATTGGTCAGTTATTATTTTTGAGAAAAAGTGACTTGAAAATGTCTCAACAACGTGATTTACCGGAATCCATGGCATGGCGTATTATAGGCAGACTTGAATCCGGGCAAACACAACGTAGTGTCGCGGACGCTGTTGGGGTGGCCAGAAGTGTCGTTGCAAGGCTGTGGAATCGATTCCAAGAAACAGGGAATGTTAGACGTTGACCAGGGCAAGGTCAGCCACGCACCACTACAGCAACTGATGACCGGTATATACTGTTAACAGCTCGTCGAAACAGAACAGACAATGCTACTCAGCTGCAAAGACAGTTGCTCTTGGCAACAGGACGAAGGGTGTCCAGCCAAACAGTACGTAATAGGCTTGATCAGGGAGGTCTCAATGCACGTAGGCCAATGGTCCGCATTCCGTTGACCTCACGCCACCGTGCGGCCCGAAGAAGATGGGCTGCTGAACATCGAGATTGGGAGCAACATGATTGGAGCCAAGTGCTGTTTATAGACGAGTCCCGATTTAGTCTGGAGTGTGACATCCGACGTGTTTTGGTATGGAGGGAAAGGGGCACTCGAAATAACCCCACATTCGTCCGTGAAAGGTCACAATACAGACGAGCTGGTTTTATGGTATGGGGTGGAATCAGCATAGGTGGACGTATGGACCTGCATATCATTCGGAATGGTACTTTGACTGCTCGAAGGTATGCAGACGAGATACTGAGACCTCGTGTCATACCTTACGCTGCAGCCATTGGAGATTCCTTTGTTTTCCGGCATGATAATGCCAGACCGCATACAGCTCGTCTTGTGGAGAACATGCTTGAAGCTGAAACAATACAGCGTATGGAATGGCCAGCGTGCTCTCCTGACCTGAATCCAATCGAGCATGTTTGGGCCATGCTCGGACGACGCATTGCTGCGAGACCAAGGCCTCCTTTTACTCTCCGAGACTTGGAGATTGCACTTCTTGAGTAGTGGAACAGTATTCCCCAAAGTCTTATCGATAACATCATCGCATCCATGGAAAACAGGTGTGCAGCAGTCTTAGCTGTTCGAGGAGACCACACGCCATATTAAAAATCTTGCATCATTTCTAAACAATACTTTTTTTTATCGTTTACATGTAACCAAATTGTTGCCCTAAATCATCTTTTCATGTTTTTTCCATATTTTCAAAGAATTAAAGCTTAATTACAAATTTTTTTACGTTTTTTTTCTGTATTGCGCATTGATACGCGTGTACTATCCATTTTATGCCAATACGTGGCTGTCTCGCACGGTTTTCTTAACTTCTTTGCTTGCTCCCCTAATTTTTTTGAGCAGTGTATTTAAAACTCCTCATAACGTCACTTTTATCCTGATACCTATACCTTAAATACTAAAGTTGGGCGCTGACAATCTAAAGTGCAGCGACTGTGATTGGTCTATATAGACCAAACTATACGTGCCATCGATACACGCATAAAAGAACATCGATAGTAGGATTGAAAATCAAGAAATCTCTAAATTAATGATAGCTTAATACTCCTGCGAGTTCAAAAATCATGCATGAATTCCCATACCAAATTTTCCAGTGCTAAAACAATTCATCATACACAAACTCAGTTCCTGAATAAGACTTTCTGGCAAGCTTTGCTGTATATTATCATACCTTATTTTTGGTAAATGGCCTCTGTCTTAAGTTTGCCGACTGCCAGGAAAGGCGTTCGCCCATAAATGTGTTTCTTTACAATCCTACTTTTCTTCATTTTTTATCTTATTTCTTTTATTCCTTGATTCCAGCCTTCCGACTGTATTTTTTTCCCACTAGTATACCCCTTTTTTGCAATGTTTTTTAATCGCGTCTTTTGCACAGGCGTAAAAACACAAATCATAGCCGCCTCCCCATCTTTATTTTTGACAACCCTATGATAGTTTTTGTGTTTCTGCCCCGCAGACACACTCTCTGATCTTCTGGAAAATTCTACTGATTTCGCTATACATATCAAAGAATCCAATGTTCTTCGTATTTGTGAATTGTCCATAGAGACATCTAATGTTCTGCGACCAGAACACATAATTTTCCTATTAATTTGAAACTAAAGAGCCTTTTTAGTGCTTTCTTGTGGATTTTAAGAGCAGTTGTTTTCTAAATTACAATGATTTTTTCTTTTATTTCCACGAGTAATTTTCAAAATTTTTATTTATTTATTTATTTGGTGGTGTTGGGTGTGGGGGGGGGGGGGATGCAGGGTTTAAAACCAAACATTTGTGTGCTTGAAGTTATATTTATTTCTCAATGATTATGCGTCGCAATGAAAAGCCTTACAATAAAAAAGGCTCCAAAAATCAAAGCTAACATTTTAAAATACAAAGTAAAACCTATGGAACTGGAAAATTTTTCATGCACGTAAATCAAGCAGCTAAATCAATCTTTGTGCATCTCCAAATATTAATAGATGACGCGAGGTATGAAAATATATTGCTATTTAATAAATACAGCTTACCCGATTATGAGAATTTAATTCAATTTCCTCATAAAATGCATTGTCATTGGATAAAAGATAAGGTAAAGATACCATGCTGTCCGTAAGCTGCAGGGTAACATAATCGTAACAGGTTCGAAAACGGACAGTCACGGACAGTTTCCCAGAGAACTGAGTGTGCCACGCGTCATCTCCGAACTACGGAAGGAATATCACGCCAATTAGTATAAAGTTACCCATCAGTGACAACATCTAACCGATATGACGTCAATTGTAGAGTCTCCTACGAAAATGATTGCATAACTTACAACGGCTTCGGGAGCAAAAGTAAAACCGTTTACAAGAGGCTCAAGATCACCCGCATATAATTGAGACGTCCTTTATTTTGTGGCTTCCACCAAGGGCCGTTCTGGAATTCCGAACTTCTCTTTCTCGGGAGGGGGTTGTTACCCTCAATAAAGCTTATGGACAACCTAGTTAGAAGCCAAAGAAGCCATGCGAGGACTCGCATGGCTGAAAGGGAATAACCACATTTCTCATGAAACTTAATGCACCAGCATTTTATAAGTTTGATGAACTCAAAACGAAAACCCTATTTTGTAATTTTCTAAACTTTGTTTAATTGATGAAAAAAAAAATTCATTACAAATTTGTTCAATAGTTGTACATGCAATGTGTTGCTACAAAAACATACTAAGTTTCTAGCCTATTCGAGTAATTGGTTTATAACATTATTAAATATGTATAAATTAAAAAAACTCAACTTTCTTATAACTGTGAATATGAGTACATAAAGTTGATCATGTAAAAAGCCCATTAAATGAACATTTTACAGAAGAAAAATAAATCCTTTACCATTTTATGAAAGTCATAATTGTATTTTGAGTACTATGAATATTTCGAATTCTATGCACGATAGGAGTCGTTATATATGACGTAACTGCAAATGCAGACTATTACATTTCCACGAAAGGTTAGTATTGTTATACTATATCGTTTTACTTTCACTGAAACAAGCGGGTAAAAAGGATGTTTTAAATCTTTGTAAAAGCTACCGACAAAAAATATCGTAACAATCATCGAATACTTGACTCATATCCTTCAAGATGTTGCAAATTTCTCCCAAAAGATTGTTGATCTGACAAGTGCGTTGACTCTTTTACACCTCCATGTCTTTAATTTCTGACACTCCGAGACACTAATTATAACAGTCTTCCTGGACTTTAGGAGACCCTCTAGAAACTTGCGATAACCAAAAGCTGACGATATATTAATTGTATTAAACTAATGTCAAGGGCTCGATAAAGTATTTATTAGAAAATGTTTGAGAATGATTACGTTGGTAAGATTGCTGTCTAATTTGTTTTCTGAATTATTTTCATTGCAGTGACTCTTCCGGCCGCTTAGACCCCCAGAAGTGGGCGAACTGGAATCGGGATATTTTGTTCAAAGATAACCGCCGATCCCATCACTGCGCTTCTTGCCATCGAGCATTCACAGATCCGAGCAACCTTCAGCGCCACGTAAGATCCCAGCACCTGGGAGCACGCAATCACACCTGTAGCCTGTGTGGGAAAGCCTTTGCGACATCAAGTGGTCTCAAGCAGCATACTCACATACACAGTAGCATCAAACCATTTCGTTGCGATGTGTGCTACAAAGCGTATACGCAGTTCTCAAATTTATGCCGACACAAGCGTATGCATTCTGTATGCCATGTCCAAGGAACTTGTGACCAATGCGGCGAAAGTAGTTTGACGACAAACTCTAATTTACATCACAGGCAGTATATTGAGAGAAGCAAAGCCTTTCGTGAAACTCCTATACCGTATAACAACAAAAACTACAAGTGGATAGATTTTTCTAGAGTTAAAAGCGTCTCTAATGGTGATCTCGAGGCACTCTTTGATGATCGGTTAGCAAGGAATCGATTCAAGAATCTAGAAAGGTGGACTTCTAAAAGGAAAGCTGACAGTAAGATTTTCAAAGCTGATTCACCTAAACACTACGCAGTACATAATATAATTTCACAAAATAAGAATTCGATATCAGAACGAAAAGAGGAAAATTTTCAAGTCACCAACATGTTCCATTACCAAAGACAGACATCACCAAAAGTGGCTTCTGTATGTCCCGAAACTCTTGCTTTAAATGACTTATACCCGTATAGCAGGCTTATAAACAACCATTGTTTCAGGAATGTTGAGTTAGCAAAACATTGGAAATTATCTGCCGAGGAAAAATTTGAGTCTTTACCTCAGTTTCAACCATTCGTAGATTTTTGCAAATCTGAGGATGAACCCTTGGACTTGCGGATAGATCATAAGAAGGATATTTTTAAGAAGAACGGAAATGGCACCGATTGGAAGTGTACTACAGAATCTACCCTGCAAGACATGTGCGGAGAATTCGGAGAAATTTCAATGCCATGGGCAAGAACTTTTCATCCTTTACTCCTAGAGACAATTTATAGAAATCACCAAGAGAACATGGCTTTAAACCTCATAAATTCTTCCGGCGACTACATTCCATTTCATCTTCAACCATACTATATGAACAGCATGACAAGAGATAATCAAAATTTAGCTTATAACAAAGGCCAAATGCAAAACGCAACAAATGATCATTTTAATAAAATTAAGAAAAACAAAGAAAAATACTCTTGCAAATTTTGCGGCAAAGTGTTCCCCCGTTCAGCTAATCTTACCCGACATCTGCGCACTCATACGGGTGAACAACCCTACAAATGCAAATATTGCGATCGATCGTTTAGTATTTCTTCTAACTTGCAAAGGCATGTGAGAAACATACACAACAAAGAAAAACCTTTCAAATGTTCCCTTTGTGATAGGTGCTTTGGACAGCAAACGAATCTGGACAGGCATTTAAAGAAACACGAGGCAGAAGATTTCATATGCGGGGACAATAGGCTACAGGAAGGTTTGAAAATGAAAGAAAGTTTTCCCAAAGAAAAAACTTCTTTCGGTATAGACTTGCATGATTCTGCTCAGGAGAAAAAATCTTATGAGGACTGGACGTTTGCAAAATCTGAGAATAATCACAAAACGTTAAGAGCAGCTTTGAATGGCAGCTCTGATAAAACAAGAGCGTTGGATTCGATGTCGCCAAACAAACACATGAAATTAAGTTTACATTTGCACAATGACATCAGGAATTCAGACAGCAGCACAGATGCAGAATCTATAGTCGATGAGACCGAACTAAAGCAAGAGCAAGATTCGTAAAAATCAAATATGAAAGGTTTCTATATGCAAGCGATGGCACTTTCCCTTAATTGTGCATGGAATATAAGAGAATCAAATGTTAATAAGTGAAATAGTAGAACCTTGATTATTCGATGCATGGGGGTACATGGAAAATCGAAGGTTATTGAGATATTATAAAGGAAAATAAATTTTCTTTACACAGCGTACAAATAAAAAAGGGCTGCTCAAAAGATATTCTAGATACTGAGCGATTGAATAATCAAGGTTCTGGTGTAATTAAAGACAGTTTAAGATCTGAATTTTGCTTTTCTTTAGATCCATTGATTTTCTGCAAGTGTCAGTCAGTCACTGCAAATAATTTTTTTTATTAAGCATTTTTAGTAAACAGGACTTTACGACATTTCTTAAAATATGTTGAGGCTAAATTCATAAATGTAGTTTATTTAAAGTTATAAGACATTTACAACTTAGAATTACAACTTTAAGTCCTCATTATCGAATAACGTACCTCAATTTTCTAAGTCTGGTAATATGTTGTTCTAACTATAAACATTAAGATGTAAATGTACAACAGTATAATTTTGATTTATTTATTGATGTACTGCAGACATGTTTTTGATTTATTATATGAAGCTTCTGGGAATTTTGAAAAAAGGTTCTTCCTAGAGGAAAAGATGACAAGTCAACCCTTTTCAAAACATTTGTAAAGAAGTCGACCTTAAAAAAATTCTAACAGACTATATAAATCCTTTAGTTATATGCGTAAACCAAAATTTTAATTCTAAACCTCAAAACAAAACAAATTTTTATAAAAAGAATCTCCATAATAAGATTCATAATTTTTTCTTCCTCTGTTAAACATTGCCAAGTCATTCCTATATTACTTGTTTTACTGGAAATTTTGGAGAGTTCAAAAAAGGCAGAAGGACAAATCTGTCAAAGTGATAGACAATAGCACCCCAGTGCTCAAAACCAAAAGAAAAATGCACATTTTTACCAGAACTAATATTTTAATGCTCCATAGAAATACAGTGGAATGTCAATCTATCGTATTTCAAGAGACTGACTGAACTGAATGATATGCGATTCAGTTTTATGTCACACGATATGTAATTCTATATTTTTACCCATTGATAAATGCGGGAACATAAAGCAATGTGATCGTCAGGACTGGGTGAAATAAACAACACACACGGAAAAGCAATGATTTGGGAAAATCAATAGAGAATCCAATTGCAACATTAATTTCATTTAAACTTTTCACAAATTTCTATCAGTTTAGAAAGAAAGCTCCTTAACATTTTTGTATATATAATGTGACTAAGTTAATTTTTGCTTCTATATAACATTAACAAGTTAACTGAATACTACAGTGTAATATATTTTTAGAATAGACAATACAGTCTATTACAGATTCTATTAGGAATGCTATTTAAAAAAGTGTAAGTTGGTGAAATAATTTATCAAAAATGTAATTTATATAAGAGTTCAAGATTATAAAAACTGTTGAAATTAATGCATCAATGGGTAAATATGAATATAAATTTAAATATCCCTTATTTTATATTTTTAATTTTTAACTAGAGCATGTAAGAAAAAAAAGTTTAAGAAAATTTAATTTAAAAAAATCAAAATTTTAAAGAAAATTTCTCCCATGCAAAAAATAAAAATAGCATAAATTCCTTTTTAGTTATGTACAACAATCGCTTGAAAATTTGGACCACATTCAAATTCAAAAATATCAAATGAATTACTATTATGCCTTCAGACATAATAAATGGTATGCAACAACATTCGCAATTTAAAAAAAAATTACTTTACCAAATATTAAAGTATATTCTGGCTTTTTGATATCATTTAGAATTATTATTATTACACCACATTTGCCCCCCAAAACATGAGGCACTATATTTTTGCATAGAATCTGCGAGAGAGATAATATTTTTTTTTTAAATTAAGCTTCAATTTATTTTACTCATTTATTTTATTTGTTTAACTGTCATAGACCTTTAGATTTTCAGCGACTGAACATTATTACTTAAAATCATGTGCAATATAAAAATGAAGAAACATTACTGAGAGTGAATATATAATAAAATAAACAAGTGGAAAAGAAAATCATAATTTTCCTGTAATTTTAAAAAAAAAAAAAAAAAAAAATTTGCCAACTGCTTATACAATTTTCAATTGAAAAAAAATATTACATTAAAAGCACAATAAATTTTCATAAAATTCAAAGAATATCCATTCAAGGAACTGCATGACTTTTTTTTATGACAGTTTTTCTGTGTTAATGATCCTTCATGAAATGTACCAAAATACTTTGTTAGAAACTGTGTACACAGTGCAACTCTTGGTTCAATTCATGCCTTTTGTGGATGTATTTTAACCAAACAAGAAACTTCTTCCCTCTTTTTCTGAATAATGTAATTTATGTAGATGTTAATATATATTGTTATGGTTTATGTGATTATACAAGAAGCTATATTAAAAAATATTGTTGATGTGTAGGTGCTGTGTTATGTTACACAATTCTTTACACAATCATTTCCTGGAGCGGGTCAGTTAAAAGAGTATATTAGGGATCAACAGGGACTCAACCAGGTTCAAAGCAATAGTATGTGATCAGGGTTTGATTTGGGACTATTACACTTTCTTATAAATCCTTGACAGGCCAGGCCTTTTCTTAAATTTCAGGAATGGTTCGACTAAACAACAGAAGGGGGAAAAAATCTATTTCTAACAATTCCTACAAATTTTGAATTACTGGTAATTACTTCTAGTTTGTGCTTTCACAATTTTTAAAAAACTTTCACACTTATTTTAGAGCTTTTTGAGGTTACAATCAATCTCAATATTCGTAAGATTATCAATTACAGCTATAATTAAAAAATTATGTTACACATTCTCAAAGGAGTATTGAATGTGGAGTGCTAAATTCAGCTTATACTCTTATTTAAATACTGCAGACTTGGCAAGAATCAGCTGTAAATGAACCTGCACAATTGCCAACCAAGCCATGGTTTTAGAGCAGAGATTCCCAATGGGGTCCAGGTGGACCCCTTGGGGGTCAGTGGAAGTTAAAAAAAAGGTCTATAGTAGGGTCTATAATTTTATAATGGCTTTAAACAAAATACAGAAAACATAGAGTTAATGCTTCGTATCGATAGAAAATATTTACCAAATATCCTCCACAATGTTCTTGATTGTTGGTCCCAAAACCGAAAATTTGCAGAACATATGAACAATCCCCCTCATGCATCATATTGTGGAGAACTATGAAGTCTCACCAGGAATTTAGATGTATTTAACATTGCACCATTTTCCTAACATAACCTTTTAACTGTCAAGTTATTTTGATGATTTTAGTATGGAAAATGTCAAATTTTTTTATTGCAAAAATCAAATGTTTAGTACAAAATAATGTACATAAACTGCCATCTACTGAATAACGCAAAAATTCACCTCCCAAGATATGGTATTGAATACTAGTGCTGCCATCTATTGAATAAAGCCCAAATCAACTTGTCCAGAGATAGATTTGGGTTTGACAATAAGATGCAAGAAAAAAATTCTACCCCAAGACTATCTCGGGCACGACAGTTAAAAGGTTAAACCACCTGTCAGTGCGACTATCCCAGTCAGCAGTCTGAAGCAGAATATATTATCATGTAAGAAAATGGTTTTCGCGCACAGATTGGTGTCCCTTTATTTCACAAAAATTTTAAATGGGAAATTTTATGTAAGTAAGGTCGAAATTTCTAAAATGTTACAGTTATATACAATTATTTTCCTTAAAAAAAGTATCATCAATTGAAGTTGTCAAGGTGATAAGACCCCATACACCAATATTCAAAGGTTATTCAGAGAGGATCTGACACAAAAGTTGGGTTCGCTTGTTCGCCAGCAGAAGCCATATTTCAGAAGCATTATTTATGGCTAGACATAATGTGACATTGCATGAATTGTCAGGCTAGACTAGACATCACTGAGCTACCATTGATGAGACGACTTTAGAACCACAAATTCAAGATCCTGCCTCAGTAAGTCGCTGCATCCAACACACTGTATGAATAGAGAGAAATAAAGATGGAAAGCAATAAAGAAGCCCAAAATTTAACTCTTTATTATTCAAAATCTCATGTTGTTTAACACAACAGACATAAGTAACTTTCACTTCTATCAGAAGCATAAATCTCTCCATATTGTATTATGAATAACTACAAACAGGAGATTAACAGATATTACTATATAATGGTAACAAAAAGTAACAATTTCAAAACAAAAATTTTGAACACAGTTATGTGACACATATAATGAAATAAACTTTGGATACACAGACTATTTATTCATCATCAAACTCATCATCAGATCAGAAAAGTTGTATCACTCTTACTTTCATACTTAAAAGAAATAAATGAGATCTAAAACACTAATATTTAACTCGAAATATTACAATTTACATAAGGTGTGCATAGTTATAGGTATAATGGAAAATAAGTGAAATATTTTAAAACAAAATCACATTAAAACATTAATTTAAAAAATATTTGGTATTCATATCCAAAATTTGTTCAAAAAAGCTGTAGCACAAAGGATAATTCTTTCTATGAAAAGAGAGAAAAAAAACTAAACAGTTTTCTCATAGTAAATTCACTGGGAGCTGACTGTTGGATATATTTACTCTTAAATAAACTCAACACATATATTCACAAAACAATTTTGGGTAGTTAACTCAAACAGTAGCTGCATCAGCCCATAATTTTTCACAGCACATTCTAAATCATCTAGCACAGAGAATTACTAGAGATATAAAAATAGAAAAATAAGTAACAAAAGTATATTAACAAAGCATACTGACTAGGTTTTAAGACCAGAAGCAGTTCTATATGATGTCTTTTGGCAGCCACATATTAATTGATAAACATAGTACAATATCCTCTTACGATAATGAACATTTTTTTTCCCCCACGGTGAAGGTGAATAATAAAAAGAGATATACATAAAAGTTAATTCAATTAAAGTCTTTTAACTATACAAAAAGAATAAGTTTCTATAGTATAATTTAATTGTTCTGAACAATATAGCGAGTCCCCAAATTATGACCATCTTAATTATAGCTTTTTTAAAAACCTTCTATACTTTTCTTCAAGCCCATGTACACATTTTTACCTATTAATTGAAAACCTATAAAGTTATCAGTCACAGTAGCTGATATAAACATGTAAAAATTAATAATAATAGTTAGAGTTACATTTTGATATTCTTTTCACACATATTAACATTCAACTATTGTGGCATATTTAAAATTCACTTGTTTCAAAAAATATTTTTCATTGGAAGACAAAAGCCATGTGTGCAAAAGAAAAAAAAAAGAAAAAAATCACACTTTAAACTCCCATGTAAGGATATTTCCATTCTGGCAGAGGAACTAATGTTTCTTTGATTGTTTGGGGTGATGCCCAACGCAGCATGTAATGGGGTCCACCAGCTTTGTCATTAGTACCTACAGTAAACATAGGTAGCATATTTTAATGATTGAACAGATAATGCAAATTAGCACATTGAAAGAGCATACATAAACCACAATATTTTAATAGCAGATTGAAAACAGGTAAAATGCTCTCAAAAAACATTGCATTTTTTTTTCTGTTCAAATCAAAATAAAAGGATTAATATATATACACAAACACATATATATGAACAGTTATACGCATAAACATACACTACATTGGCAAAAGTTATTAGATATCCACTGTACAGACAAAAAATTAGATTATTGGGATAAACTAGTATCATATTGGCTAGCACTTGGCAGTTAAACATGCAATGCCTGTGGCATGTGTTCAACAAGATTTTTAGAAACAACAATACAGATATGCTTCTAATCTGTCACTAATGTCACTGTAAGCTGTTGCTTTACAGTGGGCTAATGTTCAAACTGTATTATGCACCTCTTAGGAACTCTATATGACTGAGATTAGGTTCTTACAAAGCTGTTTAAAAGCAGAATACAGATTTTACTGTGGAGTCAGGTGCACAAGACCTCCGCCTCTGCTTCATTCACAATTATTGTGGTCACATAGGGAAACCAACCGCAGTTTTCAAATAACTCGAATTGTAATTCCTCAAATCTTGATCCAGACTATTTAAAAAGATTAAAGAGTCAGATGCAATAAAGATATTCATCGACTTAGACTGAGATAGGGACCGACACATTGGTCATAAGTTGAGTTGGTCATAAGTCGAGTTTCAAACAATTATTTCTGTGCATTTACATAAATAAATTGTATTTAGAAGACTTAAATTATTCTTCATCATCACTACGTATTATGTTAGTACAATCCATTGATTTAGAATTTGCAACAGAAGATACGTTCCAAGTTTTTTCAACAAAGTTATCCAAGGTAGTCTGAACAGTTTGTGTCTTCTTTTCCTTGTATATTGTCTGGTAGCAAATCAGATTTTCCTCAGTACCATGATTTACACCTGTGAATCTTTCTTAATTTGGATCCATTGCTTTTAACTGTTGTACTCCTTTATTAATATAGTGAAATGCTGATGCCATTTCTGAAGCCAATGAATGTTTATTTGATTTATCGTGTGGATATTGAAACTATGGCATCATACATTTTTATTATTGTGTCAAATTTTTTTGCAGTATAACAGAATATTGTATTATTTTTTTAAATAATTATGTAATACATATATGTATGTACTGTACATTCGAGGAACAGTATTTTAGAGGAAAAAAAAATCTATATATATTTTTTTAAATTAAAAAAATTCGGCTGTAAGTGCAAGCAGTAGTAAGTCAAGGAATACCTGTATGGCAATTCTAGGCCATGTCTACTCAAGAGGACATGAAAACAAGAGATCAAACAAAGAAATCATTGCCTTCACAGCACCTTAATGCTAAGTTTACACTTTTGATTTTCCTCATTAAAGCTCAAAGAGTGAACTATTTCTCTCCTATCCCATCCTTCCATACCTGAGTACCACAAATTTTTCATACATTCACTACTAATAGTGGCTGAAAATTGCAGTTTTTTAACATATACAAAATACTTTTTGACAAGGAAGTTCAGTCATGATTTTTGCTAGTCAGTTTTACAGCTTGTGATAATATAGCTGAAAAACGTTAATTAAAATACAAAACAAAGGACTTTTAAAACAGTAAGAGTTTGAAGTCTCTACTGTGCAATAACATCATTGGCACAATACTTCTTCAGTATTTCTTTTGTCACATTAATGGCAATTTTTAAAATAGTGACCACTTTAAGACTTGTAAGTGTTTCGAAGAAAATTTTCCCATTCTGTAATGACTTTTGCAATCTTACGTCTTTAATGAATTATTATGTTTATTTTTAAAAAGAGTAAAACTAGAATGAATGAAAATAAGTTGTTAGATGAAATAAAACAAATCTAAGAAATCCTGTTAAAGACAGTATACATACATAACACTTTTTTAATATATATGTATATATACACCTAATTCTGTTTTTGCACAATAGGTACGTTCCTGAAGAATATGAGTAAAAAAAATTCATGTAAAAAAAGACATTGTATCGATGGAAGAAAAGAAGATTGATTCCGGATATAAAGAATCAGTAAAAATAATTTTAAAAAACCATATGAAAATATTCATTTTAAGCTCATTATTTTATTTCAACAAAATCTACACTGGTGTAAGAAATTAAGAGAATTTGCAGACTTGGTCGATTATCTCTAGAACTACTGTACCAATTTTAATGAAATTTGATATGTACATACATTGATACAATACAAAACAAATAACCATTCAATAACTGTATTACACACACATGATCGTGCGTAACACTCGTTGGAGTCAGAAGGTATGAAACAGCAGTTGCAGAATAAACAAAATAATGGGTTAATAGATGGGTTAATAGGGGGTATGGTCCCCTCTTACAGATATACAGGTCTCGCAGCGTGATTTCATACTTGAAATAAGGCAGTTTATCATTTCCTGTGGCAATTGGTCCCACTCGTTCAGCAACGCTGTTTTAATTTCCTGGATGGTTCTTGGAGGGAGGTTGCGAGTTGCAATTGCCCTCCCCAGAGCGTCCCAGACATGCTCTATAGCAGGGGTTCTCAACCCTTCAGGCTCTGCGCCCCTCTTTGAACAGTGATGTGAGGTCACGCCTCCCTCTCCCCCACCACCACCACTACCACCATATGTGGTTAATGCATGTAGTACAATCGGAATTTGAAACTGAAGCCGGTTATTAAATGAAAATATAGAATAGATAATTTCATACAAAAAATTTAATATTACTACACATATCTTAATTTGGACCCTATCGTTATTAGAACATATGAAATCAAAGAATTAAATTCAGATCAAATATATTTGAGGTAATCAAGGATCTAGATGAGGTTGGCATGTAATAAGTCACTTTCACAACATTAATGAGAAGGCTCACAATGTTTGTCCTTGACAAGTTTTAGAATATTAGGTTGTAACTGTTACAAAGCACACCTCAGGTCACTTTCAACATCCAGACGTGCGACAATTATAGTGTTTTTACAATTACGACAATTATCGTATTTGTGTTCGTATGTCGAAAATATGTTATGATTACATTGTGACCGCAAAATTGAGTACAGTAAATTACAGTTAGTTTTACTTTTCATTTTACTTTTTTAATCACGCCTCCCTTGACATTCTTCTATGCCCCCCCAGAGGGGCGCGCCCCCCAGGATGAGAACCGCTGCTCTATAGGGTTAAGGTCTGGAGATCTGACTGGCCAATCCATCCGGCAAATATCCTCACTCTCTAGAAATTCGTCAACCAGAAGAGCTCAATGTGGCCTCACAATATCGTCCATTAAAATGAACTCAGGGACAACTGCACCCCTGAAAAGGCAAACATAGCGCTCCAAGACCTCATCCCTATACCTCACACCAGCCACAGTGCCTCTTTCAAAGACATGAAGAGGTGTGCGATCCAATCCAACATGATGCCTGCCCAGAACATTAAACCTCCTCCGCCATAATGGTCGATTTCACGGACATTGGAGGGTAGGTAGTGGGTCCTGGTTCACTCCATATGAACGTACGGCAAGAATCGGTGTTTAGGCTGAACCGGGACTCATCAGTGAAGAGAATGGTTGCCCATTGATCCATACTCCAATCTCTATGCTCTCTGCACCATGATAAACGGATTCTCCTGTTCGTAGAAGTGAGCGGGATGCAAACAGCGGGTCTTCTTGCAAACAACCCTCTCTCATGAAGTCTTTAAGAAACAGTCACCCCTGATACACGGGTTCCTGTGGCTGCATACAAGTCACGAGAGCTGAGAAGCTGTAGCACTCCTGTTACGCTTCACTATAATGGACAAATGGCGATCTTCTCTGGACATTGTGGCTCTTGGACGACCTTGCCCAGGCTTTCTCTCGATGGATCTGGTATCCTGGAACTGTTTCCATAAATTACACACGATGCTGGGTGTTAAATTGAACACTCTACAAATTTGGACTTCAGATTGGCCTGCTTCTAGCCTCCCCACAATTCGCCACCTCATTCCATCATCTAAATGTTGGTAGTTACTCATTTTTACTGTTACAATTTGAAATTAACCGATTGCTGCAAAATAACACTATCTATTAACTCATTTTTTTTGTTTATTCTGCAACTGCTGTTTCATACCTTCTGACTCCAACGAGTGTTACGCACGATCATGCATGTGTATTACAATTATTGAATGGTTATTTGTTTTGTATTGTATCAATGTATGTACATATCAAATTTCATTAAAATCGGTACAGTAGTTCTAGAGATAATAGACAAAGTCTGCAAATTCTCTTAATTTCTTACACCAGTGTACATGTAATAACAATATGTAATGAAAATGGGGGAAAATTAATCACAAACAAACAAAAAAAAAAATCTGTTTTACACAAATTTTTTTGACAATAAACAGGCATATGTTTGCATACAATCGGAATATCACTGCTATCTCTAGAATTGTTGTGGACATGGTTTTCTTCCTCTATTAATGAATTTCTTTCTGTGATCTCTTAAGCAAAATCAGCACGAGTCTCCTCTGGTGCTGATGATTCACAGGTTTTATGAACAATTGCAGTTATTAACCATTATTTGGTTAAGCCATTATATAATTATTTGTAAGAGACTGTCAACAACTTCAGTTCACATTGAAACTTCCCAGGTTCCTCATTAGGGTCATGTTTGACAAAATGATTACCTAATTTTTTGGCCAGTTCTTTTATTAAATCTGCATTTAGAACAGGATCATTTTCTTTCATTTTCTCCATTTTTGATAGAATAAAAGACGAAAATGTTTTTGTTGACTGAATTCATCAAAACAGAACTGGATACACTATCGCCAAAAATAATAAGCCACAAATAAAATTTTGTTTTCTTAGAATTTAGGGGAGGGAAAAGAGAGGAATTGGATTGGACCGCTTGTGTTAAATCAAAATGACTTACGTAAAAAGAGAATGAAATATTTTTTTTAATTAGTGTTAAATCAAATTCGTGTAAAAAAGGTTTGTGCAAAAACAGAATTAGGTACATATGAGAAAGAATTATAAAAATAAAAAAGAGGAAATATGAGTTTCAAAATGTAGGAAAGTAAGGAAAAATACAGATCTTAACACACATATACAATGAGCAGTAAACCAGTTCAGTAGGCAAAAGCTTAATTTCATGCAGAGTTCAAAATGTATTAATTTCATGCATAGTTTGTATAATTTAACAAGTTAACTGTTTTGAAACTGAATAATCAAGCAAAAGACTTAATCGTTTCCTGAGATAATATTCACATTTACCTGATAATCGTCCTCCTCCAAATGGTTGTTGGCCAACTACAGATCCAGTAGACTTATCATTAATATAAAAGTTTCCACAGGACATTTTCAAGTATTCAGATGCATGTTCCAAGAATGCTCTGTGTAAAAGATTAAAGTTACAACAAACAAGGGGCTAGCACTAAAAATCTTAAATACTGAGTTACAAGAAACTTCTAAAGAGAAAAATTCAATTTGAAATTGTGGGGTTGCAAGTGAAATATTATAATTAAGGCTGTAAGCTCATTATAGGGTGTGTATATTTGGTCAATAAGCACAATTAACAGATATGTGGTTATCGATTCATTATGTATGTGAAAGCAAATGTAGGTGTCTTATATCCCAGACACGGTGGTTCAAAGAAATTAATTATTAAATAATTGAATATGTGTTAGAAAAAGTATTTACATGTAAGATTTTAAGCTATGTAAGGTAGTGGCAAGATACAGGTGGATTGGTTGGCGAAATGTTCGTAAAATTTAAAAGTATTAAGTTAGCGTTAGTTTGAAAATTTTACCCCTTAGCTTAGCAACAAAAATCTTGTTTTCCCTTGCTTATCTACTCTCCTCGTAGGCTGTGCATAGGTAACATAATACGTTACTGTTTGCCATTTCGTGCAGGTGTGCTGCAGTACCCCGGATGGGGGAAGGCGAATTTAAAACACACGACATCGGAATGTCTTGATCTTTCTTCCAGACATCGACATCTGCAGAGTGCACAGGCAGAGAGTTACAAAAAGGCCGATGATGGCAAGTGTTATATGAAAAGTTTTTCTCCAACATAAAGACACTAGTATGGCATCTTTGTAGAAAAAATGAAAAATAAATCGAAGGCAGAGAGTACTGCATACTGAGTTTTCCAATAATTAAAGGCTATTCCAAGACGGGGATGCAAGGAGCGTCCCCGAACTCTTTCCCTCGTCGAGAGCCAGCAGCGGAAGTGCACAAGCAAGGAGGGGTGAAGCTTCCCTGGGTTCTTCAGGAGTGACCCCTCTTTACGAGATGAGATTTTGCTATGCCTGATTGCTGACATCGTTTTTCTCACCCTCCATCCGCAGCAGCCCACAGTTTCTCACTATGAGGGAGCACCCCCACAAGACTTGCCGGTCCAGAAGTCGAAGGCCCGATAACCAGATGATGAATTAACTACTGTTCCAGCCATCCTATGGGCATGCCCTTTTTGAAATCTTTCCTATCCTTGCCCTTCTTTCTATTTCCACCTTCTCTCTTTTTTTATAGCCTTGGAAGGCATGTAAAGAGTTTATTTTTTTTATTGTTTTGAGGTAATTTAAAGTTTTCGATAAGTTGAGCTAAAGTCATTTTAATTAATTTAAAATCTTCGTCAACCACCACATTTTGGTATTTGTTAAGTTGAAGCATATATTTAAATTGTCCTGGCCTTTGTAAACTGTAGGGAGTTTGTATACAATTGAGATAATTTTAGCATTTTAAATAAATATTGGTATTGCATCTAACCCTGTATTTTCACATTTATGAGTTGAGTTTTCTTATGGGAGGGCCAACATGGTGTTATGTTATCCTAGAAGTTTAAATGCTAATTTAATTAACAAATCTATACAGTCTCAGCTGAATTTAGCCTTAGTGGTTTTGAACATTTAAAATTGTGATGATAGGATTAAAGTAGAATGCAATTTAAGAGCGTTATGGTGAGGCACTTTAAGATAGTGCCATTTAAAAAATTGGTGAGCTATAGAGGTAATTCCTAATCTTATTAAAATTCATGATCCTTAAAAAAGGATCACAATAGAAACACTAAGTCAAAATTATCAATTTTCGGATTTTCAGCTTTTCTTGACCAAAATAGGAGATTTTTCTACTGGTGAAACCCACTAAGTCAAATCTTTATTTATAATATATTTTTTTCAAAGTTTTGTAGTCACATTAAGTACTCTAGCCTAGTAGTATTCTTAGGTGAAACACACTAACCATCCTGAGGATAATAATATAAAATAAGCAGATGAGAGCCAAGACTGGTCGTAGCTAGCAAAATAACGGCAGTGCTAACTTAATTTGATTTAATAATGTTGGCACGAATGAAGTTAAAAGAAAAAAATCTTTCATCAGCATTATCTCAAAATCATGTTTTCTGACTTAGTGTGTTTCACCTGTAACCCCACGAAATTGTAAAAAACTTTATTGTTAGTAATTAGAAAAATAACATTAGCAATAAAAAACTCATTTCACTTTTTAAATTACCAGCACTACTTAATGAATGAGGATATTGCAAGTCTAGGATAAGGTTTAATATTAATAATTCAAATTAAGCTTGTAAAGGTTAAAAAAATTAGAATGAATGAATACATGAAAAATTAATTTTAAATGTCACTCAAAGCATAAAATGCAAATTTAACAGACCTTCCACAAGATAAAAGGGGCAAAATTCAACATGTAGCAATAAATATTACTTGTTTTATATGTTCACAGTTCTTTGATGTCTATAGGAAACAAATCTTCTACAACATAAAAGTTTAAAAAAGAGGGCTGTTAAGAATTGTTTTTACATTCTTATAAGTTCAGAAAAATAGCTTTTTAATAGGGATTTTGAAGCATTATTCTTTAAATTTCAAGACCATAAAGTATTTAGACTCCATATCATTTGTCTCTCAAAGTAATCATTTAATCCTTGCAATTTTATACCTGAAAATATATTAATACTGAACTCAAATATGATTATCAGCTTTTAAATCCAAAACACATTACCTTAATATAAAATTGCTGGTAGTCTGATAGCATAATTTTAGCAACTAGGCTATAGGTCACGACTAGATCTAGAATCTATTTCTCAAATTAAAATTATTGAATACAGGTCACTTTACACAATTAAAAAACAAATGTAAGTCCAGTGCAAAAGAAACATTTTTACAACTGAATTAGCATGTAGGAAGTAAGAATTAGCATGTAGCATTTAACTCCTCAACAATACCCCCCCCCCCAAAAAAAAAAAAAAAAAACACCAACATCACCATATATATATATATAACTAATTTAAAAAATTTTCATAAAATTCAAAATAAAAGCACTGGATGAGTTTGAAAACTCATGCCAAATTAAATTCACCTATAAGAAGCTTAAAGGGGAAAAAAAAAAAAAAAAACATGCAAACAATTTCCAGAAACAATTTAAGATCTACAATTAACACTCTTCAAATGAATAGCTTTTTACTGTCACATCCATGAGAATTATTTAAAGTAACTCACCTATCTTGGGCAAACACTGCACCAGTCAGAGCGTATTGATTATTCCTGACCAGTTCAAGAGTTTCTTCAACTTTATTTTCATTGTAAACATACACAACGAGGAGAGGCCCAAATATTTCTTCTTGCATAATTTTATCTTCAGGATTCTTTGCTTGTATTATTGTGGGCTCAATGAAATATCCTTTGCTAAATTGAAGAGAAAAAAAAAATTAGTTTGAACTCTCAGAAATTTTTACAGTTAAAATTTTCAAACAGAATTTGTAAATATACTTACAATTTTCAGAAATTCTATTCATACTCATTGGTTGTAACTATATATACAGTCGATTCCGGTTAATCAGACCACATCGGAATGCAATAATTTTGGTCCGATTAAACAAACATACCTTATGTTACAAGACAGGATTCGATCCTGTATTGATCCATTGAATACATTTTATCATTCACCTCCAAATTAATTTGCTGAAGATTTATTTTTTTCATGTGTGCTTCTCATTGTATAGAACATGCTCCTTCTATTACATCTTTTACCAGCTATGTTTGAATATAGAGAAAAGGCAATTTTGATGATATCTATTTATTTTGCCATCATATGATCATTTACAGTTTCAGTTTTAAGAGAATGGGTGTGTTTAGTTGTGACTCAATTAACTTACGAAGGAACTCTCTATACGCACTCAGAAGAGTGAGGTAAAATTTTAAATGGATCATGAAGTGTGATAAAATTTCATATTTAGGATTATTAAATCCATCTTTGATATTATGTAACGAATATCAAAATTCTGGGATGCTAATTTTATGCACATTCAAAATCTTATGAGTCAGAGGATAAAATAAGGCTGTGTGGTTTCCAAAGTTAAGTTAAAATATAAATTTAAAGTGTTTAAGGAACAAAGATTTGATTATTTTTAATGCATTATAGCTATAAAAGAGGTTGCTAGACATTTACAAAGTTTACACTGTCTACAAATAGATCAGACAATTATAATTTGTAGTAAGAGAATGACAATTCATGAATGTTTAAGTTTGAAATCAGCACTATAAAAGAAAATAAAATGGGGCAACTTGAAAGAATCATTAATTATGACTTTGATTTTATTGTTAATCAACTTTCACTATCACAGATTTTATGTAGTGTTCATTGTGAAGTTTGAAGGACCTTCATATTTACATATACATCATCTTTTAACTTTATTAAGCTTATCATGGTTTTTAAGACCCTCAGCTTCCTTTTCCCCCAATAACACATAGAATAAACTCTGGATGTATGTATGAGTAAGAACATTTTTTTTTCAATTCATTGGGTCATGATTTTTATGCAGGACATTAAGAAAACAGTTCCTTAAAGCTTTAGGAGATCATAAAAAAAGGTGGTTTAAAAAAATGAAGGCAAGAACACTAACAGAAAGATGTAAAATATTAAAGTGTAAAATTTAAAATGCACTATATTAAAGTATAGTACAAAAAAAAAGTAAAATAACTGATACCAAAAACACAATTTTCCATATAATTTATAATTGATTTCTTCATGAAATGTATTTCAAGCTAATGAGAAAACAAAGAGTTAACATTGTCCTAGTGCAATTTCTTTCTTTTTATCTAGTTTAAAAGTTAAGTACCTTTTAAAGAAACTGTAAGTACTTATCTAAAAGGTCCATTTTTAAGTTTTAATTCTTAAAAAAAAAAAGCAACCACCATTTAATAAATAAATAAATAAATATATATATATATATATATATAATATTAAAAAGCTAGAAATTTTTTAATTCAATACTCTTAACATTTAAAAACTATTAATTCTTCAATTTAGTATTCAAAATTACATGCCCCTTTTTAATCTCTTAAATTATTTAATTTCCCTTGGGCATTCGTGTTAAAACATTCGTGTATATATATATATATATATATATATATATACATACACAGTGGAATCTCGATCGATCGTTTTCGGATCCATCGTTTTTCCGTATGTGTCGTTCATTTTATCCAGTCCCAAAGATCATATCTCTTTGTTATGTATCCACATCTATCATTTTCCCGCATTTATCGTTCATTTCAATCGGTCCCTTGAAAAACGATAGATCGAGATTCCACTGTGTATGTATATATATATATATATATATATATATAAAGAGAATTATTTGAAAAACAAATGTGCACCCGACTAACAAATGTTGAAAAATAATGATGATCAGAAAACCTTTTACAAAAGACTACACTGGTGCTGCTTTGGAATATATTATGAAATTATCAAACTTTTAACTGCATTATGGTATTCCAATTAAAATAATTTTCTGAATAAAATAACCACCAACAACAATCAAATTTATAATTACCCCCCCCCCTTTTTTTCCTAATGCCTCATCTGTAATCCAACCCACTTTATTTCTTTATATCAATTATAGCCAAAAGCATGGAATGCTGACACTTGAAAACAATTTGAAAGTTAAAAACAAGTTTCATAGAGCCAAAGATCTCAAAAGACCAAATTAGAGTTTTTACATAAATTCAGAAATATAAAATTATGGCTTTGTAAAAGGTGAACAAAACCTTTCAACTAAATAAAATATCCTTCCAAAGGCAAATTAAACACAGGAAGTTTCTGCTGAAAAACTTTGATGATTTTACCTTTTATCATAAGTGCCACCACCTAAAATCTCTAAATCTGGAGATGCTTTTGCATGTTCAATAAAACCCTTAATTTTCTCAAATGCTCTCTCATCAATAACAGCTGATACTAAAGTCTCTGGTTCTAATGGGGACCCAACTTTTACTTCATTACGAATTTTCAATAAACCTTCCTTTATCTGCAAAATAGACAAATTATCACATAACATGCTACAGTGAAAAGCAGACTGATTTATAATGATGCATAAAAGCATCCATTATTCTTCAAAACCTCAAATTTAAAATAGTCATATTATAGACAAGGTGTCTAGCAGAATAATGCATACTTATTTAAACACCTTTTGATGGACATTGTAAATATCAAACAAATCTTTATGGTACAAAAGAACAGATCTCATTAAATAATAACAACAATAGAAATGAATATCAATTATAAGAAGTACAAAGTATTCATACAATATGTAACTAAAGTTTACTGAGGTACATTTCACTGAAGTAAATATGCTTTCCAACTATGATTTAGAAAAAAAGATTTAATATCAATCATGTGCTAATCATTGTTCATCCTTCAGTGTTTCTTGTACATAACAGGAGCAATACAAAAAAGTTGTCTGTGGCTGTAGTACTAATCCAGACTGTTTTGTGAGATTTTAGTGAAATTTCGCTCTTGAACACCAATTTTGGCATGGGAAGAATTCCCTTTAGATCATTGGTGGAATATTATATTTCTACTCCTCCTCCCTAATTCTATTCACATCTAGTACACAATTCATGCATTATTTATGCATTTCCCATGCATTAAAAACTTTTTTTAAACTAAAAAAATGAAATCAATAATACTACAAAATTAGAATTATCAAATTTTTAATAAATAATTATCAAGAAATACCAACTTTTATAAAAATCTAACTTATTAATTATATTGACCTTTAATTTAATTAATAGCAAACATCCATCAAACCCACTCAAAGCTTTTTTTCTTCTGAAAAATGTAAACAGAAATATACTCTTTGAAATGCATAAATAATATAGAATTATTTATTAAGTGGGAAACACACCTCTAAAGGAGGGAGTTCAGTTGGCATAATTTGGAAGGTTACCGCAGTAAAATATTATTGTCTCCTTAGGCGGACCAGCCCGGATTTATTACCACAGCCTTGTGTCTGTTTTGTAAAAGTTACCACAATAGAAGAAAAGCTTAACTGACTCCACCTCTCAAGCTATAATATTTGGTGCTATGATGGTGGTTAGCAACTGCATCACACTGAAATTCATAAATTAAGAATAAATTTTTAAACTTAATTTTGGTCCAATGATTCTCCTTGATAATATGCCTATTACTTAAGCAACTGCAGTAAATAATTCCTTAGGGAATAATTTTAAGGATGATTCACACGAAAGCATGAATGTTTTATGACATGTAACACAATATGTAATCCTGTTAGCTAGGTTGGTTGGTTAGTCTGCAATGCTATGGTCAACTTATAAAAAACGAGGAATAAATGTACTCTGCATAGTCAACCCCTATAAATCTTATTTATAAAAATGAATGCTTGTATGTTTGTAATTGTACAGAAATCCACAGTCTAGAAGTGATGATTGAGAAATTTTACATACAGGCATCATTAATACAGTGGAGGCAACTAAGAACTTCCGGAATCAAAATTACTGTTAATTTTTAATTAATAAAAAACTAACAATTTTTGAAGGGTGAATCCAGAAAATGTAAACTCTTACATTTTCTGGATTCACAGCCCAACTTTCTACCAACTGACAGCCACATTAGGCTTAAGGAGCAAACAGCAAGCGAAAACAATATAAAATAAATAAAATCAAAAATTTCAAGTCATATATTAAACCAGAATAATAAATAAAAATAATCTGTCAAGTCAGATTTTATATTCTAAAATAGATCAGATCCAATGACATATTGACACTCCCGAGAGTTGGTTCACATGATGGAAAATTTGAATCAACCTCGCTAAGTGTCACATGATCTTTTCTAATCACTACTGCAATCCTTCTCGCCTATATTTTTGTGTCTATTGAAGAGCTAATGACTTCTCTTCTATTGTGCTAACTTAGAAATTCTCCTACATGTAAAGCTACCAACCCACAAGAACTTTCCAATAATCTCAGTGCGAATATCTTTCACTTTACTCATATTACTGTGCCATCGTAGCACAGTTGGTAAAGCGTGCGCTTCTTAAACTTTTGGCCATAGTTCAAGTCCTGGCGGCAGCAATTTTGTAGTTCTTTTCAAATTTCTATATATTTAATCTTTAAATTCTCATTTCATTTTTACTTTATGAGGGCCTAATTTATTTTCTATGTTATTTATACTGTGTTTAGATTTCTAATGGATTTTGGTAAACAGACTTTTTTTCTCAGTTCCTTCCATCTTGTACAGTTCTCAAGGTAAAAAGATGTTTATGAGATTTAATATGGAGAGGAGTTGAATGGTTTGCAGCCCTCAATCAAACACTTCATTTTTTTTTTTTTTTTTTTAAAGAGGCAAAGCTGGAGTCATTTCATTCTATTGAAAAATGCAGCAAAACCAGCAATTTCAGCTTTTTTAGCTCCAATGATGAAAGGCTAAATCTAGCTGAATTCTGAGGAGCTTATTATAAATTTATAAATTTTTATATTGGGTTCATTTTATTCATGTGTATAACATTTTGCATGCTTTTTTCATATGTATGTGTATATATATATATATCTTTCGTATGTATATATGTATGTATATATATATATATATATATATATATATATATATATATATATATATATATATATATATATATATAAAATACATACATAGATATATAAAGCCACTAATACTGCAATCAAAAGAGAAAGAATTGACTTTTGAAGGTGCCTACCTGTGGCCATAAACTTTCAGGCACATACATTCTGTCTAAAGCAGAGCACTTTTGGCCACTGTATTCAAAAGCTGATCTAATTGAAGATGCAATAACAGTTTGAACCTCTGCTGTTTTGTGAACAAAATGGTAGTTTTTACCACCACATTCTGTAAAGTAAAAAAGTAACATTCAGCAAGGAAGATAAGAAGTGGTAAACAAGTAGAATATCAGACTTGAGCTATGTTATTTAACAACAAGAAACAAAAAAACTAGAAAACAATGAATAAATGTACACAAAATACCAAAACATAGAAAATATTTAAAATTTACAAAAGGCTTTTATGTGTGTGGGGGGGGGGGGGGGGGAGAAGACAGAGCATACAACAACACACTATGTATGTTATCGATGTACAGGTAAATATGCCTTTTGTAGTGATCTCCTTTCACAGAAAAGGCATCACATATAATTCATCAGAGAAAAAAAGCCACAAAAATTGTAACTAAATTAAATAAAAACTGTTTTCAATAGGAGGGTAAAGACAAGGACACACCAATCTTTTCCAACTAGCAATATAATCTAGCAATACAATCTGCTTTTTAATAAAACTTGAAACTGCACATAGAATCCAGGCACTGTTTTCTGCAATGGCATAAAAAGGAAGATAAAATTTAGGGTGGGTTATGGATGTACGAAATTTTAAAGCATGCAGCCATACGAGAGAGGCCTGTGTTAGCTGAATGGAAGACTTAACATTAATTATGAAATGGATGATGTATATGGAGCAATCTAGATTTTAAGCGGCTCTTTAAAATGATGTGATTCCAACCATACATCTATGATCTTATCCTGCTAATACATCTGATAAAAAAATTCTAGAGGGGGAAAAAAAAGTCTACCAGCAAAATTTGCACAAAATTAAAGACTTATAAAAACTGTACAAATCCTTAAAAGGGAGAGAGAGACAGAAAGAGGACAATTTTAATAGGGATTATAAACTAATTCCTTTGTGATAATAAAGGTATTTATACCTCACTCAAAGAGAAAAAAAATTAAAACATTAAAATTAAAATTAGCAAATGGTGAACAAAGTATGCATCATTAGCTTTTAACTAATGAAAGAAAGAAATTCTAGTTTAATGTTTACACTCTATAGGTACATTTATCTCAAAATTTATAACAAAACTTAAGTGACATATATAGGTGTATAACTTATTTTAATGATTTAAGGAAAAGAAATTTTCTTTTAATACATAGAAGTAATAGTCTTAAGTCATAAGATTATAAACAGACTTATTCAATAGAGATTAATAACGAAAAGAATAAAATAGTAAGGTGAAGAATATATGACTATTCCTTATTTTGTAAAGCACACTGAGAGAGAAATGAATGTACATAAAGCCACTGAGACAGACTCAAAGCATATAAACACACTTTTTAATGAAACATTGTTTGCACAGTTGACAACCCTCTGGGTATACTGTCTTATCTATACTTATAACCATCTAATTTGATAGGGAATTTTATATCTCTAATACAAATCATGTTAATAATTTTAGTTTGATTGATATATGAGCACAAAGTTTTTACCTGATATTTTAAAAACTTCCTTATAAAATTTAAGATCAATACTAATAGAATAATTTAATTAAACATTTAAAATTTTCAATGGTTCATAAAGATATGAATGCTGCTTTTAAAATTATTACCTCCAACAAGACGAGGAAAATTTTTGTACACATCAATCTGTTCTGCAGTTAATTTCCACAGTGTCTTGAATGTCCTAAAATTTTAAAACCGATTAATATAAATTAATTCTTCAATAAAAAGAGAATTCTATAAGTAGAATAAAAACATTTTTATACTTCCCTTTCCAAGTTTAAGCTAGGAAGGGAGCTGAAATTTCACTATCATAAAATTGACACAGTAAAGTCAACTAAATAAATCTAGAATGATATACTTTAATTCTATGAGTGTGTAATTCATAAACTATATTATTTTAATGTTTATAGATAGCCAAAAAAAATGTATCATATGTGGATTTGCAGTTTAGTAAATACATTAATTTTACTTTTAATTTTTACTTTAATTTTTCCATCAATTTTAGAAAATTTTCTACAAATATTTTCAAAAACTACAAATTTAATCTTTGTTATTTAAATTTTGGTTACTTTTTAATGCCTTTTCAGTTTTTGTTGGAAAAAAAAAAAAGAGACGGAGGAAAAATTCCTATGCTGTCTATCATGATTTTGAACAATACAGAAGGTCATTCGCACTTTATGGAAACGATTTTGTAATTCATTTTTGTTGTTTGCATTTTGAGATAAAAATTTGGCAACTTCAGAATAATTGTCTGCTACTCTTTTGTTTTGATTGGAATGTAAAATAAAAGATTTATTTTGAAAATGGCTCCTAAAATTGATAGATGGCTCGAAGGTTACATAATTACACTTTTCGTGGAGAAATATTCATAAAATTCACATGACAGTATTAAAAAAAAGTTTACTTTCATGGAAAATTTGAGCTAGAGCTATTGTCAAGAACCATAGCTACCAGACAGAAGTAAATTGTTGCAAAAAATATGGCTTTTATACATAAAACTTAACTATCAAAATTGTTTCCATAAAGTGCAAATGACCTTTTGTACAAAGACACAAAAAAAAAAAAAAGATAACTGCAAGAAATCACATTGTACATTATACTGCTCTTATAACAGATTATACCCGAAAATAGTGCTGCACAGCAGAAGATCCAAAGATATTTAGACTTCAAAGAAAATTTCATGGACTTTTCACAGCCACAACTGTGATTTTTCAAGACCAATTTTTAATTTCTCAAAATTTCAAATTTTAAGACTCTGGAGATTTTAGTGACTAGTAGATACTCTGTAAAAGGAGCGATACACACACATAGGCAAAATATTTCCTGCATTACCAAAAAGTAGATTGTTATGGCTATGTAACTGAAAATTCATACACTTCTCAATTCAAAAATAAGCCTTACGTAAGGATATAAAAATTAATAAAATATAAATATCATGAATGCAAAAATAAGTACTTATAAACTTTGCAATGTGCTTTATTATATCATGTCAACTTTCACTTTTCTCTCTCTCTCTCTCTCTCTCTCTCTCTCTATATATATATATATATATATATATATATATATATATATATATATATATATACATACACACACAAACACACACACAGGGTGTTGCCAAATTTGTCAGACAAATTCAGAGGGGTAATAGTAGGCATCAATATGAGCAATAATCACATAGAAATATATGACCAGAAATGCAAACCTGATGCTGGAGGGTGCTGTTTACTGAATCGGACCACACCTCTTACCAACCCCGGAAATATCACATTTTTCTGGAGGAGGTAGAATACTCAAAAACAAAACAGAATCACATAGAAATGTGTGACCGGAAATGCAAACCTGATCAGCTAGAGGATAAACAAAGATGCAGAAATGATTTCTTTTCATTTCTACATCTTTGTCTACTATCACCCCCCTGAATTTGTCTGTCGAATTTGGCAACACCCTGTGTGTGTGTGTGTGTGTGTGTGTATATATATATATATATACATATTTATGTATAAAGTGTGTGTGTATATATATACACACTAGTGGTTAGCCCGTCAAAAATGACGTGTTAATTTTAATTTTTATCAATTTACATCTGCAAAGTCAGTATTATTTGTATACTTAATAGCTTCTCTATTTTCTTTTATTTAAATTATACACATTTTTAATTATTTAAAATTATGCAATATCAGCACTATTATGATCCATTTAAGATGCAATTTTTTAAAACTTAAATAAAATCTGAACTCCACATAATAGCATCACTTTACTTAATTCTATTACATGTATTAATTATGAAATATTAAATTCTGTCTGTTAACAGTCTGCTGCACGTATTCTGTTTAGCGATTCCTGACTTTGTCTTGAAAGCCATCTACATTTCCGTTCATTGGCCTTATGATGCTTTTTAGCAATGGGACTTTCGTCAACATTCATTTTAACCCTCAAACCGGCCCATGAATTTGTTGCCACTATCAGGACTATCAGTCAAATGTTGCGGTTATGTTAGGTATTTGCCTTGAAAAGCATGATTTGAAAGCAGATTGTTTTTAACATATTACTACATAGGTGTCGAGTTTGCAACTTTCCGAAAATACTAAATTTGACATTATTGTAATATCTGGATAAAATATATATATTATATGGTTAAAATATAAATAAAGATATTAAAAAAATAATATAATGAAAAACTGTTTTACTGTGAAAAAGATTCTCAGATTCAATTTTTCTTAAATTAACGATGATGAATGAATCATGGTGAATGAGTGACTCTCTCGTGTTTACATTTTCAAGTTCTGGGTATATAAAATGAATAATTCTTATTAATTTAAATGAAACACTATGATAACTAGAAAGGTGGCGGAAAAGAGATAATTTTCTAATGAATATAAATATTACAACAAAATTGCGTTACAATAAAAGGATATTATATGCTGAGAACAATTTTAAACGGTTGCGAGCTGTTTTGAAACTGTCATAACGGTTTATTATAGTCGTCTAAAAATCGAAATAAAGTTGATTTGTGTCTATATTAAATTGTTTCTAATAAATTATTTGGGTTTAGATAGCAAATAATCTTTTTTAAATTTACTTTTAACTTGTTAAGCCTAACTCATAAAACAAAATGGATGCCATAGGCTGATACATTTACGAAGCGGTCGTTCTGGAAATGTTCCAGAGGTACAGAACTGGGCTATTATTAGGATGGATATACATATACACACACACATACTTTATACATATATATGTGTGCATGTGTATATACATAAATATGTATCACTGCTTTTGCACAAATACAGAGTAACTAAATGAATAAATCAGTAATCTCATTTAATATGATCTCAATTAAGACAATCAAAGTAAGAAATTATTTTAAAAATTACTTTAAGCTTCCTGTAAAATTAATACCCGCAAGTTCAGGAGATTTAGTGATGACATCACCAAATATTGGACCATCAGATGGTACAAAATTGATCACACCTGGTGGAAAACCAGCTTCTTGAAGAAGTTTGAAAACAGTGTAATTAGACAGCATGGCCGTATCGGAAGGTTTCCATACAACAACATTACCCTGCAAGAAATAAATATTTCATAAAAAAAAAATTTAAACACAGATTAAGGATGCCTCTAAATATTATACTTATCAAACCAACTCTTAATTATGTTTTTTTTTTAATTACAGTTTTTTTTTTCCCCATTTAGTCACAAAAGATTTCTAACATTCATGCAAATAAATATGTATGTCAGCATATGTATTAAATGAAAATCTCTTAAAATTTTTTTTAATTCATCTGACTCTAACAAGTTACATTTAAAAGATATGAAAAAGTTTTCCATATACAGTGGAATCTCGATCGATCGTTCTCGGAATCATCGTTTTTCCGCATGTGTCGGTTATTTCACCCATTCCCAATGATCATATATATTGCTTTGCTATGTTCCTGCATTTATCGTTCACTTCAGACAGTCCTCTGGAAAATGATAGATAAAGATTTCACTGTAATAATAAAACATATACATTTAGCATCCAAAAGCTTAAAGGGATAAGGATGAAATTTCTATAGATGAAATTTTAGTCTAATCAGTAACTAAGCAATTAATAACTACATTCACAGGGCAATCAATTATGCAGAAAATTTCATTAGAAGTATCTATAAAAAATGTTTTTTTTTTATCTCTGCAGATTTTTTGCACACCAAAAGCATCTATACAGAGAGTATAAATTTAGAATACTTATAAGTAACATTTAAATCATATATTTAGCAAAGAATGCTGAAAATACTTATTTTACAAGGTATTTTCATGATCTAAAATATCATTATTTTATCAAATATAATGTGTTTTAAATTAACAAACAGCCCAATTAAATCTTAAGTCATGGTAATTCTTTGTTTGTGATTTGGGATAGAGAGAAAACATTACAATTCTTCTCTCTCTCTCTCTCTCATTAATTGAGAAATGTGATTTTTTCACCGAAAATTTCATAATCTCACCAACCATTAATGCTATGACCAATTGCTTGTTTTAATACCAGTGGAAGGGGGAAAAGAAGTTAAATTAGATTTACAAGAGGTTATTTTAATATTAATATAAAACCCTTTTTATAAATAATACTCGATTTATAAAAAGGGACTAAACAGAAAAATTGAAAAAAAAAAATTTCTAGCATCCATGAAAAGAATTGTGATGTAGGGGAGCTCCTCACAATTTATATCTTGGATAAGATTGGATTGAATATCAGAACAATCTTAAAGTAAGAATTTTATTTCCAATATTAATTCCTGATTAAACAAATAGGTATGGTGAAGTTCAGTATATTTAGTAAAATTTTTTCTTAGGAATTTCCATACTTAGGCCATTGCTACCAGAATTTATAAGATTTTCTTCTTTATTAATCGAAATAATGTATAATGAATACAATAAATCAAATTCTAGAAATCGTTAACTACGCAATAAATCTAGGATTTATCTAGCTGAGAGAAAATGACATTGGATTACAAAAATCCTAGCAGATTTCAATGAAAAAAAACTTCAATTTTGTCAAACTCCTTGAAATGAAGTTAGAATCAATAATAGATTAAAATAGGACTTTTTAGTTCAGAAGATTGATGACGACAGAGAAAGGTGTGGCAAGGTATGATCAATTGAATTTGATGCTTGAAGTGTGTTTAATTTCTTGTACCCTTCCTTAAACAATAGCTGCATTTACATGGACAACAATAATACCGGGGATTTCCACCCTAACAGGGAAATCCTTTGAAGTCCGTTTACATGGGACAACATTTTCATCCTGCTTTTAGCTGCCTTACTGAAAGTAAAAGCCAACACGATTCAGCTGAAGTGATCATCATATACCATCATTCCTTGTTTATTTATTATTTAAATGCAACACATGTCAGTCGCTGTTGATAATCATGGAACGTTTATGATTTTTTCTATTGTTTTAAAAAATAAATTTAGAAAATAGATTGGAAAAAAGGAATATAAAAACTAGAAGATTGATGCGGATATTAGATATAATCGTACGATCTGTGGCTTCATCGCTAAATTTTGCTTTTCCACAACGAAGAATGTGGGCAAAATTACAAAGCTCTGTTTGGTGAGAAGAAATAGTTTTTAATTCCTGAAGTAATAGACTAGAAAGAAAATTTTTGAATCGTTAGGTACATTTTTTTTATATCATAAGATTAATTGTAAGATACTTATTGTTTTAATAAATCCTTTTATAAAATCGAAATGTAATTTTGATTTCAATTTTGATTCAGTAAATTTTAGTCATGTATAAGTAAAAAAATCATAAATAGTTATAAATTAATTTTTATCTGTGAATTCTAAAATAATTAATTCAAAAATAAATTTTAATGTTATGTTTAATTATTGATTATACTAATTAAATTTCTTAATTTTACCATAACATTTAAATGAAAATGTTGCATTTTCACTTAAAAGCTAAAAAGCTATATAAAAAAAAGGAAGCTATGAAAAAATTAACATAATTAATGCAAATGAATCTTTTCATCAATAAGTTTTATGCTGATTGTAAGAGATTAAATGGCTTAAAAAGTATCAACATATGATTTAGAGTAATATTTTTCCGATAGAGTTGAATATTTTTTTAACATGTCTTGCCTAAGAGTATCATATATAATTTAATATAAAAGCACAAACAAAAGAATATAATATACAGTAATAGTTTTCCAATATGTAATATGTGCAAACTTATAATAAGCTGTTTTAAAAAATTAAATGTTTTGCTCAAAATTTATTATTTTTTTTTTTATAAGGTCAACATTCTCACTTTATCCCCTTCCTTCTCGCTCTCGTCAAAATTACGGGGTGAGGTTTCCCCCTCTATTTCTCGTGCCCGTGATATTTCCCAGCTAGAGTGTTTAAAAGTAACACATCAAAAAGATTTTTAAAAAATCCATTTCATTTACCCTGAAGAAATTTTATTTCTTATTTTACATACCAGATGGCAGTACCAGTCTATTTATAATGTAATTTAGGATTGGTTTTTTTTAAAACTAGATGTGGCAAATCAAGAAATAAATTAAATCCTCCGGAAAAAATAGACACTTTTTGTACAGTTTTCTTGAAAATTATGTGATCGTTAAGGGGTTAATATTCATGGGTTGTGATCGTTAAGGAGTTAATATTCATGGGTTCGCTCATGTTCAAATCCGCCATGTTTGTTTACTACTAACTTCCTTTTTCGCAATGCATCATGGGTAATTAGCGGGTTTAATCCTAGTTCGAAGCAGGAGCGAAGTTCCACCCTGCATTTTTCCCTACCGTAGGAAAAAGGGAGTCAAAAAGGAGTCAACGTTGCTTTGACCTGGGATTTTAGGACATGTAAACAGCACTAATCAATACCTTGGGAGGCAGAACAACTAGAAACATTTTCTAGGAGAATTTCCTGTCTCTAGGGGAGAGGGTTTAATGAAAATTTGCACTGGAATTACCTTTTTCTTCTACCAATTTTTAGACTCCTGGTGGGATTAGAAATTTCTAACCCCTCAGATGCACCATGGATCATGGGGAAAAGTTATAAAATTTTCAATATGTGGAAGCCTCTAATTATCACCAATGAATCCAGGCCTGAGAGAGAAGAGAACTCACAAATATACTCATGATAAACAAATTATTTCGCAGAGTAGTTTCTCAGAGGTTGAGATGGAGGATATGTTAGTTAAAAAGAAGCAAAAGGTGAATGCAATTGTTGAGCTGCATCTATAAATGTCACAACAATTATTTTACAACAGGGGCAGAATATAAAATTTAGAAAGGAGTCACAAAAATTTGAAATTAATGGCTACAGCAGTTTGATGTATATTTCCTCAACAAAAAACAATTGATGAACATTTAAACTGTATTAGAGTGTTAAGAACCGATAAAACCGTTTGTAACAATTGAAAGTTTTTTGCAATGGATGCAGTTCCTCACAAAACTTTTGAGATTACTGCATTTATAACAAAATATATTTAAAATATTTTGGGAAAAAAAATTAATTCCTTCAAAACTTTTGGAATATTTAGTACAAAAATAAAAACTCTTAAGGTCTTACAAAAATAAGCATTATAACAGTATCTTATAATAATAAAAACATTAAAAATGTCTTTATTATTATAAGACATTATTTAATGTATAGATTTAATTATGTTACATGTGCAAATAGAAAAAGATAAAACATTCATTGTTTTTTTCAACATATAAAATAACAAAAATGTGTAAATACAGAAAATTGACATATATAGACCTACCATTAATGTTGGTCCTGATGCTAAATTCCCTCCTATTGCAGTAAAATTAAAAGGTGATATAGATGCTATGAAACCCTGATAAAAACAAAAATTTATATTAAAAGTATCAATAAAGAAAAAGTTAAAAAGCTTTTAATAATTTTAAGTAGTTTTGAATTTCAAACTATAAAATATGTCATTAAGGTTCACTTAACTTAAAATCACAGATAGCATAAAAAATTTCTGAGGTAAAGAGTTGATAATCATTTATATTTTTACTATTTAAAAGAATTCTATAGATTGTACGTTTTAAACATTTTGTTCACAATATTCTAACAATTTAGACTAACAAAATAAAAACTATTTACTTAAAGCAGGTATCATACTGACTTAATAAATTTATGGGTCCAAGAATGACAAATTAAATATTTGGGATCCCCTACTCTAATTTCTAGATTATTATTTTTTTTTTTAATTTAAGTCAAATTTAACAGAACTTCATATTTCCTTTAATATTGATTCAGTATGATTTAATCCTACAATTACATAAAAATTTCCCCTCTTTTAGTAAAACTCCCATATGCTCCTTTGGAAGTCAAGTTACACAATTTTATCTTTCACATTTATCAAAAGTTCAAATGAGAGTGTACTCATAAGTTAAAAGTCAGTCAAGACTTTATATAATATTCTATGATGAGCCTTTGATGGGTGCTCGATTAAAAACCTCTAACTTAATGTGACGTATAGGCTAGGAATATGATTACAGATTTAAGGGGAAGCATTATGCTCCCTCAAATGCAATCTAGCAGTAAAATACATATCTGGTTTGTTGTGAAACCAATCCAAATAAACTGTAATTGTATCATTTTATAGAGCTGATGCATCTGGCAACAGTAGTGAAATTCACAGTTATGTTTTGTTTGTAATGTGTTTGCTTGTAATGTGTTTGCATGTTTCATTTTTTTGTTTGTTTGTTTGTTTGAGTAAAATAAACTCTGTTATGTCTTTCTAAAAGCTGCTGGTAGTTATTTAAATAGTAAAACCACACTCAGCACTCTGTTATGTAGGTAGGCTGAAAGGTAATGCACACATGCTTGTAGAGCGCGAACGAAATGACCTTCAAAACAGCGCCAAGTGGCATTTGGAAGTTCCATCCCTCCTCAATACGCATGTGCAGGTTTGAAATCGTTGTATTCATCCTGTGTATTTTGAAAAGTGGTAGCATGGAGACGTGTTCTAGTGCTATGTCAACGGCGAGTTATACAGCACGCTGTTATCAAATTTTTAACAGCTGAAAAAGTGAGTCCTACTGAGATTCATCATCGTTCAAAGGCTGTTTAAGGTGACAATGCTGTTGATAGGGGTAGAGTAAATCAATGGGTAATAAAATTTCGTGGTTTCGAGCCTGGAAAAGCCATAATTGTTGATGAAACACGCAACGGACGTCCAATCACTGCCACAGACAATGAACATTGCAAACTCATCGACGATTTGATTCAAAATGACCAGCGAATCACTTAAAAGCGTATCGCAAACCATAATGGAGTATCCAAGGAATGTGTCTGCTTCATTATAGAACGATTGGGATACCGTAAAATCTCTGCTCGATGGGTACCACGCCGTCTCACAGGCGAGAACAGCGTCGGACTGGAGAGGCTCTGCCAAACCTGAAGTTTGAACAGATTCCACACCCTCCTTATTCCCCCGATCTTGTGCCTTGCAATTTTTATTTTTTTTCCTCTACTCAAGAGAGACCTAAAGGGTAATCATTACACCTCAGACGATGTGGTGAAGGCAGCTGTCAAATCGTGGATTGGAGAAAAGTCAGAAGAATTTTTCAGTGACGGAATGAGAAAACCTGTTACACGTTGAGAGAAATGTGTTAGCCTTAACGGTGACTATGTTGAAAAATAAATATATGATTTTGAAGCTTAAGAATTTTACTTTAATGTTCTTTTTGCCCAATCTCGCTATTTCTTTTTGTTCGCGCTCTACAAGCATGTGTGCATTACTTTTCAGCCTACCCTCGTACATGATTCATAGATATTCTAAAAATTTAAAAAAAAAACAATCTTTTTTTTTTTTCCAATGAAAACTGTATCTATGTTCGTTAATGAGAAATTTATAAGCAATACAGTTACAGAGTAAGAAAATGTAAAATGAACACTTGAAATCTTGAAACAGGTAGTGAAAAACAACAAAACACTTCACACATAACTAGAAAAAATCAATGTAAAGAAAAAAACTGTTCATGCAAACTGCAACAGTGGAAAACATGTAAACCTAAAAAAGCATAACATTCTGATCTTAGACAAAAATATATAACAATAGAATTCATAGTTTAAAACAACAAAGATTAAAATAATATGCCCAATTCAAAAGAAAAAAATAACAGAGGGAGAAAGAGAATGAAATACAGTTAAAATTTTTCTATGGACTTTAATTGTACAAGAAACTAGCGAGAGAAAATATGTGATACTCAAGAGCCTATCTTAATCTTAAAAGATGGTTAATTTGTCAGCCATACTTTGTAATACCAGTGTCTTACATTCTTAAATTTTTTTTTCATAACATCATCAAAAGAATTTAATATTTCTCCCCCCCCCCCCACCTTAATCATGCAAACAAGAAAACAATCCTTCTTGATTAGCATTAAACAATGCATTATATCCATATTCTGTTCCATCAAAACCTTCTATTTTATGGATTATTACAAAATAAGAACACTAAAAAATTATCAAAATATAAGGACCAACTAAAAAGGTATAAGTTTTTATCAAAAATTACAATACAAGTAATTTCCCATCACTACATTCTTTCAGAAGTAAAAAATTATTCTCTTGGAGGATATACTCCTTTGTTAATTATAAATATAGATAAATACACAAATGAATTATTGGCCACCAGATCAATTTCTGCTCATTAGCATACAAGTAAGTGCTTCATTAAATTATATCATTGTCAATTGTCATTGTACCAATAAGAGAAACACAAAGGTTTCTGTAGTGTACCTGTAGAGATATTTTTCAAGTAATAATCCAAGTGGTTACATACTCCAGAAAATAAAAAAATTGAAGAGAAGAATAATCAAAACAGACTGCCAAAAGCTAGATATTTACATCAGTATAATATAATTACACTTATTCATGTACACAAATGAAAGTAATGTACAAAAAAAAAGAGACTTTACACAATATTAAATACAGATACCTCTATGCCTCTAAAGCGAAAACTATTTTTTGTTACACTGGGATCTGAACTTATAGGTTGATATTTCGTCAGCTCCTGAAAATTAAAAGGAAAAAAAAATAAGATTAAGCTTTCACCGCAAGCTTGTATTGTAAAGAGAGCATTGGAGCACTGGAGTGTGCCATTTACTGAGATGTATTAAGTCAGGGGTGGGCAAATAGCAGCCTGCGGGCCACATGCAGCACGCTACAAATTTTTTTGTGACCTGCCAAGACACCTAGAAAAACTGCCAAAGACAGCCCAAAACTCCAAGACAGCCAGAAAAACTGCCAATATTTTATTTTATTTATATTTATTGATTTTCATGATACAATTTATACCTTTTCTGAAATGCGAAGTTAACTAATAAATGCAATAATTTTAAAAAGGTAGGGCCCTCCGCTAACATCCACTTACACAGAGTGGCCCCCGGGAGAAAACAATCCTCCCCTATGTTAAGTAATACTTTTGACCCAACAAATTCTCCTGAGTAAAAACACTGTTTAAACATTTTGAAGGCTTATTTTAAAATTTGATACCACTGAAACTTGGCAATTTTAAGATAATAATTCAGAATAAAGTTTTCTTCAGAGTAATCCAATACTCATTTATCCAATGCTGTTAGTATACTTTTACATAATCAATTATGTATTACTTAACTTACATATTTTATATTATATTTATGTTATTTTTTTCCAGTAGTTACTTAAAAATTTTTAAAGACTTTATCTGACATTGTTTAGTATACATCATATTCTCATCACTTTATACTTAAAAATTTAGATAAAGTTACGAAAGTATCAATCAATAATTTCAGGGCATTATGCAATAATGTGAAAAAATATATGCTGCTGCTTAATTACAAAAAAATGACAATGAAATTTATTTTAGTTCATATAGTTAATATTTCTGTTAAAAATGTTGAAATGTCTTCTCTAGACATTACTAAATTTTCTTACGTATACAATGATTTATAACACTCATATTATGGAAACAAAAAATTGTTATATGAACAAACCAAAAAGAGAATTTCTATTTTTGGTCTATTCATGTTTAAAAGTTTAAACCTTTTAAAACTGAATAAATAGACATAAATGCTTAATATTTCGTGAAAATATATAAAACAAATATATAAATGTTTTAAAATTACAAGCAAATGATGAATTTCATAAAATTATTTTTGCTATGAAAAAAAAAGGATAACAAAACTACATAAAAGTCTTGTAAGTATGTATATCTATGTATGTATGTATGTATGTATGCATGTGTGTGTGTGTGAGTATAGTGAAACTTCTCTATGGTGGCTAGTCATGGATCCAAAAAAAAGTGGCCATCCAAAAGGGGGTAAAATAACATTGGCGATATGGAGTGTATTGAATTGGTTCTGAACTAAATATGGCCATTTAGAGTGGTGGCCAACTACAGAAGTTTCACTGTATGTAAGTGTGTATGTATATATATAGTTGTTAAGAATTAATTAGAAAAAAGAAGAATAATTAAATAATTTACAGGGGGCTTCAGAATAATCAAATTTCTAGCATTAAATCTCATTAATTATTGTATTTCGAAACACATCGTGAGAAGGGAAATTCCCTATTTGAGAAGAACCAGAAAGAGTCTAAAAATAGTATCAAACTTAGCTCCCGCCCATTCCCCATCTTCAGTGTAAACGTCATAAGCATGCACAATGATATTGGGAGCTTTTGAGACAATAGGTAAAGTTAAGCAGACCAAGAAGATTTTTCAATGACAGCAAACACACGTTAGGACTGCTCTGCATTTCAGTAGGGTGGGCGCTACGATGTGCGCTTCTTTAGAACAGTGGGTGTTAATAGATGAAGAAATATATTTGGTTATATCAAACGGATGTGTGTTTCCTGAATATTGGACTGCCTTCCACTACGCCATAGGACCACACAGCAACATAAGTTTAAGAGGAGTTCGGACAACCTCTAATATAACGGGCGTGAAACGAAGCCCGTCACATATATATATATATATATATATATATGTGTATGTATGTATGTGTCTGGGAGAGCACAACGAAATTTAGAAATCAAGTACATAAACCAGAAGGGGGATCATTATGGCAGGCAGTGGCTTCTTGGGTTGAAAAGTTTTCGTCAGACTTGAGCGGCATCAACTCCAGTGGATGTGAATTTTAAGTTTATTTACTTGAACACATTATCTATAATACTGATATTTAGTTGACTGACGTAAATTTTGAGAGCCTACATAATGATCAATATGTGCCTTAAGGGTAAATATAATTTATCAATTAAGTTAATTCTAAATTGTGTTTTGGATAAGGGGTTGTGCTTTGTAATTGTCCAAGAGAATATCAAATATGCATTAAATGCAATTTAGGAGGATGCATTTTTTTCATTACACATACATGTATGTATGTATGTATGTATGTATGTATGTATATACACATATGTGTGTATGTAAATATATGTATATATATATATGCAGGGCTTTTTTTTCTGGGGGTATGGGGGAATACGGCATATCCCGACCCTTTTTTTTAAGTATTATTTTGGTTTGGCTTAACTGAAATTTCAAGTAACTTACAAATCAATTGTTAATATAAAGCAAAAAGTTTCTTTTTAAATTGTGAGTTTTTTGTTTCCCTGTGATATGAAGTGTGAAAACACAGTACTAAAATTGTGCACCTTAATTTGAGAAAGCACTGTAAATATGTGTGTATGTGTATATATATATGTATGTATGTGTGTGTGTGTGCATATTTATGTATATGTATATACATCTCAATTACCTGCTATTAATAAAAGCACAGTTATATAAGGAGAAACACATTTACTTTTACAGTATTGAATAGCTTACTTTAGCAAAATATGCATTGAATCTAAAGAAGTCTGCCAGTTCAGCAGCAGCATCAATTTCAGCTTGCATGATATTTTTAGCCTGTAATATTTTAATTTCAAAGTATTAATGATAATATAAACTTCATAATTTTAATATAAAATACAACAGCTGAATTATATTCTGAAATACTTTTAAGTTCATAAGACTCAATAAATCAGGATTAAAAAATCAATATATTCACTATAACTGAAAAATAAACTTTATTCATAAATTTCAAAAACCAATACAGCTTTCTACTCCAGGAATAGGTTATGAGAGCATCTACACAGTAAGACGAGGCAAGCAAAATGGCCTGGCTACAAGTTTTGGTTCCATAATTTCAAATATTCAGGCAATAGTTTGAAATTTGAATCCTATTAAATAACTATACATTAAAAAAAAAAATCTTTTCTTAATTTCCTGTGAAAAGTCCAACAATTTTACGCAATCATTCCACATAATGACAGAAAAAATTATCAGATTTTCTTAATACTGAAAAAGATTTTTTTCTTATTGGAAGTTTTAAGTTTCCATTTACCCATACATATAAAATTGAGCAGGGAAAGGGGGATCCACAGAGTATCAATTTTATTATTTTTAACTACCTGTTTACCCGGTGTTTCACAGGTATTTATTTATCCCAATTTTATATTAGACAGGAAAAAGATATAATTCTATCTATAGTGTTACAGTAAGTCTAAGTAATTTTATTTACAGGTATTTAAATGTATATGTACAGTATACAAATTATAATGTAAAATTTAAAATTCACTATAATATTAATTTAACTCAAAACTTGATTGTAAGCATTTTTAGTTTGACCTATTCTACTCAGTGACCCCAGAAACTATGGATTCAACACTACTTCTCAGTCATTTTGGACATTTTATTTTTCTACCCTTCTCCCTCCCTCTCCCCCAATGCTGATGGGGCTGAACTTGAACTTAAACAGCATCGGGAGTGCCACTATTCATCTCAGCAACCTCCAAAACAATGGATTTGACACTACTCTTGGTTTTTATAGACATTTTATTTTTCACCCCTTCTCCCCCCCCCCCCCCCCCCCCAATGATGATGGGGCTGAACTTGAACTCAAACAGCATTGGGAATGCCGCTATTCATCTCATTGACCCCGAAAACTATGTATCCGACACTACTCTCATTTATTTTGGACATTATTTTTCCCTCCTCCCAAATGCTGATAGAGTTGAAATTGCATTTAAACCGTATCAGAAGTGCCACTTTTCATCTCAGCAACATCAAAAACTATGGATTTGACACTACTCTTGGTCATTTAGGACATTTTAATTTTCACCCCCCCCCCTCCCCCCAATGCTGATGGGGCTGAACTTGCATTTAAACGGCATTGGGAGTGTCCCTATTTATCCCAGCGACCTGAAAAACTAAGGATTCGACACTACTCTTGGTCATTTTGGACACTTTATTTTTCACCCTTTCTTCTCCCCCTCCTCCCAATGCTGATGGAGGCTGAACATGCATTTAAACGGCATTGGGAGTGTCATTACTCATCTCAGCGACCCCGAAAAGTATGGATTTGACACTAATATAAATCTTTTTCGATTATTTTTACATGTCCCCCCCTAGATGTGCTAGGGTGTCTCCCCCTCTCTCCAGTGTTTCTCTCTAGATTATAAGTCATATGTGTACCAAGTTTGGTTGAAATTGCTTCCAGGGTGATGCTGAAACATACATACATACATAAATTTTTATATATACAGATTACAGGATTTCCTTATTGCCAAAGCAGAGTTAAGAAACCTCTAGCAAGCCAATTAGAAATTAAACTTCCCCTTACAGGGTGGGATAGCATCTATCCCAAGCATATACTCTTGAAAAATATGAGCTTGAAATATGTATCATTCCAAAGTTTACTACCCTCTATTTTCTTAAAGACACAGCAGATACAGGATATTGAATCTGCAATTGAGTCTGGATATTGAGTCTTTCATTGCTGAGGATCAATTGTTTTATGGAGGAAAAATTAGACCATTAACAAGTGAAGGGGAAATTTGCTGGAGATTACTTGTAAACCAAACTGGAGGAAACATAAGGAATGCATTCCCTATCACTAATCCTCATAAAGTAAAATTTTTACCAGATAACTGCTCTTTTAACAATAGAATTAGCTCTAACATGGTTTAAAATCTATGAAAATAATAACAACAAACTTCCTGAAAGTAAAATTTAGGGCTCTCTCTAGAAGCTCGGGGCTTGCTCTGCAAATGAAATCAGTTCATATATAACACAAAAATGAAAAAATTATGCATACTTATAATAACTATCATTAATGGAATATTACAGAAAAATAATATTATATAATAAGCATTTTGAAATGCTGATTTTACCTGACCAAGCATAGTTGTAGCATTTAAATCCATCCTATATTTGCCACTGACAAGATCTGCAGCTTTCAAAAATAATTTTATTTTTTCAGAAAGTGGAGTAGCTTCCCACTTAGTTCGAGCTCTTTGGCTTTCATTAATTGCTTTTTTTATTGTATCCTAAACATGAAAAATATAAAAAAGAAAGATTTTTTTAAAATACAATTTGTTATGATTTTGATATTAAAGAATGTATATTGTTTTTCTTCAAAACATGCTATACTTTCTAATTCAGTTATTTCAACATATAGTTTAATTCTAAAATGAAAATTTGTATAACAATAACAGAGGTAAGTATAAATGAATTGCATTTGTGACAAGTCAAATGCTTGTTGAGTTAAAGTTTTTATAAAAAGATATACACTTTGTTAGACTGAGAATTGTGTTTGGGTAATTAGAAATAATTAATGAATAAAACTGAAGGAAATACCATTATAAATCATTTAGTGGTTATGTTAGCTTAGATATTAAGTTTGCATTGTGTTTTGTACAACAACCCAATAATGACAAGGTTCTAACTTCTCTTGGAAATAATATGAATTTGCTCATATATCTTAAATTAATTTATGTATTTCAAAAAGATTTTGTACCAAGAATTTGCTATTTTTCAATTACTTTTCTTTTCCCTCAAAATTTCCCCATGAATTTTGAAGTTGATTACTAGATTTTAAACACTTAGTAAATAGTTTACATTTAGTTTCCAGATTTATTTACTTTTTATTCCTATATTAAAGATATAAATTTTATATAACATTTTAAATTTTTCTCCTTTGATTTTGTTTTTATTATTTAAGATTGATAAATAATGAACATTTTGAAAATATCATGTTTAGCTTTAGTCAGTGTTTTCCAGTGTATGGACCTTATACTTAAATTTAAACCTACTTTTTAAGAGTTATTAATGAATTTAGGATATGTTTCAAATATTTTAGCACAGTTATATTTATTTATAAGCTAAATACTCCTTTTAATATATTTTCCATTAAAATAATCTGATCTGATTAAGTATTACTGAATTTTGATACAGTGTACTGTTTGCCAGGTGAAAAGCTTTGAACTGTGAGAACTGGAACTATCCCAAGTTTTTTTACATAAGAAAAAAGGGTGTTTTGAAAAGTGATACAGGCTATAGAACTCTTCCTCTGGGCTTTATCATCTTTATAAATGTAAATGATTATCAGAAAAAGAAGAAAAAAAAACTTACCTCATTAGCCCAGTAGTATTTGGCTATTTTTTTCCCATGGTCAAAGGGCTGAAATTATAACTCATTAAAATATTATGAAAATAATAATAATACGATTTACAACTATGTATATTATAACTATATAACAAATTAATTCAACAATTCATGCATTTATAAATTGGCATTCATATTTCCTATTAAATAATATAGCCTTAGACAGACATAAAGACCTTTAATGTAATTTTAAAAGCTTGATAGTATATTTCTAATAGTTACATCTCTAAAAAAATATTGATGATAATGAAGAATATAAGTGATGTTATACTATATGACTCAAATACTGAATTAAAAAAGTTTAATTAAATACATACCATAACTTGAAATCTTACATCTCCTGAAAAAATTTCCTCATTACCAATAATTATAGGTATGTCAATGCAGTTATCAGCATATTTAGCAACAGCAGCAAACAACTCTTTTCTTTCTTTACTATCTTTTAAATACTGGAGGATTGGCTCATTTTTCACTTGAAAATCATCTACTTTAGCTACTAACGAAATTGGTTGAACTCTATAAATATAACAATAAAAAAGACATAAATCATCCTTTTAAAAACTCCAACAAGTAAAACATATTTCTTTCACTTATATTTATAAGATAGAAATAAAATTATTACACATGTAAATAAATACAAAAAGAATCCTTATACATAATTTTAAAAGTGAATTTTCTCAGCTTTTCACAGTAAAATTTTCAGACCAACAGTCTTTCTTTATTGGACTTATTTTTCCTTATTGAGCATCATACTAGATGAGACAGTGGCAAATCATATAATTTAAGGAAGATCTGGAAAATTTCTTATAGTAACAAGAAACAGAGAACCAGTAGAACCGTTGCCATGCACTTTCTGGCTTATGGATAAGGCATGAACTCAAATTAAGAATTTTCAATTCACTTTTTTATCACCGTGGATGACCGGATAAAACCATATGATATGGAAACTTCTTTACAGAGTATGTCTTGGAAGTTTCGTCGAGAACAAGCGAGATCATACTAGATTAAACAACCCTTAAAGCAATCTATTTTAACCTTTCAATAAATAAGTCATTTAGAGTAACCCAATATCTAACTGATTTTGAAAGCCATTGTATCTTTATAACATTATGCAGCATAATTAAAATTACATAATTACATATCTCTGCAAAAAAAATTCTAAAATCACAGCCCATCCAACTTAATGAAGTTTATATTTTGTCAAAATAATTACATTATTTTCTATGATTCAATGCTTTGGCTTTCGAAAATAAAGTCAAAAACCTTCAAGATTAATAATTTGAATTAAAAGTTACAGAGATATAAGGCTGTTTCATAAAAATTTTCACAATAAAATACGGTACTACAATATTTCTCTAAAACAACTTACGCCATATTTTAATCCAAAAATACGAGAGTTCCGGATGTAAAAAATTAGCTTGAAGCACAATCAGCTCTAAATACTCGACTGATAACGACTGAGATATAATTATACAACGTAATAAACCAGTTATCGAGAAAACCGGCGTCACGACACTTCTGACACGATAGTGATTAGCAAGACGCGGCCCTGGAGACAGAAAGACTCCGTCAACACCCAGAAAGGTATGTAATTTTTTTTAAAGAGTTGTTACTGACGAAATATGAGTACACACAAATTCAATTTTTCTCTCTTATTTTCAAACTTGCCCTGAATTTTAAATTTTGCATCATTAACACGAAAAAGTTTATTTGAATTGTTAATTGCAATATTAGACGGTAGATGCCGTCTGTGCATCTGAGGAAACGGCTGGGCGAAAGGATATTTTGGTTACGTCTGGAACAAGCTCACTTCAGTAACGTAAATTAATGAAACTAAAAGTACGATCTGCGCTTGGATTTATTTCGAAGTCCGACACACTTGTCTAACAATAATAAAAATTCAAAAATTTCGAGAGGAATGCGCAATAAGATATGTGCATGTAACAAATTAGAAGTCATACGCATTCGCTCAACTAACAAAAAGCAGGGTTTTTTTTTCTGAGGGTACGCGGTTATACGGCATATCCGTACCTTTTTTTAAGTATTATTTTAGCTTAGCTTACCCGAAATTTTATCAAACTTGCGAATCAATTGTTAATATATAACAAAGAGCTTTTTTTTAAAAAAATTGCGAGTTTTTTGTTCCCCTGTAATGTGACGTGGGAAAACATTGTAGAAAAATACGCACCTTTATTTGAGAAAACAAGTATACCCACCTATTTTATTTAAAAAACGCACTGCTAAAAAAATTTTAATCTGTTAATGTATGCTATTTGTTACAAGTTGTATTCTATCAGGAATAATTGCAATTATATTTCAAACTGTAATAACAGTAAAAATCTGTTTTCTAACTGTAGTTTATGTATGTGTAATCAGCTTCATTATTTTTAAGTCCACATGAAGTGAAATTTGGATTTAAACTGGAAAGAAATTCACCCAAACTATAACATAAAACTTTTATTGATATTTTACTGCCTAGGGAACAACATTTAAGTACTTTAAAATAACCCCCTCCCTACACCAAAAAATTAATAAATAAATGAATAAAATTGCAGGAAACCAACGCCTATAGGAAAAGTGGCTTGTGTGCTTGCATTGGTCATATATAGAATGTATCATTTTTAAGGAAATAAAAACTGCAATGTATATGATATGGTATTATGTAAACAATAAAAAAATTGATTCATTGGTTAAATTTCTTATTCTAAATTCCACTGAAGCTGAATTTATATAATTCAAATCAAACATTAAAAAAATTGTCATTATAATTCTTTTAAAAAGATATGCAATTGTTCATTCCCAAATAAATAAATTTTTTTTAAAAAATACATCAGCTTAAAGCATTTTGATCATTCATAAATTTTGTGCTTTTATATTTAAGTCTTTTCTTACTAATTGTCAATTTTCTAGAAATATTTCTTTAAATGAAGGAGTTTTCAATATTTACAAGCTTGAAAAGAATAAATGTAAGTCAAACACTATATAATACAAATAATCATTGTATTACAACGGAAAATTAATCAATATCATGTTCATCATATAGTAAGCAAGATAACACAGAGTTGTACTTCAAAGGAATAAATATTTTACTATGTTTGGTTTGGTTTAGAGCGATATGGTCAACTTTTTGCTACATGAAAGCTAATCAGACTGGGACTTACAGTTTAAAGCTGATTCCGAACAACTACAAACATCCATGCCAACAGTGGAACTTGAACCCACAGGACCTGAATCAAATGCCAGTGCCCTAGCCATTTAGCCATCTCCTCACAATATTTCACTATATTATAGGTATATTTTATTACAATAAATAAATACTTTTCTTTAGCGAAAATGGATAAAATGTATACATTAAATTGGAGTTCAAAAGTACTTGACACATTAATTCCTCTTTAAAATTTTAGAAAACTTGAACCTCTTTTTAATTTCCTGTATACATATTAACTTCTACAACATACTCTAGATTATTATACTTTTTCATTTAATTTTCATTTAAATCTTAATGTATGCCATTCTGTAAAAATTAAGAATTCAGCCCAAACCCTCGCTTTTAAAAGCAGACCAAGCTTGCTTCCAAAGTCTTACATTAACTTCTGATTAAAAAAAATTAATGTTAAACTTAAAATCATAGAAAACAGATTCCCTCACTACCCATGAGTTAAAACCAAAAATATTAGTTCTTGGAGTCAAGACGGGAATATCAAGTCAAAGATGACAGATGGGAAGGGGCTGAAAAATTATCGCATTATAAATGCATTTGGTAAACCATTTAAGAACAAATCGCACAATCAACTCTAACCAATTTGATAAATGTATTGCTTTCATTAAAATTCAAAAGACTTGACAAACTTCATTGAAATAAAAAAATTAATTCTAATAAGATAGCAGTAATTTTCAAACATCTTATTCCGAAATATAAAAAAGAAATTTTCTTATCTAAAAATTATTTAAATAATAAAGAAAAGAAAATGCAAAGCATACTATGGCTGCTTTAAGAACAGAAAATTTTAAAAAACTTCTTAAGAACTACAGAATACAATAAAGAAAATCAAGTCATAAGATATGATTTTAGCAGTAATTGAGAAACTTTGAATCACTTGTAACCATGAAATTTCTACTTAATATCTGTAATTGGGCATAAATTCAAGAATGTAAACTTGGAAGTAAAGTAATTAATCAGTAGGAAATTCTAAACTTGAAACATTTTATGAACACAAATAAATTAGGGATTACTATTTTCTATGTGTTTTAGTTACCTGTTAATTTTGGGTGAAATATTTCCCAAGCTTGAAATATTGAGATGCAATTTCAATTTTGTTATGTCTTGATAAAATTTTAAAAATGATGATATTTGGCTTTGATTTCAGTCATGCATAAATCTCAATTTACCTTGTCCTTATAAGATGAGACAGCATCCATTGCAATTTAAGTTGAGAAATAGGAGCTAGGGATATTTGTGGTCATAAGAATTTTCATTCCCATTTTGTCAAAGAGTATTTCTAGTACAGGATATTTGAACAATAGGGCTATTTCTTCACTGAGAAGTAATGGTTTTGGTGTGGGATAAAGGCATCATTTACAAGTGACAAACTGAGTAAAATAGATATCTGCTGCTAATTGATGAAAAGAAATTTTCTGCTCAACACCAAATGGAATGCTAGTTGATATGCCCTATAATCTTTAAAGTTTAAATATTGAGTTCACATATTTACTTTCTTGGCTTGAATTTTCTATTTACAAAAAAAAACAAAAATTATTCAGTATTTACACAACTTTTAAACTGGCAAATAATATATTTAGGTAAAAACCAATTTATGATAAAATATTTGACAGATGGTGAAATTTCAGTTTAAAAGTAAAATGAAATTACAAAAAATTTTCCTATACTGATTACAGTTGGGATGTAGATGTAAATTAAACCATTATTTCTCTCCTAGATTAAGTTTCAATGATGAACTGTCCTTTCCAGTTCATTTTTTGAATTTACGATTTTCCCCCAACGTCTATAGAGTCTGTTGAAAAAATAATAATAATAATTGATGTAATCCTCAACTCACAGAGAATCCATTGTAAGGAAGTTTTTATGATATAACTGAAACTTGTCATGTCAGAAAATCATGAAAACAAAAATCTCCTTGTGTATTTTGGTTTTTATTTAAAAAAAGATGATTTATTCCATATTTTTGTACTGCAAATAAGTATATGTAAACTAAGCAGCAAAAAACATGTCTGCACATTTCCAAAAACTTGTTCAGTAAAATAGACCTAACTTACGAATTCAAAATGAACAAATTTATTGTGGTCTTTATCAGATGGAACCAACAATATTTAGGAAAAAAAATTCCACATGACTGACACTTAGCAAATTTAAAACATTAACTTTTCTTAAATAAAAGTTTATCTTAGGACAAAAATAATAAGTAATAGCTGATTGAGAGAAATGGGAGAGATTTCTCATATTCTGAAAAAAAAGTTGTAATCGAGCTTCAGGAGTGGCACTCTGTGAAGTTATCAAACATTTAAAGGGAGTCTATTCTAATAATATTCTGCAGATTGTGTTTGAAATAAATAACTCTGAAATAGCCTCGTTTTATGATCAATTTATACCTTTATTGATGGCTTATCTTGTCATTTATTAGGCTGGGCTCATGTATTTGGCAGTATTGATATAAATGTATTAACACATTTGTAACTCATAATTTTTTAATTTTATAATGTTGTAAGCTGTTAAAATAAACATATTTGAACGCTGGTTGTCACATACTTCTGTAATTAAGACAAGAATAAATATTATAAAATTTGTTTTAAGATGTCACTCATAATATTTTATTAAAACTTCATCAATTTCAGATAAAAACATTATTTCACATAACATAAATTCACATCAATGACAAGTGGAAAAATGACTTTCAAATGATGTAAATTCATGCAAATGTCATGGCTGTGGATATGTTTCATGATTTATCTACTTTCACAGTAATTATGTAAAGAATTTAAAACTACATTTTGAGGTTGATTTTTGGAAACAAATCCAAGATTTTAATATTCAGAGTAAACTATCGTTTAATTTTGATGCAGAAAAATATTTTAATTTCTTCTTATTGTCTTATTTTGTCCTAGCCCCCATCTGGTTAACTTCCTGGAGAGTTCCTGGTAGTTATTCTGAGTAAACAACTTAAGCATGCATAATAAATTGCCAGCCAGTACAAATATGTAAGAAGGTAGCTTTTGACATGTCAAATATGTTTCATTAGAAATGTTAAGTTTTTAAAACGGATCTGAATGAATAAGTTACTGAATACTCTTTAAGTAATTCTATTATCTGCTAGAAAATCACTGTTATCTTTGGTTAACGAGGGTTATCTATATAGATTTTTTTTTCCACTGTAGGAATCCATTTTTTTATTTTAATTCATCAAAAGAAACCAGATTGTCAAGAGGAGTTTTTTTAATGGAAGATGAAGGCATAAAACAGATAAGTGTCTCAGGAAATCAGGTAATACATCCAAATTATGCCAGGTAACTGCTTGAATGGGCCATAGTCTATCAAAAGGTCTCATGATATATTTTAGATAATTAACTTTAGTTAAAAAGATAACATAATTTTGAACATTCACTCATGAAAAAAAATCTTTCTAAAAAGTAAATAAGGGAAAATATATCAGAAAAATAAGAATGATTACAAAGTTTTTAAACAATCAAGTATCAATAAACACAATTTTTTGGACTGGGTTTTTAAAAAAAATAGATGAAAACTAGAGACTGTTTACCAGCTAAAGTGAGGCAGTACACTTCAAAATACGAAGAAGGACTAAAATTAAATTGCTTGTCTACTATCCGACACAGTGAAAAAGTTAGATATGTTTGAAACAATTATATCCCAAATGAGTAATTACCTTATTAAAGAAATTAATGTGTGGAGGGATAAGAAAGATAAGGGAAAAGTCTAACACATCATGTTATAAGCAGAACAGATTATTGATGTTCATGTTTTAATATGTGTAGTCAGAAGTATGTTTATCACTCACACAAGAAATGAAAACATTTCTTATGTGTAGGGTGAAGTGCAATAAGTGAGAATGCAAAACCATATAGTTCCACTTTGAATCTAAATAAGTTTTTAACAAATTGTTGTATTTGTATGAAAATTTGCATACATACTTTTATAGTTTTACATTTATAGTTCTACATTTATAGTTTTTTTTTTCAATCTATTCACAACTTTTTTTGCCATAAATATTTAATGTTTTTGTGTTTTGCATTCTCGCTTGCTCCTGCACTTGGGGCAAGTGAGAACGCGTGTCCTAATAAATCATAGTTGCTTGTAGCAAAATAATTAGGGCAAGGAAAAGAATAGATATTTCATGCTGAACAAAAAACTTTTTTTCTTTTTAAATATTCTATCCTTATGGAAGTATTTGTTGTTCAAGTTAGCAGTGTCAGTAACGTCCAAATATCAACAAAATAAGTTTATTTGTATGATTTGTTTTAGAGTAACAAATGTATATTAAAAGTTCAAAAAAAGGGGTTTTTTTTCCCTTTGCCTAGGCCCTACTGAATATTGTAGGACCAAAAAGACACGGAAAAAATTACTTCACCATGCCTTCCAGGCCTCGGCTCTTCTAGTAACACTAAGAAGTCATCATCTGGTACAAAAAGCAACTCAGAAATAGTGATAACAGAATTAGAAATTCAATATATTCACACACAGTTTGTAATGTCCACTCCACTCATATTCACTAACAGTTAGTCTAAACAAGTTAGTTTATTACAATTCATTTCTTTAACCCTACAACAAAAAAAACTAGTTTCAGTTGCATAATTTACTATTTTTGAATGTTAAGGAATTAAAAACAATTATCAGCTGTTAAATAAATATGGCAAAAAATGGTTGGTTATGAAGTTTCTCCAGCTAGAAAACAATATTGGGAAGAAAAACTATTTATATGGCTATTATAACGCAAAGGTAGGGTTTGTTTTTTTCAGTATATGGGGCCAGTTCTCCCTTGCCCCGACATAAAATTTTTATGGGGCAAGTGAAAACCCTGCAGTACTGAAGAAATATTGCAAAAAAAATGGTTTTTATAAATTTTATCTGTATTCTTAATGAATAAGTGGGTATTTTCATAATAACTATGTGTTGTGGTTAGTTATGATTTTTAAAATTTTTTTTTGCTAGTATTCTAACTTGGTTACCTAAGTTAAAATGCAAGGGTTTAGTATAAAAATTTTCCATTTTACAACTTTTTTTTTTCTGTAAATAAAATCTATACATATAGAGCAAGAATTTTCCTACAAAGTACACTTGAATTTTTTTATTTTTAAGTTAAAATTTTTTAGGGTTTTAAGCCTGTGTTCTCACTTACCTCACTTCACCCTATTCAAATTATAATTGACAGTATAATAATTAAAATGAAAAATAAATTAATTATAAGTAAAATAAATTTTATTTGTATTTTATGCAGCATAAAAATATAAAGAAAACTAGGCTCTTTCTAAAAAGTAATGTTTTTAAATCTATATATACCAAGAAATTATAAAATTTGTTTGCTATTTTGCAGACGTAAGAGCCTCTAAATGTAAGCTATTAACTTTCACATATTGAAATTTTAATATTTATAAAATATCTGACTATGTCTATCTCGTCCATAATTAATGGCTACTTACATATTGAAGATACAAAAATGGAATATCAAAGTTAAATTGAAAAAGGAACTTCGACTGAGTAATTACTCTTTTACCCTAATTAATGATAACCCATGGTTTCAACTTTTAAATACAAATAACTTATAATACACGCATAATCTAAGTATATTATACGTAACGTGAGAAGTTTTAATACAATTTGGGAAAAATAGAATAAATATTTGACAGAAATCAGAATGCAATTTATCCTGTTTAAATTATTATATCTTGAAAAGATTATAAATTAGACTATGAATAAATAAGTGAAGACAGTATTATTTTAATATAAACCAATTCCAATTAATCTACAAACCTTTTTTGTAAAATGGACAAAAGAGGATTCCTAGTAAAATTATACAGCACCCTCATAATTTCTGAATTTGTGCGATCACAATTTTCTTTACACTGACTTAAAAGATCGCTTTCAATCCAATAATTTTGTATAGATATATACTGAATTTAATGAAGACAAATCTCAGCGGCATTTAAATCCCAACCCGAATTATTAGCTCTTTACACCGTTATGATGTTTCACAGTGAAGGCTCCACAGTTAAAGGGATTTTTTATCCACACGTATTGGTACGTTTTGGAAAAAATGTATTATTATAAGCCGTCAACTACTACGATGTTCCAAACTACTAAATAAGCAGTTTTAAACTTTTAAATGGCTATGAATACATTTTTATCAAACCCTTTATTTAATGCTTATATCCATACGGGTTCAAATGTTACTAAACTTCACTTGGAAGCACGGATGAGTCATTCACATATGTGTGTCATTATGTTACCGTCTTCTCATTGATGACTTGATTGATTAGATTAGCTGACCGATGAGCAATGGCCTTGACATGCACATCAGGCTAGAATTCAGTCAGTCAGACAGGAAATCGTGTCTATGTTTGATGTACGTTCCGCTGTCACAAGAACTTTGGTTTAAAGCAGGTCTAAATTTTATTTAATTTTTTAATGTTGAAAAATTAATATATCTTCGTTTAAGGGAACGCTGAAATTATGGCCAGAGAAATCAAGTCTCCGAATCCATTCTTAGATGATGATGATGTCGATGATTTCGAATTTTTAAATCATCCGCAACAGGGACAATCGGGGTATATGTTAGGCAGTGCCAGTGCAGGAAAAGAAAGAAATGAATGGGAAATCAAACGAATGCAGTTACTAGAAGAAAGACGACGAATTGAAGAAAGAACATTACAAAGCACTAACAGTTCACTTGGTTTGCTTCATGAATCTGAACAAGTTGGCGTTCTTACAGCTGAGGTAAAACTTTCTGCAAATTTATCTTCCTAAAATTCCAATAAATAAAAGTAAAATAAATTTCTAATACTATATTTCATATAAATTCATTCTTCTTAATCAGTGACATTAAGGATCATTCACTTAAATGTACATTGATCTTTAATACGTCTACAAGGATATCAGATTTATTGTTTTATTTTTGTATATTTTTTCCATTAAAGCGTATGTAAATCATATATTGGAAATTAAATACAACAATGCTGTTAATTTTGGATTGATGGTTTCATTTTTCATGCATTAGAATTTTACTATACTGCTAACTTTCTATTAATTAGGGTTTGTTTTGACTTTTGGGGAATTGAAAATTACGGTTTACATAAATTAGACTCTTTTTGAAGCAAGTGAAAAGTTTAGTGTCTAATTTGTTATTAGAAATTGCATACTTATTATAAAGCAATGTAAAATGATAATTTGAAAGTCATCAAAAGGTTTGTTTTTCTTTCCCTCTAAGCCTTGTATCTGTAATTCATACTGAAGAAAAAATGTCAGAAGGTACAAATGTATTAACCAACTAGCAAAATTCTTTTAAGTGATTAACAAGAATGTATCTAATAATCAAAATGATGGCCAAAAACTGAAAACAGCCTATGTATTTAACTATTTTGTAAAGTAGTTGGGTTGCAAAGCATACCTAACCAGCTGATGATATCTCATATTATGTATATACTCTTATCATTTTGAATAAAGTTTTGGCATGCTTTTAAGAAATCCCTTAGGATAAAAATGCATACAAAAAAAGTATTTTGAGCATTATATTCTTGAATATCAATCAAATTCTTGTGAGCAGTTGATAAAATTAATTGCATGTCATCTCTCATTGGAGATAATATAATATTGATAGCCTAATGAATGAAAAGTTCATGACACATTGTTACACTTAAATTTATAAGAATATTTATATCTACTAAAATATCTTATTAAATTTATGTATCGTGTATGAATATATATCTAGTCATTACTGTTAATTTTAAATAAATACAAAGTAGTAGCTTAATCATCAGTATGTGTTAAAATACATTATGAGATATTTTGACTTATTGCCATTATCTAATATTAATACAGATATTATTCATAACTAAAAATTGCAATTTCTTAATTAATCTTAAAGGAATTATTGAAGCAGAGAGAACAGCTTCAAAATATTGAAGAAAACCTTGACACCATTAATAATACTATGCGGACAAGTCAAAAACATATCAATTCCTTAAAAGTAAGTATTCATGTTTATTTTTATGTGACCAGGCTCTAAGGTATCTTACAGAATGCTTATTATCCACTGTTTTAAAAAATAAAAAGTTTTATATCTTTAATAAGACTGTAATAATAAACAACATTTATTAAAAGACAATATAATTAAACATAGTTATAATTTGTAGTTAATATTGATGAAGTTTAAATTTTATAATATTTTATTAGTTCAAGGTGATTGGGAAAAGAATAAATTATGAACTATATTTTCAAATTATTAAACTTTATAAAATTTACATTTTCTCTAAAATGAACCAAAGCTGAAAGAAAAATAGTGACTAAAAAGAAAATTAAATATAAAATCAATTTACATTGGAAAAGGAATAAATGTAATCACAAAATAAATATTTTTACTTTGTTAAATGTAGAACAAACACAACTTGAATTTTCTGGTATTTCCAGAAAACAAACTTGGCTAAATAAAAAATCCCAAGCTGTAGGTGATAAGGCATTTGTACTTCATCAAATAGCTGATACATTAGAGACTTAAAAAATGTACCTAAAATGAAAATCTGTTATATCTATATATGAGCTGTTATTTTTTAAAGTGGTATAAGTCCATTTTTTTTTTTTTTTTTTTTAAATGAGTTATGGTAATTTTAATAAGATATAGACACTTTCTCTTCATATTTGTATTCATACATTCAATGGAGTATGATTTTTTAATAAAATAAACAAAAGAATTTTGGTTATAAAATGTTAACGCAAAAATCTTTTTTTTTTTAAGTAGAATAAGTCCATTCCTAATAATTATAATTAAAACAACTTGCTTCTTAATGAAGGTTTTCATAATTTTCATGACAACAGAATTCATATGTATACATGAGAGGAAACTGTAGTATCTGGAGATGCGGAAGAAATAGCATCTTGCTGCTTGAAACATATTCAGAATGTTACAACCTAAGACCATATTATAGCATACAGTGACATATGTACTGCAGAAAATTGAAATGCTTGCACTGATGTGGTTGAGGATTGTTCAATCAACTGATAATAACAAATGTTACTGACTACAAATTTCTATTTTAGGGTCATTCATTTTTTCCAAACGACTGAGATTTTGGAGTTGAGGAAATAGCATTAATGAAAAAGGATCAATTATATTCTCCTCAAAGCTATTATAATGCAATAAAGACTTGCCGGAAAAAAAAGCTTCATTTTGTATCAAATTAAAAGAGAAGATTTTGTCTCAATTAAATCTCTAGAAGAGGCAATATCAAATAGGAGGGAAAAAAAACGGACAGAGAAATTATAAACTGGCTGTAAATATGCTGGATGAGGTTTAAAAGGGATGAGCCACACAAAATTTTTCACAAAACTAGTGTGGAAGAAAATGCTCTATTTAAAAATAATTTTTTTATTTGGGAAAACAAGGAAGACCTAAAAACCTCGGCAAAATTAATATTTTGCTACTGTATAAACCTTCAAGACCTATAACGAGAGAAATACAACAATTTGAGTTTGCTGTCTTATATACCACCTATTTACCATGAATACTTCACTATGCTAACTGTAAAGGAGAAAAGTTTAAAATTTTTTTTTTTTATTTTTAGTTATCTTAACGAAGTAATTTGCATTTTACACTTGTTTATTTATATCACGTTTTTAATATAACTGAAATTATTTCTTAATAAACTAGGTTTTCGTGTATTTACATGTCTTCATTTTAATTATTATTTTTTACCTTAAAAAATCCATTTCAGTGAAGCTAATGTCTATAAAAATATAGACTATAAAATTTCCTCTTGTTTTCATTTCTTATAATATGTTATTTTTGAAAGTGGTATAAATCCATTTGGAGCTTAAAAAAAAATTGTTTATTTTTAAAAATAATTTTAATAATTATTATTTTATAATAAAATTTAAAAGGTGTATAGTGTTAAAAACATCACTTGAATTGATTAATATTTGCCAATTTTTTAAATTAATTGAAATGCAAACCCTTAAATATCTCGATACATGAAAAAATGGACTTATACCACTTTAAAAAATAACAGCTCATATGATAAGGAAACTTATTTTGCTGTATTATAGAAAGTGTAATACACTTCTGCAGAAAGACCATATATATTTTTATGTTCTATATCATGAAATTTTATGCTGAAACAATATATGCAACACAAAACAGGAATTTTCCTGATTTTGATAAATAGACTTGAACTCCTTCCAATTTATTTTCTATCTATCAACAATATCTTATCAGGCTTCCATCTAGGTTACGGTAGGGGAAAAGATTAGCAAATTTTTATGGTTAGCAAATGAGTTCACAAATTAAGTTAGTAACAAACATTTCCTCAAGTTTTGTGAATTTCATTTACAAATCAAATGTACAGTATGCCATACTTTTCACTACTTTATATCACCTTTCTTATTGCTTTTATCATATGTTGTATTGTTTTAAAATATATTTTTTAATATAACTATATATATATATATATATATATATATATATATATATATATGGTCATTCATAAGTTCCAGTAATTAGGTTGCTGTAATAGGGAGAGAGAGAAAAGTGTAGCATTCAAAAACAACTTAGCCATGGTTTGATGTGTAAGCTAAATGAATAAGAAAGAATATAAATTTATTTCTGTCATAGAAAAATAAGAGGAACTGTGATTGAAATAAGAGTTTAAATAAAAGAGATTGATTGAAATATTTTCACTTTCACCTTGTATTTAAAATTTATATTTCATATCTATTTAATTTTTTTAACACTTTGTTTTATTAAAGTTAGTGATTTTCACATTGTTATACAGGTTATAAGTGAAAATACTCTTTTTTTTCATAATTTATGTGTACATCTAGATGATTTAAAAGGTTATTCATCACTGTTTGTGTTTTACATAATCTAAATGACATTCATAAACAAATTTTAGTATTTTTTATCTGTAATAAAATTTGCATACAAATTACAGCTGAAAGTACCATGATGCTGACATTTGTTTTCTGTCTTTTATTTATGTTAGTGATTTTTATTCTACTTTACTAATTATAGGTAAAAGTTAATTTTTCATAATTTTATGCATGTCTTTTAATGATTTAATAACTTAACATTTCTAGTTTTTAAATAAAATACATTAGAATTGCCAGTCCATATAAAAAGTTTGTTTTTTATACTCAATGTGAAAATGAAATTGTTTTTAAATTAGTTTTAAATATTACCAGTCATAGAAATGATGGCACCATAAAACCTTTATAGGCACTCTGAACAGTTTGAGCATAAAATAAGCTGGATAAAATGAAAGTGGAATGAGCTGTCTTGAGGGTTTCATATGCTTCTTGAAAACCTTGTAAGGTATTTGACAAAAAAGGGTATGTAATAATTCTTGGAAGCAGGTGTTATTCTTTCAAAAAGTTCTTGAATTTCCATCCAAGTAAACAAAACAAAGTTTATAACACCAGGTAGGGGTGTGCTTAGGGTTTTAGCGGCACTTGGCGATACACATTTACTGGCAATAAAATTTCTCAACTATTCGATATTTTGCAACTATTTTGTGAAAATGGACAGATTCCAACAAAACGGTTTATAATTCTTCAAATGACTGTATGTAGTGATTAACAGATAGTAGAAACTGATATTGAAAAATGGCATTGATAATCAAGGTTTTACTATAACTGAATTGAAGATAAATCATGTTTTTCTAACCGAGAAATTTTTCAAACCAAAAGGGTAGTTTGTCAATTAAGATTCCTTCTACCATTCTTTTTAAAATATCGAAACATATTTTTTAAGTTGAATTATAAAAACCACAAAAAATGAGGAATTTCTTAAAAAACCTGTAACATTTAGAAAAGTGTTGCGATGAGGAATAAAAATGATGGCCCTGGGCGGTTGCCCAGTTCGCCACTCCCTAAGCAAGGTCCTGACAGCAGAGGACCTCAGGAGCTGATGCTGGTCCCAGGTGAAAACATTCGACCCAGACCACATATTGGCTGAGCCTGGCCCCTTAAAGCTCATGAGCCCAGGAAATCTTTGGGCATGTACAAATCTAATGCTTTTCTACTAATGCCTACTCATTGAGGAGGTTTTCTTGAGTGTTGAAGTTGTTTTATATTTGTCATGTATTGTGTTTATTTTTGTAATTTAAGAGAGTAATCTGTAGGAACTCAATTAATTTGTTACACTTATGTTTTTAATTGAAAAATGTTATTTTGCTTACTGGTAAATAAATTATAAGATGACATACTGATATTATCAAGAAATAATTAGAATGTCTGACAATAAATAAATTATTTTTGGATTATCTAATATTTTACTGTTGAAGAAAATTTTCCATATGTAAGATTATGGAAGAATATATGTTGTTGGGCATCAGTGGAATAACTTTATTTACTGAAGAAAAATTAGGGAGGAAAAAAAGAGAGAGAGAGAGATATCCACTTTTATATTTTTTTAGATCCATGATTTTTTTTTTTTTTTGATTTTTTTTAAATATAGGCTTCATATAAGTAACTACTATAAAAATCCCCCAAAATTGTTGCTCTCTTTTTGTTTTCTACACTAGTATGGAGTTTCATCAATAGAATGGAATTTATGGAAGGCATCAATAGAAAAAAAATGTGACTCATAAATCACCCAGTCAATTGATCAAATCCACTGAAAGGAAGAGAGGTTTGTACCTAATCAATGTAGTTAGGCAGAGCACCTGTAATCCCTGATAGTAGTTTTTATTCAAATTGGAAGAATATTTTTCTCTATCCTTTTTAACATTTTATTTTTGTATGCACATCAAGACGTTTCAATTTGTATGAGCTAGCAGTTCTTTATTCTGAAGTATCACTTGTGTTTTGAGAAATTGTTCGCAAAATAAAATACCTGCAGAATAGCAAGCATATAACATGGTTAGGGTTGCTAAGCCATTTCATTTGATAACAAGAGTCATACCCCTTTAAAGTTTCTCCAGGAAGAAATGTATTGAACAAGATAACTATTTTAGCAGGACTGATACAGACATAAAAAAGTATTTTATATTTTTTTGACAAACAAAAGTTGATAAAATAGATATCTGTGTGTTCTTTAAAATAAGTCAAAAGCACCTTTTGAGAACTTTTTAAGGGTTCTTAAAAATGAAAATTGAAATTACAGTTGTTACGGACTTTAAAAGTGTTATACAAATCCTGTATATTAATAGAGATTGAATATAAATAAAATTTATGCATTTAATAAATTTTGTTTGAAGGTTTTGAAAAAAACAAGTTATTCTACAAATTTTCATTTATTTCTTTTGAAGTTGCACAGTGTTTCAATTAGAAAACTTTAAATGGAATAAACTGTTAGTGTGTGTGACCATATATTGTTTATGTGTTGAAATTGATGGTAATAAAAATTTTGTCAGTTAAAATCTTTTGTTTTAAACTTCAGAGTATTTTTGGTGGTATCAAGAACTATTTTAGTAAAGGAACTACAACTGATCCTGCCCCCAGACCACCTTCAGATACAATACCATCACGAAAAGCACCTAGTAATTTGCACGATATGGTTGGAGATTTAAGAACTGACAGTAAGCAGAATGAAGCATCTCATCCAGCCTTTAGGATTAGAGACTTACCATATGATGACAATGAATCCTGTGTACAAACAACTAAAGAGAAAATTCCTTCACCATCAGCTTCTACTAGGTTTACCAATGATATTGAAGGGAGAATTGACCAAAACATTGGTGAGATGGTTATTTTTCTGATCAATTTCAAAAGTACTTTAAAAATTATGATGTGTAACTTTTATGCTTAGTTATTTTCTGTTTCATATAAGTGGCAGAGCATGATGATAATAAAAGAAAAAACAAACTGTGAGATGCTATGAAATAATCATTTTTAATTTTATTTTTTAACATTTAAAGCTACAGAATTGAAGTCCTAGTTTGGTCTGTTTTGTTAGCTAATTTTATTACTGCATTGAATGTAAAACTATGAAATATTACAAGATATTTCTAGATAATTTATTAATTCAAGTACCGTAAACCGGGGCTACTTTGCTCCTAGATGGGTAACTTTGCACCACTGTTGAAAAAAGATTTCATCCCATCTAGCAGATAAACTAATGAATATTTAACAATATTTTCACTGTTATCTGATAGCACCACCTCTCATAACATAAATGATAATTACTATTTTAGCAGCCATTTTGGGTAGTGTTTGCCAAGTGTGTCTGTGCTGGTACTATTTTTAGTTAAAATCTTCATCTGAAAAAGTTGTATTTTGCTCCAAGGAAACGATTTTAGTTGAAGGTCAGTGTTGTCTATTTATATATAGAAACTATTTGTCTTTGAAATCATAATGTTTAAATCTTGTTAAACTGAATATTTATCCATTTATGATCAATACTGTTTTTGAAGTTAGTTTTAGAGCAGATAGGGGGTTACTTTGCACCAACTCAAAAGTGGTGCAAAGAAGATGGAAGAGATGAATACATCTACACAGAATGAACTGACACATTCAAAATTCCAGCTTAAATCTGTCAACAAACAGACTAATTCATTTGTAGTTGTAATGTACGAAAATGAATACTACCCAGGTGTCATTGAAAGCTTCAATGAGGATGGAGCATTCGTGGGTGTCATGACGAAGTTGTTAAATAACTGGTAGTGGCCTTTTTAATAAAGATGCCCTTTTGTATAAATGGGAAGAAATAGTTGGAGGTATAAATCCCCCCAAATTATTTAGCAAACGAGGTGTTTTCTCAGTCCCAGAGCTGGCTGATGGTTATGGAAATTTTTAAATATTTGTTTTTATACTACAGAAATTTTAAAATTCTGATGCATCGAATATACAAATGTTTCCTTTTAGTTTTGCCACAAAAAACCAGCAAATTTTGTTGATGTCATATTCTTTTTTTACATATTAAATACAATTAGTTGAACTTGTTTGTTTTTAAATATTTTCTCTGGTTTAAAATAAAAAAAATTCAAATCCTGTCAGTTTTCCACGATTCTATAAGGTGCCACAGTCAACTTGAATGAGGTTACTTTGCACCAGGTTAATTTTCTTGCTTCGAACAAATTATTATTTCATGTGGTGCAAAGTAACCCACCCTTATGGTATACTTTGCACCACTTTTAAAAAATTATTAAAAAATATAAAATACATATAAAAACAGGTTTTATTAACATGGAACTATTCCTTAATTATCTAAGAATACAATAGAACTACTTTCAAAAGTCATTTTACAGAATTTCTATGATTTACGTGAGCATTTACAAAAAAAAAAAATGGAAAAATGGTGCAAAGTAGCCCCGGTTTACGGTACTTTGAATCTTTATCTTGAATATGTTAAAATATAAATTAGATTGTTCGCAGAAACAATTATTTTTGCCTGTTAAAATTTCATTTTACAGGAATTAATTTTTCTTACTTTATGAAGTACTTTTGATTCTTTTTCTTTCTTAATCAGATAATATTGTCCAAAATTTCCTTTTTGCTTTTTATCTCTCTTTTAACATCCCAAGAGAGGAGAGTAAGTTTTTTTTTTCTGAAATTAAATTATTTCTGCTTTGTTGAACAAAATAGTTAAAATTATATGGCCAAAATACAGATATGTAAATTTTACAGATCAAGGTAATTACTTGTTTCCTCAACATATTCATTTTAAAGGAATAAGTTGATGCTGTCAATCACTTTTTCATTCTTGATTGATCTCTGTCACTGAAATGGAATTTGGAGGGGGGTGGGAGTAGTGTACAAATGCAAAAGCACTGTCCTTATACTTATCTTTTATCACTCTTCAAGGACTTTTCTATCAGATGAATTTTTCAAAGCAAAATTCTGAATAAGGAAGTTGTATTATTTTATTTCTGTCAATTGAGTGCAGCAATTTTCTTGAAAGTTTAAAGAAGGAATGTTGAGAGCCATGTATCTGAGTTTTCAATTTACTCGCGCTGAAATTTGGAATTATGCCAGATTGAGTCAACTGATTCAATTTATAGGCAGAATATTATTTTGGTTTGTTGAGGAAAAAGTACCTGTCATTTCTGTTATTTTGTATTCTGAACAAAATTTAGCTTAAAGCAGCACTTCTAAACTTTTTCATTCATGACCCCTTTTTATCATCGAGAATTTTTTTTTTTTAAACCCCAGGAAATAAGGATATAAAGATAAATATTTTCTCATAAATAATTTATTTCTTTGGTAAACAATATACATATGAAAAATAGTAGTTTTTATACATGTTTTAAGCATACAAAAATAAATGGAAGAATATCATGTTTTAATGAGATGGATGTGGCTGCTTTTTGCTGCATAACAAATTAAACCATGGTGCAATATTTGAAATTATATCAGAATTAAATTTTTGTGATCCCAAATGGGGTCATGACCCCCAGTTTAAGAAATGCTAGCTTAAAGCATCAAGTATTATGTGAAATAATTAATTTAAAACTATATTAAAATTATTTTCAATTAATTATAAATAAAATGCTTTCCAGTTATCATGACCCTTTATAATATCCCTTCCTTTCTTTTTATAGATCACTTATCGATGGGTCTAGGAAGATTGAAAAATCTGGCAATAGGTCTCCATGATGAAATAGAGCAACAGAATGACATGATTGATACTATACATAATAAAGCTGATAAAGCTGATGAAACATTGGAATACCAAAATCGTCAAATTAAGCGTATATTGAAAAAATAGTTTGTGAATGCCAGAAATGTAAATGTTGTACATTTGCTCTCTTCAGAAGTGTATGTTAATTGCTAAATTCCCACCAAAACAATATCATTCATGTATATAAGTTGAATAAAACTTCAAATGCTGTAAAATGTTTTTTTCTATATTCTCATTTTATTGAAATACTAAAAGATTATAATCTTAAACAGTTAGAAAATGAATGTTCATGCTAACTAAATTATAGTTATTTAATTTTTTTCTAAAATGAACCTCTTTCCAATTGCTGATTTATTTATTTTTAAGTATATTGTACATTTATGCTTGTACTTCCTTATAAGTTTAGCTTTCATTAGGTTTCCACATGTACTGACAATGAAAAGTCGGAAGTTTGCATTGTCATTAGACTCTTTTATTATACATAAATGTATCCTTGATTATAAGAAATATAGCATTTAATTTTTTTTAATATTGAAATTTTATTATATTTGATTATTGACAATTTACAAGGTATGTGTATGGTGGTGATTTCACAACTGGCTTTTGATGTAGTGCAATTTAGCAAAACTAATCAATTTATTAGCCATCTTTTGAATTCTGGAATACACCTCATACTTCAATGGATACCAGGCCATTCTTGTATCTATGGTAATGACCAAGCAGACCTTTTGGCAAGAGATGCATCTAATCTAGATTCTCCTAATTCTGGTGTACCTCTGAAGAACATTAAGACTTCACAAGAAAAATACCTCTGAAAACAAAGTTTCTCTTCATGAAGTTGAGGCTGAGAGAAAATTCTAGTCATCCTTGATTGACAGAAAAAGATACATCTAACCATCTCTTCCCAGAACTACCACAGTTACCTGTTTGTGTCCTTACTACCCATGATTACTTACAGGCCCATCTTTTCTGCATTGGACTTCCTTGATCCTTATATGTGTTCTTTTCCTCAGCTCCTATGACTGGGGAGCTCCTTTGGTCAGTTCAATTTTCCAGGGATTCTATAGTCAGTTTTAGGACACTCCCTCCCATTGGGACAATTTCAGTTTTGTGATGGACTGCTAAGTGTTATATGTTTCAGAGAACTCTGATGGGCATACATTTTTTAAAAAGTATTAGATTAGAATGAAAGTTAATTCTAAATAGGACTGAATACAGAAATTTTCTTTTTATAACATTTTTTGCACTGAGTGCTAACTTGTGATTAATTTTTAGGACAAAATGAAAACTTTCAATTTTAAAAGTTTAACCATGAAAACTTGACCAAAAAATGAAATAATTATTCTTATAGCTAAAATAATGTTTTATTAATGGTAAAATTTACAATTGTTATAAATATAAATTTTTGGTAAAGCTTTGCAAAAAAGTAAAGGCAAAGACATTGTTTATTAATTTGTTCAGTTATAAAATATTTGTGGCAATTTTTATTGAAAAGCTATAGGATATTCACTAACGCAAATACTTAATTGAACATGGAAGGAGTGTAATTAGTTTTGCTGTATGTGTTAAAATCTGTGTAATCTTTCAAGGTAGTATTTGTAATACACTGTGCCTGATTTTTGTTAAATACCAAAGATACATATCTAAAAATCACCTATAAATTATTTCTCAAGATTGCTAAAAATGTATTTTTATTTAGCAATGAATAATGTATTAATTTTTAAAAAAGGGGAAAGGGGCTAACCAGGTAGAACCCATTTGATAAATTTACTTTGATATTTAATAAATATAATTGATATTTAACACACAACTTTATTAACTTAGATTTAACTTAATTTTAATTACCTTACATGAAGTTTAAGAATTTGTGCAAAATATTTTTTCTTTTGGCATGTGGTGTGCTTTAGTAACTTTTTGTGCATTGATTTGAAAGTCAAAACTCTTCATTATTTGAATTTTGATGAAAATAAAATTTTTATCATCGTACAGTAGATTTAAGTTTTTGAATGGTGAATTTTTAAAGAAGTAAAAGACAATATAGAGTAGGTCTGCCCAACTCGAATTGTAATGAGGGCCATATTACTTACAGAAATCTGCTGCAGGCCACAATAAAATAGAATAGATGAGAGAGTGAAAAGTAGTTTATCTAACAAAAAATAATTTACAGATTATGTTGTGTAAATAAATTAACTTTTAATTTAATATAAGTAATAGTAAATAATCATTATAGTAACTGGTTTTATTTTCGGGGTTTTAATTAACTAACTTCAAATATAACAGCTTTGTTTAAATATTTTTTTAAGCCTCTACTCTAATTTGGTTCAACTGGTTATGATCCAATTTTTAATTTCCTAAATAATGTAAACAGGATCTGGGAAAAGTACACAATTTTCCCAAATCTCAAATACATTACAAGGGTAGATATAGAATTGGTCATGACAAGTTTTTTTTATTATATATATATATATATATATATATATATAGTATTGTTTAAAATTTAAAATGGTTGGAATATTTTGTAAAGTGGCTGGTATTTATTTTTTTGTTGGCTGGTGAATTTTGATTTCAAATTAATATAAGATGAAATATTTAATTTTTTAATGTATTCCCTTTTTTTTCTTAATTTAAGTTAATTTTACTCTTGGTGATAATTCCTATTTGCTGTTCCCTCTCACTGGTAACTCGATACATCCTGTTTTTGCCATTTCTTTGCATCTACCATAATGCCCACAGCTGCAGGGGGAAGCGATGAATGAAGTCATAAGACATTGGAATGTCTAAATGATTTTCACAAGCTCCCCGGCAAAACCGACAGAGTCTAATGAATCCTTTGTGGATGGCTGTATCACTAAAACTTAAACAATAAAATGCTAAATGAAAATAAAGATAATCAACAGCTCGAACTATTTGTAATTTTGACATACAAGCTTTGAAATATATAGTATCAGATGTGCCCGATACTATATTTTTCAAAGTTTTCCACCATAAATTCATGGCAAGCAGGCGGACTCCTTTCTCCCATTGGGCGGTTATCAGAAGAACATGAGGTGTGTGAAAAGCCCTAGTGAGCGGTGAGGGAGAAGTTTTTGAACATTCAGACGACGAGACAAGCTGGGGGAATGACCTGCTTTTGGAGGCCAAGCTGTAAAACGGTGATTGATACTAGCACGAGGGTAGCGGACACACCATCTCCTAATCCTATGATGATCAGCCAAGATTGCTCCTGGCGGATGAAAAGAACCACAACAGATATGGGCATGCCCATTCCATTTCCTTTATTTTTCTATTTTCTTTTATTTGTGATGACTGCAATCCGTAAAGATCCTATTTTTTCTTTTTTTAATAACTTTTAATCTAAATTTTTTTTTTTATCATTTGAATCACCAGCCACTTTAGAGATGATTTTTATTATGTTTTTGTTATGAATAACTACGATCTCAATTCTAGAAGTCATAAATTTTATTATTCCTGCAACTCTGAATAAATCATGTTATTTAAATTATCTAAGGTGGTGTCATGTCGTTTCTGCCTCTCTGACTATTTAAGTTTATTTTTCAGCCTTTTAGATTAGGGAATTAATTTCATCAATTTTATTTTGATTCATGAACCATGATGGGTACATCAGTTCGAACCACGTTAATTTATGTTTATTTGGTTATTACCTCACTACACATAGAACATTGCTATTGAAGTTATTGCATTTTTTTTATTATTCACAAATCTTAGTTCCAACAATTATTTTAAAAATTAAATCTTATTATTCATTGCCTATTTATATTTTTTTCATATTGTGCTATCAGGCTCTGAAGCTGTGCCTGATACTAGACAAAAATACCAGAGCAATGGGTGCACCCCTAAACAGCCTTGAGGGGAGAAGGTCAGTTGAAAATTAGGAGAGCAAGAGGTAGCAGCACTAGCATGAAAGTTGGCAGCTCGGTAACAATCCCTCTGTACCATTCTTGGTCAACTAATAATACTCTTAATGAGTACACTGAGAGAATCATCATAAAGCTCCAGCCGAGGGAAAATTATAGTTATTCTTTTGATCCTTCTATGAGTATACCGTGGCTCCCAAAAGTGTTCGTACACTTACGATTTTCAATGAAATAGGGGTCTATCCATTAATTAAAATGAATATTTCAGAATGAGTATTTAATAAGATCTATAATCTATTCTTTACAAAACTAAATGAAATATTTAGAAAACATTGTATAACTTTACTTTTAAGAAACCAGTAATCAAAAAGTAACAAAAACTTTCTCATAAAAGTCATCATACACTGAAATATTTTCGGATAAATTCATAATTAAAATTATCATCTGGCGCTTTATTTTTATTTTTGGATTGTGGTGGTATTTAAAATATCGTTTGGCTTTAATTTTTGCTTGCTTACTCCGTAATATTCTATTTATTATTTAAAAAATGGCTCGTAGTCATAAAGAAACAACAAACAGCATTCGAAAATTGATTATTTTTCATAATAGTAGAGGTAAATCAGTTCGGAATATTGCTAAATTACTTAATTTATCCTATTCTACTGTGCAATATGTGATAAAATGCTTTAAAGAAGAAAATCGGATCGAAAACAAGGTAAGAAAAGGTCGTCCAGCAAAGTTAACAAAACGTGATCAGATATTTATAATTAGAAAATTTATGAAAAATCCACGTTTGAGTGCTGTAAAAGTCTGCAGAATTTAATGAAACATTTTCTACTTCAATTTCACCTGAAACTGTTCGATGAGTTCTCGGAGCAGCTGGATTACATGGGCGTTCTGCCCCATAGAAAATTTTTTGTGAGAAAAACAGAAAACTTAGGCTTTCCTTCTCACTATTAATGATAAATAAGCCCCAAACGTATTGGAATAATGCCTTATTTGCCAATGAAAGCAAGTTTAACATTTTTGGTTCCGATGGGTGTACAATTGTATGAAGAAGAAAAAATTATCTTAATTCCAAGAACTTAGTAGGAACAGTTAAGCATGGCGGTGGAGGTGTCCTTGTGTGGGGTTACATGTCAGCATCAGGACTAGGTAATTTGAAATTTATTGATGGCACAATGAATCATGCTGTTTAGATAAATATTTTAAGAGACAATTTTAAATTATCAGCCCAAAATTTGGGTATTGGAAAAAAACTTTTGTTTTTTTATCAGGATAACGATCCTAACCACACGGCTCTCAATGTTCGCCTCTGGTGTCTCTATAATTTTCCACAAGTTTTGAAAACACAACCTCAGTCGCCAGATTTAAACCCAATAGAACATATTTGGAGAGAACTGGAGGTTCGAGTACGAAAACGACATTCACACGAAAAGCGAACTAAAAACAATTATGATGGAAGAATGGATGAACATTGATGCAGAAATTACAAAAGAACTAGTGCAATCTATTCCCAGACGTTTAAAAGCTGTTGTGGATGTTAAAGGATATCGTACTAAATATGAATTTAACGAAAAATTAGAATATTTACTAATATGTCGAAATTTTTTACAAGTGTACAATGACTTTTGTGAGATAAAGTTTTTGTTACTTTATGATTATTGGTTTCTTAAAAATAGTTTTACTATGTTTTAAAAATATTTCATGTAGTTTTGTTAAAAATAGATTATAGATCTTATTATTAAATACCCATTCTGAAATATTCATTTTAATTAATGGATAGACCCCTATTTCCTCGAAAATCGTAAGTGTACGAACACTTTTGGGAGCCACTGTATATATGTGTGTGTGTGTGTGTAAAGTAAATAAACATCTTTCGTCTGATTGGTACCTCTTCATTCAGTGAAAAACCTGAAAAGACCACTTGAACCATGATTGCTACTACACAAATTATAAATCTAAAAATAATGTACGGTATTTTTTAGATTTATAATATTATACATCTTCACAAAAGTCTTTGTGGGCCACATTCAGCCCTCAGGCCATGTTGTGCAGGCCTGATATAGAGAATTAGCTGAGTTAAAAAAGTTATTGATGGGTATCTTAGTCCATTTATATTGCTCTCTAGCTTTTAGTTTTTCATTGTATTTGCAGTTTTGAAAATGTTTCTCTGTTCATTCCATAAAATCATTTTTTTAGATGTTACCAATAAAGAACTATACATGTTTAGAAATTTACTTATGTATGTAGCTAATTTCTTGAACACTTTGGCTATGAATTTTTGTCATACTGATTTTTGTTTTCTAAATCAGTTTTATCATTTTATGCAAAAAGAATACTTAATGTAACATTTCATTTTATTTTTTAATGTAAGATGGAAAAAATGTCTAACATTATCAGAACTTTATGTGATGTGAATTATACAATTATGCATTTTATGTGTAAAAATAATAAAATAGCAAAATTTTATACAGTAAAGAATTTTTTTTTAATAAAATCCATTAGTTTACAAATTAATTTCAACCTAAATGTTTTCAGTTAAAGCTAACTATCATACAGTATGGTAATGAACACATTTAAATATGTACAAATATTAAAAAGAGTAAGGCAATTTTATAAACATGGTGACCATGCTACAAAAATGTCATTTTCAAATTCCCTGATATTTTACTGCTCATTTGAAATCTAAACAAATTTTTCCATACATGAAATCTGTGATGGAAGTCTCAGTCAGATTATCTCAATAGTTAGATTGTGATACCCGGATTAACATAAAATTATATTTAGTTTATTTGAATAAATTTTTCAATAATTCACAGACAAAATTAATAACATACAATTACATTCAAATTAATAACATACAATTAATCACTCTGAAAGCTGTTCAATATCAGAATAATCACAAGAGCTATCTGATTCATAGAATATATGTTTTGGTTGTTTTTCTTCATTACTCTCTTCCTCTCCTTTCACAAAGAGATAGATTGGTCTACTAAATCCTGCAATAGAATAATTTTCTATAAGAGAAAAGCATATACATAAAAACTGCTTGACACACTTATCTCGTTCAAATTTCTAAATTCCTTTAGCTAATACTAATAGACTCAATATAAATTTTAGTTTCACAGAAAGAAAATATATTTTCTTTCAATTAGCTATAGTCCAACTTCTCTAGAAGAATAGTAATTTCAAATCACTCAATAAATGACCAGATATTTAGATGTTAACATTTAGAGGCAAAAATTATGGGATTTTTCCAGTAAATTTGAGTTATGAATTTTTCTACACAAAATCATACTAGAACAATACTGAAATGCACGACAGGCTAAGGATAATTAAGTTTCAAACTATATATACCTATCAACCTGAAACACTGTCATATATGAATGGTGGCATATTAATTCTACCACCCACTGACCTTAATTCTGATTCTAGTTCATGAATTTCAAGTACATCAAAGTTTTGGCTAGAATTTTTAAATTATGCCTTTTTTTTTATCTCAATCGACCCTTTGTGTTTTCCATCCAAGTGTGACATTTACAACCTAATGGTTCCTGGCTGTAGGAAACTCTAGGCTTATATAATACATTACTCATGTGTCTGAATTTTTCCTTAACCTCCAAAAAACCCAAACAATAAATCCATTATAAGTAAGAAAAAAAAAGATCAAGATTTTCCTCCTTTTATTTTGACTCCAGATAGAGGGCAAACTTTATGTAGTATATGTTATCTCAAAGTTCAAAACAAGAACTAGCTAAAATGAAAACAGACAGTTTCTTCAAAAATTTATATAGGGTGTTAATTTATAAAGGGAAAAAGAATCGTGCAACAAAAATGTTAATTGTAATGAACATTAATGAATAAAAACTAGCTTTTTAGGTTCCTCATAAGAGGAAAATAATAAGGAATTCCTTTAGACTTTACTGAGTGCCCTGAAGAGTTCACATGCACAAATTTAACCTTTGCACATCTATTCACAATCCTTTAACTTTAAGAGGCTTACATGATTCACAAACCTAAGAGAAGGTCCCTGCAGTTATTTGTTTCTATGAAGTATTCATAAAATTTTAGAGAGAAGCAATATTGTGACTTCATTTCACATTATAAAATTTTGTATATGAAATTGGAGACTGCGATAAATCTCATGAGTCTTCAGAAAAAATTAAGAAATTTAGCAGCTATGTGCTCATCATTACGTCAAATTAAAAAAAAAAAACTAATGGATTTTAATTTGTTAATAGATTTTTTATAGAATTCATATAAGATCTTATTTTTTTTTCCTTTTTATCGTCTGCTGGATATCATCAGTCAGTGTTAAAAATTATATCAATAAACGAATCAATGACTAGATGAACATTGACACAAAGTAATGTTGCATAACATTATAATGTGACATACTACTTTTTCTAGCCCTCATCTCAAATACTTGAAATTTTTTTGGAAAATATCAGCTGCTTAGAATGAATTATACATGTTCATAAATAATGTAGCTCCTATTAAGGAATTAAGTAAAATTTATACAGTAATAGAGCAATCTTAATTTTTGCAGGTATTCCAAGAATAGTTTTTTAAGTTCGATTGAAGTTATAAATCTGGCAGCATGTGTTTTGAGAGATAAAATATACTTTCATTCAGAGTATGGTAACATGTTTAATTTGTGCATTTATTTGATACTCATATATGTTAATTTAAATGCAAGCACAAAATTTGTAGAATCAATAACATGGTTTGATTTTTTAACTAACCAAACTGACAAGTATAAATTTCCCATGGAATAAGCATATATGCAACCTATAAAAAGCAAAATTTCAAATTATTCAATTTGTAGTCTGCATATTGTCAGTTAGAGTTAAGATAAAAATTATTTTTACCATGACTAAAAGTATTTTTTCAGAATTCATTAAATTGAAATACAGATATTTTATTCCTTTGTTAGTACCTTTCATTTGCTATATTTGAGTTTGAAAGCAATGATTTTATAGATTTGTAATAAGGTCTGATTTTTCAGAAGGTTAATTTATTATTTAGGGTCCATTCATTGGGATTAAAAGTCCTAGAGAACTCCTTATTTTTGGTTTCTATTTTTTAAAAAAAGGTTTTTAAAAAGTCCTTACTTTTGCATTTAAAGCCCCTTTTTCCAGTTCTTAAAAAGGTACTTATTTTCCAGTTGAAAAATATGAGAGTTTTCAATTTATGATTGTCAAAGATTAGCTTTTTGAAAATGCAGATTATACTTGAGCTTGTGGGAGTATGTTTTGGTTACTTTTTGATATTACCACACTTATCATCTCTACTCTAAAATATAATGCTTTAATGATTGTGATTTATATAAATTAATCAAGTCTAATGTGGAGAAAACCGAACAGATTGCCATCTGTAATAGTAATATAAAATTAGGATTATTAATTTTCCAATTTCATTAAGTTGATATTTTATGAGAATATCTTGAATATGCCTGTGTTCTACGATTCAAATATTTATAGTTGTTTCAACTGGAAATTAAACTTATTTTAAATCATTTTCAAGGTTTTTAAAAATACCACTGTGGGCCCTTGAAAAGTCTCTAGAAACCCTTTTGATAACTAAAAATGAGTGTAGATGCTACAGAGGCTGTTCGCACATTTTTTAGACGATTTTGGTAAGCGGTAATAAAAAATCGTTTGCTGCAAAAGAAATAATTGCAATTGTACTATGTTTTTAAAAGTCAAAATTATCTTCTGCGGCTTGAAAGTTTTGTTTTTATTCAAAATGGCGTTTTTAACAAAGCAGTGGTTCGAAGGCTACATTTATGCTCTTTCCGAAGAGAAATATGCATACTCCGTTATCCAAAAACGATGTGAGAGTCATGGTTTTGTGATATCTAAAGCGTCGATAGGTAATATCGTCAACAAGAAAGGAAAAAAACATCAAATTGGAGCCTTAATGGGACAAAAATTCCAAACAAGTATCCAAGGAAAAAACGGACATCTTCGACTATTGCAAAGGTACGTTGTTTAATGTTAAAAGAAAATCCCCCTAGTCAAGGGACAGTTGCAAAATCATTAAAATGCTCGGTGTCCACTGTAAACAAAATGATAAAAAACGTTGATTTAAATCTTAAGAAAGCAAAAAAATGCAATGTGCATCGTCTTCTTCTATATCATATCGCTGAACGCAGGACACGCTGCAGAATTCTATATGAGAAACACTTATCCAAAGAAAAATGGAAAACAATTGTCACAATAGATGAATCACGGGTGTATTTAAATGATTGCAACAAAAAAAGAGCCATTTATTATCATAAAAGGGGAAAAAAAATTTAAGTACATGGTTCAAAGAATCGAAAGAAAGTTTTTCTAAGGGATTCATGATTGTTGCTGGTTTTTCTTATAATAGCAAGTTAAAAATAAAGAGAGTGGAAAAAAATTTCAAGATTAACTCCAAATACTATCAGGAACATATTTTATCGCCAATTTTTCTGAATGAAATACCATCGCTTTACCCACAGTGCCATCAATCTGTGAGACTCCATCAGGACAAAGCTAGCAGTCACACATCAAAATCCACTGTAAATTTCCTAAAAGAAATGGAACAAAAAACTGGTATCAAGGTCATACCCTTCACTGATATCCCTACTAAATCTCCCGATGTATCACCTATGGATTTTTGTGCTTTCGGACTTTTAAAATCTGCATTATCCAAACGTCGTCCCAAAACCCTTACAGGACTCTGGAAAGCTGTTCAGGAGGAATGGGATAGAATAACTCTTCTGACACTTCAAAAAGCATTATTATCCTGGAAATTGCGGTGTCGAAAGATAGTTCAGAATAAGGGATGTCAAATAGAACATTTAAAACACAAGAATTTTATGTAATTTAGTTTTGTGAATACAATATACATCGTCTAAAAAATGTGTGAACAGCCTCTGTATTGTACTGTTTAGTTATTAAAGTAATGGCTAAGGGATGGCAAAATTGAAAATATAGGAGGCAGTTTAAGTTTTGTAAAATGCATACATTGCTCTTACATAAACTGGACTTAAAATAATTTGTGTGAAGTATTGTGTTTTTTCATGGTTCTCACTTGCTATTTGTAACTGATACATAAACTGTTTATAATAGTGTCACACAAAAGCTATCAAACACCTTTAAATTTAAAAAAAAAATTTTTAAATACTGCAAAAAGTATCTTTCTCTGTTGGAAGTAGGCATTTACTTTTTAGTGCTTAGTACATATTGTTTTTTTCTAACAACAGAATATTAAACTGAATATCTTGGTTACGAGAGGAAAAATAATATTGTAAAAGACTTTCAACACTACTGAGATAAGAAACAGAATTTTTAGCAAATAGAATCTTTATAATAATAATATTCAATGTAAATTTATGATATTTTTAATCAAAAACAATGGTAGAATTTTAAAAAATATATTGCTTGAAATATTTAATGAAGTTTTATAATTTATTTTTATTTATTTTTCACTGTGTTGCAGTTAAACCTTATTAAAAAAATAAAGAATTCTTAGAAATTCAATTCATACTCTGTTACTTTTATGAACTAGTCAGAAATACATAAAAATGAAATTGTAAGCAGGATTCAAAAGTTTTTTAATACTTTTGTATAATTATCATTTAATCAGAATATTATTATCAAAGACATTTGTGTCAAATCACTTTAGAGAGACTTATGCAAGTAGATCGAAATATAAGTCCATGTAAAACATTATGAATGTTATTAATGAAAGTTATACCTAATTGCTATATAACCTGGCTCTGCTGTTATGCAAGCATAAATTATACTAATAAATTGTGTAACCATTTATTAGTATTATTTATGCAACAACTGTAACAACACACTAAATATTTTATGGAATATCTTAAATATAAGCAAATTTTTCTAACAGCTAAGTCAACATTTTTCCAATGTTGAAAAGTTAAATAGAATATGTATTGATAAGTTACAGCTCATGATAGCTCGGAATAAAAATAATAGCTTAAATAGCTAACTGAAATTAAAATTTTTAAAATGTGATTTTAATGGATGCACTATTAGTGGATAGATTATTAATATTTATATATACCTTTAGATGGATGAGCTGGTGTATCAACCAATTCACAAGATTTAAAACCAACATCTTTCAACAAGTACTCGTTGAACATTTCAGGATAAAACTTGATTTCATTATAATGTTTAAATGCTTCTTCCTTAAAGAAAGAGAAAATATATAAATGAGTAAATAAAAAGCATTCTGGCATTTTCAAAATTTAGCAAGAAAATAGATTAAAAGAACCTAAGATTATTACCAAAAGAAAAAACTACAATAAAAACCACAAAACAAGTTACAAAGCAGTTCTACTAAGTCCTTTGTGAGACAATATTGTATTCTCCTCTGTGTGAACTGTAAAAAATATCTTAATTTAAAGAGCATTCTGCATGTATACTAAGTTCATACTAAATTTACATTTAAGATTTTCTTCCTTTGACAAAGAATATTTTAAATTTGAATTTTAATAGATTTGACAAAGATGTTTAAATGCTTCTTCCTGTCTAGATCTAAATCTAAATTTATCTCATCTTACTTTATAACAAATATTTGCATAAAATTTTATAATTTATTAAACTATTATAACGTATACATGTATCTAAATACAGAATTTTATAGAGAAATAAATTTTTAAAAAACAACGAATAACAGCAAAATATTAGAAGTTAATTAGATTTTTTTAATTATAACCAGAATATTCAGAAATATGTTTTTTTAGATTATTAGTGTTATAGGTACAACTGATTAACAGCCAATACTAATAATCAAGTCAATATTTTTGCTTCCATTTATTGTGTTTTCAGTTTTTCATCGTAAAACTTCATATTCTTATATTGCATTAGGTATCTGTCTTTGGAAGAAACACTTTATTATATCATCCACTTGCCATTTCATGTTTTCTGGAACTTTTGTATCCTTGAAATATTTTCATAATTTATCAACATACGAGCCTACTACAATACCTAGCAAGAAAAACATTAATTTATGCTCTAAAAGTTATTAAACTGAATACTTTCATGATTTTTTTTCTGCGACGTTTTAAGAATTTTGAATAGATAAAAGAAATAAAATATTTACAGTTAAGTGAAAGTGTTGAAACTTATCATTTTGAAACTATGTTCATATGAAATACTAAAACTATAACAAAACTTTCCTACATAGTCTAAGAATTATAGTGTTTTTGGTCTACATCTAGTATCCAAACTAAGGAAAAGATATTTACATACAATATACATATTTCTTAATATGATTATTGTAACATGATCATTAATTATAAGTCCTACTCTTTACCTTGAAAGTGCTTCATTAACAAAATATCAATATATATACAGCCCAAACAGGTACTATTAAGCACAACTTTCTTTTTTTTAATAACCTTAAATTTTCACTTCTTTTCAAAGCATATATTTGTACTAAAATAATCTTTTGGCTGTTCTAACATTGAAATTAATTTAATAGAAGGGGCAAAATCTATCCATTATAATTAGAAAATCTAAATTTATGGCAAATAAAAAGATATTTCCCGTGTTTATGAACATTTTATCAAATTGCAATTAGTAAAATTAAATTTGTCTGAGAATGCACTTAAAATTTTTTTTTTTTTCAGTTTTATAACTTTTACAGATTTTACATAAAAAATCCGTTTTTAAATTAGTCAAGCCTGTTAGAGGATTTTCTTTAGCATAAATCAAATCTCAATGAATTATTGGTACTTCCCTTTTATAATGGCCTTGGAGAGAATGAAAAAATGGTGGGTTCTGCTTCGGTGAGAAACAAAAGGTTACCAATAAACACAAGCAATTCATTCTATATCTATATCACACAAGTTGTTTAATATAGAGATACAGGAGAAATTTGATATAAATTTGTATTTATTATTTTATTTAATACAATTTTGTCAGCAATTTATTTAAAATAAACAACATATATAAACAAAGCTTTAGCATCTTATCCTTTCTAATTCTTTCATCTTCTGTTGATGGGATATTGAAAATAGTAAGCATATTAAATATTTAACAACAAAACACTGTTATATTTCAAAAGAGAAAAATTTCACTAGATGAAGAAACATAAATCATGTGCTCACATGCTAATTGGTAATTCTTCAGGACATTTCAATTTGAGATGTTGGCGATCTAACGTGCCAAATGCTATGGAAACTGAAACTGAAGCTGTACATATCTTAGGATTGTTGTAGGATCTTGAAACTGATACTCTATCATTAAAGATAGAACAAATGCTGATCAATGATGAACCTGTGACTAAAAGAAAGGCTCTGTTCTTAACACAAACAATTTTTTATCCTATTGGATTTACTGTGCCCGTCATACTTGTAGCAAAAATTATCCTTCGAGAAACTTGGCTACTAAAAATAAAATGGGATGACGAACTACCAACACCTTTGAACAATCAGTTTAAAACTTGGTTTAATGAATTATTTTTGCTTTCTCTGTTAAGTGTGCCTCGATGGTTGAATTTAAGCTACGATAAGGAAAACGAAATCACCCTTCATGTATTTTGTGACGCAAGTAAACGTGCTTATGCAACTTGCGCTTTTTTAAGAATTCAACTACTGCAGGTATCAGGGTTCAGTTAGTTAACTCCAGAAGTCGTCTGGCTCCTCTTAAACTGATGTCGATTCCACATTTGGAACTTCTGTCCTGTTTGATTGGTGCGAGACTTGCATCAACAGTTTTATCTGATTTGAAGTTAGCCAATGTTGCTACTGTCCTTTGGAGTGATTCTTCTACAGCTTTGGGATGGATTAAGAGAGAACACTTATGGGGAACGTTTGCACATAATAGAGTTTAAGAGATATGAACGCTAACAAATCCATCACCTGGAGACACATTCCAGGAAATCTTAACCCTGTGGACCTTCCATCAAGGGGCTGTTCTGCAGCTCAACTGTCGAAGTCCAGATGGTGGGAGGGACCTCCTTGGCTTTACCTAACTGAAACCGAATGGCCCCAAACAGATGAACAACCTGATGAAGATCTTTTGCATCAAGAGAAACGAAAAACTATTTTGACTTCTCAGAACAAAGAGAAAAATTCAGATTCAGACTGATATTACCGATATTTCTCATCTTTCCAGAAGATAGTCAGGTTGATAGCTTGGATTTTCAGATTCTGTTATAACGCAAGGAGTTCAGAATGGAACACAGCGAATCTCTCGGTAGCAGAAACTGAAAAAGCTGAAAGGTCATTGTGTCGTCTGATTCAGAAGGATTCCTTTATTGGGCAAGAAGATAATTCTATTCGCGCTTTAAGGCCAATAGTAGATCAAGATGGCATTTTACAAGCAAAGACTAACATAATATACCAAAAAGATATAGATCATTTCCGATTCCCTGTTATCTTGCCTTCTAATCACGCAGTTGTACATTCATTAACTTTTGAGAAACGTATAGAACTGCAGCATGCGGGTGTCTCGATACTAATGGCCAATTTGAGAGAGAAATATTGGATACTGAAATCAAGAAAAACCATTAGAAAAGTCATCCAAAAATGTGTGAAGTGTCAGCGGTTCAATGCACAGAAATCCGAAACTGAATCTGGAATTTCCCCGGAAGATAAGAGTTTGGGATGCATCTATATTTGAAGTCGTGGGTGTGGACCTGGCAGGCCCACTTTATTTGAAAGGGAAAAAAAAAATCAAGGATTGTATTATTTACATGCGCCATTTTCCGAGCCGTACACCTCGAGCTTGTGACCTCCTTGTCAACTGAAGCCTTTATACTGTCTTTGAGACTGTTTATTGCTAGAAGAGGAAAACCATTCATCATATATTCAGACAATGGGACTAACTTTATTGGTACAGATAGGGCATTGTGTAATATTGATTGGGATGTTGTCTTATATGTTGCCACTACCCAGAAGATTCGATGGAAGTTTAATCCCCCATCTGCTGCATGGTGGGACGGATTGTGGGAGAGACTGATACAAATGGTGAAAGAACTTTTAAGACAAATTTTGGGTTGAGCGTCATTAGACTATGAAGAGTTAAATATTATTTTATGTGACTGTGAACAGATAATCAATTCTAGACCCATTTCATATGTGTCAGAAGATGTGAGAGATCCAGCTCCTTTGTCCCCTTCAATGTTTTTACATGACTTGCCTTCTTCAGGAATTCCTGACATTGATGCAGTGGATGGCAATGAACTGAATAGGAGGGCTAAATATCGACAAAGATTGAGAGATGAATTTTGCAAGAGATTCCACAATGAATATTTGGGGCAGTTACGTCAATGAACGGTAAAAGAACTGAATGGCAAACAATTAGCTATTGGAGACATTGTTCTTCTAGAAGACGCAAAGAAAAATCATATTCACTGGCCTTTAGCAAGAGTGATCAAGATCTTTCCGGGTAAAGATAAGGTTGTCAGAATAGCCAGGGTGAAGACTCAGTCTGGTGTTTTTCTTAGAACAGTACAGCGACTCTATCCACTTGAAATCCCCGCCAACGAAAGTAGGGTTCTGCAAGAACCAGTAGTTGTGGAGAATACCACGTCAGATGAAGGAACCGTTTCACCAAAAACTGTAGGTATCCAGAACATCAAACTGGACAAAGGAAATCACCCCGTGGTCCCAAGCGATAACTCAACGGTCGCATCCAGAGTTGGACATATGGTGAGACCCCCTAAGAGACTGAATCTAAAGCTAAGTGTCCACTTGAGAGAAAATCTCGAGAGAAAGTCTCGAGATTAATCTCAGGGTATTGTCCATTTGAGATCACTTACGCTCTCGAGACAGATTTGTGAGACTTCAAGGTCACTGCAGTCTCGTGACCAGGAACATTTCATGTCGACTTGAGAGTGAACGAGCAGTCAGTTGTGTGATTTGATCACAGTTTGTTTGTTTTTCTTTTCTTTCCAAATGGATTCGCGTCAGGCCCTAGCTTTTATAATTGCATATAAAATTGTGAAAAAGTGGAAAGTGAAAAAAAAAAGGCGTGTTGGATAAGAAAATGGGTGGATCGTCGAAATGAATTCGGAGCTTGTTCAACACTTGTAAATGAGTTGCGGTTGGAAGATGCACAACAATTTTGAAATTTTATTCAGATGTCTGCAGTGCAAATTGAACTGCTTCTAAATTTAGTTAAACACCAGATTGTCAAGCAATATTATTTTTTAAATATAATTTTTGTTATAATTTTATGATAAATAAAAAACGCTGCAAAGTCTTGTACACTGGTTTATTATTTTCTAATGTTCTCATTTAAGAACAAAAACGAAAAATTCTTGCTTATTTGAGGTGTTTTATAAAACCAGTTGTAATTAATTAAATAATTCCGTTTAATTAACAAAACATTACAATACAATACAAAGTTTGTAATAATACTTACGACATTTTTATCATGAGAAAGATTAATTTTTTTCTCGACTTTTTTTTTCACTTCAACAGTAATGAATTTTATATCGTTTTAAAGAAGAAATTGAGATCTACAAAATAAAAAAAAATTCCATCTCTATACTACCAGTATTACCGAAGTTACAGCATATTGAGCTATCTTTCGTACGGTTTATTAAATAATTTTTGGTCAATTCCATAGGTTGATACATACCTGGTTACGTAAGTTATGAATCTTCCGCTGTATTTCATTCCAATCACAGTTTTTAAATTTTGTTGCAAATTCTTCAAACATGATCATTTTTTTTCTCGATTCCTGTGTAATTTATGTTTCACGTTCCATAAAAACTCCTGTTCCTCATACAGATGGATTAACTCCAACACTTCATCATCAGTCCACTCTCTTTTATCTGGTACAACCTTCTTTTCACTCATTTTGAAAATTTATTTACTGATTTATTGCGAAATAAAAATAAAAATTAAATAAAAGAAGGAAATCGAGTCTCAGCTCGGACAAAAATCTTCCAACAACGACGGAAGACTGGAGACTAAGTCACGAGAGCATGAATGAGCATGTCCACTTGTGACAGCTGCAATCTCCGATACTTGCACCTGCTTGGCCCCAAGGCTGTTCTCAGTCCCCTATCCATTTGTGAGTCTATTGTCAAGACTACTCGAGACTGTTATGTCACAAGTGGACACTTAGCTTAACTACATTGAGCCCCTCCAAGACCGTTGGGCCTCAAGGTGGGAGTGTGTTACAACTGGCAACAGCCAATCCTGACCTCTAGCGTCACCCAGCAGAGACTAAGCAGAAAGAACGAACTCTGTGATGAGAAAACACTGATATCCATTGTGCTGTAATGTTAAAATAGTTGTTAAGTAGTTAAGTGTAATTGTTTATGTAATATATGTATGTTAAATATAATAATTAGAAAAGCAACGAGTAGTTTCTATGCTCTGGTCTGAATTAATTAGTGAACAGCATGATGGATAATAGATTTCTAGAATATTTTCCCCCCTCCTGAGACTAGACTCAAGAGGCAGATCGAGAGCTGACTATATTTGAGGTAAGAACACCTTGTTTATTTTCTCTAATGACCGAAGTCAGTGAAGATTTGCAATAGTAATTGCTTGTTTCTAACCAAGGCGGAAATGCACCTATTCTCCTTTCTTGCTAAGGCTACTATAAAAAGGAAATATCGAATTATCTTGCTCTCAGCAGTTTTCATAGCAAAAATTCAGAGAAAATTACATTTTAAATCATAAATATTTAAATATTTATCTAAGCTTTAAAAATTAAGGTTTTAAAGTTCAAAAAGATCATAAATTTTTCAAAAAATGACATTCTATGAAATTTACATTCTGACAATTTTCAAATGCTCAGCAAAACTGATGCAGATGGGCATAGGATAAAAAATAAAAAATTTCAAATAAAAATCAATATTTACAAATCTCAATGAAATTAATATTTGAAAAGAGAAACAAAATTAACAACTTTATTTGAACTAAGGTTACATTTTAAATTATCTAAGAAAAACATATAATATTACATAAAAATTTTACAGATCAGCTATCATTATTTTATCTTTATCTTTTTTATGCAAAAATGATTCTGTAATGAAAAAATTATATTTTTTAAAATGGTAAAAATAATATTTTTACATAAAATTATATCATCCAATCCAGAAGTATATTCACAGCACATTATTAAAGTAGACAAAAAATAAATTTTCTTACTGTAATTTTCTTCTTCTTAGCATATGACTGATAAGCTTGGGCTTCTAATATAAAACAACCACCAGGATGTAAGTGAGCATATATTCTATGGAAAAGCCTTTTAACTCCATCATCACCCCAATTTAAGTGAATCCATTTCGTTAAACTAAGGCATAGAATTGTGTCAAAAAATTGTCCTTGCCACTGTAGCATTTCATCAGAAGGTAAAATATAATTTCCCTAAAGATTAAATGTTAATAATATAAGAATTATAATAAATTTAAAGACATAATGAAATTCTGGATATTTTTATTTTACATGCTAGACAGTAAATATGTGTGTTTGGAAAACATTTTCTCTTACCTGCAATTCACCATGCTCCTTTAGGTACATATAAAGGGGTGTTAGAATTTAAACTGGTCATTTCTATGTCCACTTTTTTTTTTCAATTTTTCTTCATGAAACTTTAAATTTTCTTCATTCATAGTTATTAAAAATATAGTATTTTGAAACAAAGTTATGACAAGTTTTCAAGGAAACAAGTTTATTTTAAGGAGCTAATGTTCTTAATCATCTGAACAAAATAACCATGGATGATATAAAATAAAGAAAAATTCTTGCGATACAACTCATCCTATTAGCATGATGAAATGATGTTTCATAAAGAGAAATTGAAAAATTATAAAAACCCTAAAGCCTATTTTAGAAATGAACATTTTTCACCATGTGGAACAAAGAATGCCAAGATAGGAATTCCATGTGAAAATTCACCAAAACATCATGAGTAAAATAGACCAGCCATTTTCACTTATGCTTTACTAACATTCAAGCACTATTTTAAATCTTAACATTTGAAAGCTTTCTGTAAATTAGTTTGTAGAACATATGGGGTGGTGAGCTTCAAAACTGTCCTCAAACAATATAAATGATTTTTCATACATAGAAATACTTTGGCAGATGAAATTTTTAATATTAAATATCCTAAGACAGGGGTCAGTAACCTTTTTTGCAAGGAGGATATATTTAAGAAATGCAAGAGTTTGGAAGGCACTGCTGGATGAAGAGAAGGGGGGGGGAGGGTTAATATTTAACCCTTCAGCGGGCACACCAATTTTTCGAAGACCAGCAGGCACACGTTGCACAAAGTGCAACGTCTCTTTCAACCTTAATTATTTCATTTGTAATAAACTTTTTTTTTTTAAATTGAAAATAATAATTCTGAGTTTTATGACAAGATATAAAATGTTGATAATATTGAGATATATTTATAATTAAAGGCCAAAGAATGCAGATACAATCGCCTTATTTCAAAACTGCCTGGTTTAATGCATTTAAGGACAACTTGTGAATTAATTCCTATTATGTCCAAAAACCTAAAAAACAATGAGATTGTCCATCTTTGTGATATGCGGAACACTGTGTAATAGCTGCACATTTGATCTACTACATCAACTGATAATTTTGTCGTATATAATCGCTGATTTCCCACAGTTAAATCATAACTAACAATGAATAGAAAGGAATACAAGGGTCAGAAAATCAGACCTGCATTAGAAAGGGTGTAACTATAAATAGCAACTGCTTAGAACATTCAAACCTTACTTGTAAAAACAAACCATTTAAAATTACGAAAATGTTGCACTTTATACACGGGCACACCCGCTGAAGGGTTAAACATGAAAATATTAATGCAACATAAAATTTAATACATGAATTCAAATTTTAATTTAAACAAAATAATCTTTAAATTGATAATTAATGTGTTATTTGACCTTGCAAATCTGCAGCCACTCATTGTAATATGGCATATAAATTGAATTCCCAGTTCTCAGGCATTTGTTCATATGAGTGTCAGTGAGGCTTGATCGGTACTTTGCTTTTAAGTATTTCATATTGGAAAACAAAGATTCACAAGTATATATCGACACGCAAAGAGAGTTAAATTTCAGAGCCCATTTTCTCAACAATGAAATGCTATTTCCATTCACTAAATTCCAGAATTTTTCTTCATTATATTATTTTAATTCAATATTATTTCTTATATTTATAACTTCAAATTCTATGTCCTCCTTATTGGAAATATCAAAATATGTTGTGATTTTATGAGTAACATCATCCTCTGAATGAGAGAAAAAATTAATAAAAAACTTAGAATTCTTCAAATCTGGTATTGAATTCTTCCAATAAGGAATCAAAATGTTTGGCAGACTGATAGCTTTACCATCGCAATAATTTTCTATCACCATTTTTTTTTTTTTTGGGGGGGGGGGGGAAATGAAATAAATTATCTTTCTCCATACGCAATTTCCAGAGTGGCAACTTATTTTTTAACGCATTTATTGTACTTATCATAGAAGCAAGGGGAGAGCAATGCTGTCGAGAGATCAGGCTGCTCAATTTTTGATTATGGTTTTACAATTTTTAATGTTTTTACTAAAATTATTCATTATAACCACAAGTGTTTCTTGTTCAAATATCGAAAATTTTTAAAAATTTGAACAGTGATTACTTTAAAATTGTTTTGCGGGCACTCTTGTGCCCGCAGGTACCGCGTTGCTGATCCCTGTCTTAAGGAAATAAAGAGTTTTGCTACATAATTCAGCTACACTTACATGCAGGTGTACTACCATAATCAGAATCTAGTGCTAACAAATTTTTAAAATTTTTGGGGACAGTTTTGAAATTCACTGCCTCATATGTAATAACAGCACTAATTTGATTCAAATAATATCAGTGCCCAGATTCAAGTTAATTAAGTCACACTAAAAAAAGTCAATAATTTTCATCACATACCTGAATGAATTGTACGTTAAATGGAAATTTTCCATCTGTATATCTAAACTTAGGGTCAAGAGACTGAGCAACTGGCCCATAACTTAAAATAAATGATAATGGAAAATCTAATTCAGACAACATATCGTAATCTATGTAATGTCGTATATTTCTTTTAGCCATTTTCACCAACTCACCATCAATATCTATACCAACAATAGATCTTGGTTCAAAGTCTCTAGCAACTGAAAGAGTAAAATGTCCAGAGTTACAACCAATGTCTAACACGTCTTTAGACTTGAACCATTCTCTCTTCATGTATGATAACCGAGAGTCTGTGTTTCCATGATTTCTATAACCGTAATATTGATGATAATTACCATATCTAAAATCTTTAGCTTCTTTGACCTTTTTCTTGAAGTTTTTCGACGGATATTTTTTGAAGGAACATGAGCTGTTCTTTTTTGGAGACCTAGAATAATGGAAGTCAGACTTGTTTACGTGTTTAATTAAAGTAGTCATATTAAATCGATTTCAATGTATAACTTCGATGATAATAAAGGCAAGGCTGACCATTTGAAAACTATTGAAGATTTTGACCATTTGAAGATTAGGAAATTATTTTGCCATCACACAGACAGTTCTGGATATTAAAGAATTCACTCTTATGTCTAGAGACAGTTCTACATGTTAAAGAATTCACTTTTGCGCCTATCTGTACACTAAAATTTTGGCACCCTTGGTACTAGCTAATAATGCATAATTTCAAATAGTCCTCTGATAATCAGATACGAATATTTACAAATTTCAAAACTTCCACTACAATTAACAGTTACAGTTATTGTATTCTTTGTTAATAAAATTTTACAGACCTACATTCTAAAATTATCTGATGTATGAGAGAATATTGAATACTGCATACTTATTTTACTACAAACAACGTCAGTTACAACTTTACTTAAAAATACTAAAATACAATGTCATCAGTAAGAGTACATAATCATCGTTATCGAAACTTATCACTTGCTTATGATCTGTTGCTATCACTTTTTGATTTGGGCCGGTATGTTTCAATCGACATCGTTGTAAATATTGTTAGAAAATAAATTTAAATGAAAAAATAGAAAACATACCGAAACTTTCCAATTATAGTGCATTCTATAATTTAACTCGAAATCTGTCATGGGTGCCAAAGTTACAAGAACAGATTTTGAATGGGTGTATACTGATGAACCCCATGCAACTCGAAGGAAAGAAATTTTAAGTAAGTAAACATTATCACGCTTTATACTATTTTCAAGACTTTCAGATTCATATATATTCAAATGTGTGTATGAATTTTCAATTCATGTGTGATGTGTAGAAAAATGTGAAATTTTATAAGCAGTGTGTATTACCCGTCTACTCATGTTTATGTATTTCTATTGGCTTCGTTGTCTTTGCTTTAAAATTTCACGTTCAAAAGTTTGAAGTATTGGCAAATAAATGTTTAATCAGGTTTCATTGTTGTGTAAAAAGCAAATAGATTTATTTTAACTGAAACTTAAGTATTGAGGGGTACGCAAGTTTATAAATTAGCATAATATTAGCTCGTATACGCAGGAGGAAACATTTGTAATATTTATTTCTGAAAGATATATTGGCTAGACTGTATAAGACGGTCAGGTAGAAATATTTCAGCATTATCTGAAGACCGAACTTCATTGAAAAGAATAATAGCATAAACTGTTGTACCTTAATTGTGAAATGTCACTTAGGCATATAGAGATAGGGAAGGCAAGTTCCTTTTTAGTTAAAAGGACCCACTGAGAAATCATGTCCTTTTTAAAACAGCAAACCCAGTGCCACAAATGCATCAAAATTGAAATGACCCAAACAATAATGAATTCATCATTGAAGATGTTTGTATGAAAAAAAAATGGAATTATTAAAATCTTTTGAAAGAACTATAAGACACTTATATTTCACTATAAAAAAATGTTAAATTTTCACTTACTGCTGCTGGCAGCAGTTCTAGTTTCAGTTTCAAATACGAAATAATTTCCTGCCATAGTTACATATGCTAATGAAGGAATTAAGTATCAATAATGTCATTTGTTTTCCTTCCCCATGCTTGATGATGCTGTATTTATTGAATGCTAGAGCATTTATTTCTTTTTTAACCTGTAATTTCAAAATGATGTGCATTGGGAAAATAATTTATGATGATAATGCATTAGTTATGTTTGGGTAGCTAAAAAGTAGACATTACAATTAGGTACTAAAAGATTATCCAGAGATAAAGGCTATCTCCTTTAATAAATGACAGAAAAGTAGGCTTATGCTGCAGCTTAAACCTACTCTTCTGGTTTAAGCTTCTTTACTTTTATTTTTAAAACTAATGGTGATTTTATGTTTATGTGCAGCTTTAAATCTTCAGAGAATGTTCTTAGTTCTGTAATCTTCAGAGAAATGTTTTTAGTTTTTCTGTTTTAAAGCTGTACTAGATACATCAATGTAGGACTAAGCTTCCTTATCTGTGTCATTTATCGCCAAGATGATTTCGCACCAATCCTTGTGGCGCAGCTTGATCTACTCCCCTCAGGAGAGCTGTCTTGATGAGCTATGTCACAAGGGTTGCTGTAATAGTAAGCCAGCCGGTTCAGAAGGGTCAAACATCAGTACAAGGATTTTTTTCACACTTTGAGTTTTTGCACTTGTTCTTGGTAATTGTATGATTTTCTAATCTAATTCTCTTTAGTTTGCATATTTTACCTGAGCAATGTAGTATATTGATACATTTTTTATATATATGTAGTATAATATATATTTATATTAAATTGAAATAGATTGCTTAAATTTTTTGCATTAATATTTTACATGAGTCGATAATTTTTTTTAATTTATAGATTTAATCTTAGCTTAATATATTTATACATAGCATATTTAAACATATTTATAGCATAATATAGTAATTTACAATATATTTATATTAAATTGAAATAGATTAAATTATATTGTGAAATTTGAATTTATTTTTTACTTTATTTGAAGTGATTAGGTTTGTCAATTGAATATTATTTTTAAAAATTATTTTTGATTTATTAAAAAATTTAAATTTACAAGTTTTATTTATTAATAAATTTCTTTATACTCTTATTTTATTAAAAAAGGTAAATAAATAAATTGTGTTGCATGCCATCAGGGATAAACAATGAGTAGCTCTAAGGGCAGGGTTTAAGAACCAGTCTTACACAATTGCCATACAGATAGGCTTACAATTCTTTTGGGGTCCAACCCAGGACATATTTTTGAAATTATTTAAGTCTTTAGACATGACTTTTTCAGAAATGGTTTTTGTTTTAATTACATCATAAAATTCACAAAAAGAAAGGTCTGAATTAATTTTAACATTTAACAGTTGTGTAAAAGTAGATACTGAAAGTCTACCCCTTTCTGCAGACCAAATGTTCCCCATAATTGAAAAAATTCTCTCAACTGGAGCAGATGTCCCAGGCAAAGATATCGCAAACTCAACTATTTTAGAAATATTGTAACACAAAATATCACTCTTTTGAAACACCTTAAAATTTGCTTTCCTCTTCTCTTCAATAGTATCTGGTACTTTTTCAGAACTAGAACAACAATCTACCCTATGGTTTTGAATTACCTGGTTCAACAATGTACATTCATCAAATAGGTCAGCAATATTTATGGAATCTTTTATAATTTCATGAACAACTTGTGCACTCTTCTGTAAATATGACCAGGCAATTTTAGTTCGTAAATTTATCCACTGAAACTTACTAACTTTATCAAAACTAGTTTTCAACAACTCTTAGTATTGGATGCTAGAATTATAAAAAATGTTTATGCTTGAGAAGAATTTTTGTTCCTGAACATCATTATTTTCTTTTAGAGTGCATAGCAATTCTATGGTAGAAGATGGTATAAATTGGTGGGTTTTTCTTTTCTGAAGTTGAAAAATTTATTCAGTATATGTCTGAAATGCTTCGGTTGCTGTGATAGAATTAGCTTCCAATTTCAGAACTATATTATCAAATAACTGTAGAATACCATATAAATGAAATACTATATAGTGAAAAGTTGTGGCAAAACCGGTAGCCACGCTTCAGTCAAAATTGATGTTAGTGCTTGCTCCAAGGTCTGCTGAGAGATGCACGGCCATAAGAGAATGTTTAAAAATGTGATGTCTAAAATTTTAAAAAATCCTCACCAGTCATAAAAATCTCAAACTCTGGACATTACCCTGGACAGCACTAAAAAACCAGGATTGTCCAGGCTAATCCTGGATGTATGGTAAGCCTACATACAGAGGGCTGGAGTAAACAAAAATGGCACTAAGGCTGACATGAAAATTTTGGCTTAGCAAGCAGGGGCACAGATAGGGAAGCTGTTCCTTTTTGATTTGCTGATAAATGTCACATGGTTTCTTATTTTGGCGATTTAAATCTCAATAATGCCACTTAAATGCTTTCAGCTAGTGAAATTAGTTTAGTTTGGTTTGGAGCGCTACCATCAACCTTTTGTTGCACAGGGCTAGACCAGGACCTACAGTTTAAAGCCAATTCCGAACGGCTATAAACATCCATGCCAACAGTGGGAATCCAATCCACAGGATCTGAACCAAATGCCAGCACCCTAGCCATTCGGCCAAGCTAAAGCTAACAAAATATTATTTTAGGGAATAAAGTTTTAAACTCTTTACTCCAGCAGATTTTTGTTTGTTCTGTGTAATGTATTCAGGCATCTAAAGCCATACTAGCCTCAGAGATATAAGTTTTATCAGGCTTGTAGGTCTTATACCTCAAGCTCCTTAAGTTTATGGATCCAAGAAATCTCTGCTTGTCACTCCTGCCTTGTCAAACCAGATTATGTTTAATTAGTCTGTTCTCTTTAATCCTTGTTTTTGATATTTAACTTTTTCGAATGAAGATTTCCTTTTAAGTTTACTAATTTATTTAAGTATTTTAATTTTGCTGTTATATCTGAGCCTTGAAAAGTTCTGAGTAAACTTTTCTGAAATTCCAGATCTTGTTATGTCCTAGTAAGTTTTCCTTATTGATATTCTAAAGGAAGAAAATACTTTCACAGGTGATATTTTTTGTCACTAATACTTTGATAAGAATATCTTTGAATCATAACTGAAATGATGGTTATAAGTCACTTTCTCTCTCAATGAAAAGGACTGAGCATATATTTTATTACTTTTTTTTATCTTTACTGTCCTTTCTCATTTTATTATGATGGAAAGGCGAATGCTTTGGTTAGAAATTGACTAAGAAACCCTTTCTTATCTACATTTATGACTGAAATCTCTGGAAGTTACATGTGTAATAAACAATATGTCATTCAGATGTGTAGTGACTATTCTTACTTCATGTCGCAAAAGTTACTTAATTCTGTTCTGATAAATTTATAGACTGTTGTCAATATTACATAGCATCATAAATATTAAACTCATAAAATAAGTATCTTTTAACCGGATTTTAATGAATTAGTGATAATAAATGTTATAGTCTGATTGTAATTTGGTAATATGTTATGAATATTTTTTAATGATTATTTCAGTATTTTGCAGTATGTATATGTATATATTTATTTATTTTTATTTTTATTTCTTTTTTAGAAAAGTACCCAGAAATAAAAAATTTGATGGGCTATGATCCTAACTTTAAATATGTAGTTACAGCAATGGTTCTTGTCCAATGCATTTCCTTCTGGATTTTAAAAGATGCTTCATTTGCTACTTTATTGCTTGCTGCCTATTGTTTTGGAGGAGTTATAAATCATTCTCTTGGATTAGCTGTTCATGAAATATCTCACAATTTAGCTTTTGGTCACAGTAGGCTTATGCACAATCGCATATTTGGTATGTTTGCCAATTTGCCTATTGGTATCCCTATGTCAATTTCATTCAAAAAGTATCATTTAGAGCATCACAAGTATCAGGTAAATGTACTTTGCATTGTTCATTTTTTTTTATGCTAATTATCGTGTATGGTTTCAAACAACAATTTAACTGATCTTAGAATATTTACTGATAATTTTTCTTTTTTTATTAAATTTCTTTTCATGAAAAATGTATGGATTTGAAAAAGCTTTATCAAAAGAGACGTTTTAGAAATTAACTAAATAGAAATTAAAAATGCCAAATGATTAAAAAGTTTTAAATGTGATGACAAAATTAAATAAGCTGAAAAAGTATTTTCTTTGATCATTTTAAATAATTGGATTATATGCAATGAAAAAGTTTTCTGCCATAAAAATCAATAAACTAATTATTCTTTTTTTTTCCTAATAAATCCACAACTGATGAAATCAAAAAAGTAATGAGTTTTTTAGATTCATATTTACACGAGAGAAATTATTAAACTGCAGTATAAACACTATTGTATATGCATGTTAGTAGAGTCAACAACTATCATGAATTGTCTATAATTATTATGAAATGGTGGTGTGTTTTAACGAATCCATTTGTGTGGTGTATAAAAAATTACTTAAAATTTTTGTTAAAGTAACTTTTTCTAAACCATGTAATGTTATTTGTAATTTTAGTAACTTGTATTGCCTGTAAAATTTTTATTTAAATTTGCTACTGTTAGATTTATTTTTATACACAAATGTAGTGTTTTACAATCAAGTCATTAGCCTTCTTGCTTTCCAGTATCTGATCAATAAAACCAAAACCAATAAGTGCTGTGTATGTGTCTAAATGTTCACCATTCATTAGTCGTTTGGAGATACATAAATATAGTTGGTTGAGTCTCTAGGGACAATTTTAAACAGATGGGCCGTGTCAATAGTGTCCAGTAATGAGGCTAAACAGGGTAACAGCAGAATCGCAAGAAAAACCCTGAATTGGAGACCTTGTAACAGCTATTGTTAGACAAGCCCCATTTTTTATGAGTTCAAAAATTAAAAAAAATTCATTGCCTTTTGCTCATTATTATAACAGGAAATTATCTTCATATTTGAAAGATAATAATAGAGGAAAGGGAAATTACATATAACAGGTTACAGTACTTGAAGATAAATTAAAATTGTAAATTCAAATGGCAAATGAAAAAGAAAAATAGACTAAATTATAAAATTTATAGAAGCAATGGTGCAAAATCATTTCATTAATAAGAACAGACTTGTTTTTGAATAAAAATAAAATTTGTTCTGCAAATTATAACATTTTATGGATAAGGATAATAAGTGCCTGTTTTGAGAAGCTGAAAACATGTATATATAAGATCATGTAGTTAAGAACATGTATATATAACTGTTGTACTGATTTTCAGTATTGTCCTAACATTCTTCATATAGTTCTTCACAGTGATAGGTCCCAGAGATTTTTATTATCTCCATGGTCAACATATCCTCACCAATTGTTAGATTTTTATTAATATCAGATTTCTTAAAGGTATAGGCAGTTTTTTAGTTGAGTAAGAACTGATTTTTCCAATTTATTTTTGTAACCATCCCTGGATATTATGTTTAGCACTAACTTACTTCAGTTCCTACCATGTGAAAGAGCATGTCTTTTACTGTACATTCCTAAGATGGCACCTCTACAGGTTAAAGACCTTATAAGTTATGTGGGCATTACGCACTTACCCTGACTCACCTTGCATAAAAAAATTTTTAATAACCCAGTATGTTATTCTATTATAGTCACTGAAAATTTTTCTATGTAGACATCAGCTTTGGTACACTGGTACTAATAAAATAAATAAGTATAATTTTAAGACTGAATTCTTATATTTTTGTTTAAGTCTTGCCTTCGTTTAGTCTGTGCTGCTAGGGGCAAAATCAATATTTATAACTTGTTAGATATAATTTTTAAGTCTTAACTATGATAAGAGATATCAAAGTACAGTGGTACACGTCGCTAATTAGTTCCAGAAGGCACAATGAGTGCCGAACAAATTTTTCCCATAAGGAGTAATGTAAGTTGAATTGATTCGTTCCTGAAAACCAGAAATTTCACATTTTACTAAGAAGTTTATAAATTAAGTGTTTTTTTGTTTTGTTTTGTTTTGTTTTGTTTTTTTTAATACAAAATCTTTAAACTAGACCAACGTAATTTAAAACAATAACTAGATCAAATTTATCTTCGCTCAACCTGTCCTGAAGAAGTTGATGGTCTCTTGGGATAGCGGTGAAGTAGAGGGGTTATTGTTTGGAAGGGTGGTCTCCTTCCAATGAAACATCAGGTGCTTGCACATGTATTCTTTTTCTTTTCTGTCTCTTAACACCACCAATCCCTATTCTAGACTCAGATATAGGGAGTTTCACTACAAACCTATCAAGAGAAACTTGCATCTACCTACATTTCAAAATCTTTCTGGAGTGAAACATTGTTTGATCATTAAAAAAGCCACATTTCAGCTTGCTAGAGCTTTGTCAAGGTGATACTTTTGAGCCAAATTTTGTAATTCAACCCATTTAGAACACATTTCTTTTATCAATGTAGTAGGGCCTCTTGCCCATCCCTCCTCCAAACCTGAAGAATATTCCTCAGCCACTATCTGTTGCTGCTTTCTCTGAAGTTCTTACAGCTCCTCAGTGTGCTCCTCCACTAACTCTTCAATGTCTTCATCACTGACCTCCAGGCTTGTGGACAATGTCCTACTACTGGGCTGGATTCAGCCTCAAAGCCTTCACATTCTTTCGGAGTTACATCTTCTGGCCACAATTTCCTCCAGGCAGAGTTCATGGTCTTCTAAGAAACTGCATGTCAGGCCTTACCTGTCAGAGTGACACAGTGGAGGATATTGAAATGGTTTTTCCAGATATCTCTCGGTGTCAAAACAGTATCAGAAGTCACCTCAAAACACCCCTGGAAAAGGGCTTTGGTATACAGTTTTTTGTTTTTTAAGTTTAAGATGACCTACTGATCCATAGGCTGGAGCAGAGCAGTTGTGTGAGGGGGCAAGAACTTAACATTATGAAATTTAACTCCTCCTGTAAGTCGTCCTCCATGCCCAGAGGGTAGAGATTAGATTTGTTTTTCTCAACTAAAATTTTTGCATTTGATATCATTCTGAAGAATTTTAAATTTTTTTGCTCATCAAAAGGAAAAGTCAATCATACTGGACATTATAAAATGGTACACATTCTACTATTTTATAATTCCTTTTATTGAGTAAAGTAGTTAAAGCTATGTTCAGGAAACTAGTATATTAATTTAATTTATTTTATTTATTTATTTTTTGAAGAAGTTCCTATGTTAGAATGATATTATTAAAAGCAATGTTTTTATCAATTTATCTGTATTTTTAAAAGTTTGTGTTAAGTACTGTTTATGCATTTTTAAATTTAAGTATATTTAGATTTAAAAGTTATATTCAGATTTTAATGATAAAACAGTGATAGTTTACCTTTCTGATTTTGAAATCTAATATATGTCCATCTTTTTAGGGTGATGAAAAACTAGATACAGATTTGCCTACCAGGCTAGAAGCCCAATTATTTAGATCAACTTTCACAAAATTATTGTGGGTTCTACTGCAACCATTTTTTTATACTTTAAGAGCATTTTTTGTGTATCCTAAGCCACCTACTCCATTGGAACTAATCAATGCTGTTGTTCAAATCTTATTTGATGCTGTAGTATGTTACTTTTGTGGTAAGGAATGCTTTTTTAATATTCTTTATATTTAAAAATTATTCTGAAAAATATTACAAGGCTTTTTAGCTTTTGAATTGGTCTTTGCAATTCAAAATAGCATTCTTCTATGGTTGATATGAAGGAAAATTCATATTTAGAAGAGAAAAAATTGAAATATTAAATAATGTGATACATTATTCGGCTGTTTTTAGTAAAGTGATTATAACTAGTCAATCTCCTCTGGTTTACATTTTTTCCACTTGAAAGTAATGATGATAAATTTTAAAAATTACATATTTTTTAGTTTTAAAAATAGTTTTAACTTTTTGTTCATATTAAATATTTAAAGTAACTCTGAAGCACATTCATATTATATAGCTGTAATTAGTGGGCATGAAGAAGATAGTTGCAGTAAGTAAAAGAAGGTTTAGTTAGGATAACATGAATAATAACTCTATTTTGTCTTGTTAATAAGTTTATATGCTCTGTGTTAATCATTATCACTGATAAATTCATATTGTCTATTGCATTCATTATAATTGAATTTCAAGAAATGTGTATACAAATGTGTGCTCTGATATCTTGATTATATGATGTATAATTTTTTAGGTTATATTTAGACAGTTCAGACTGTACAGAACAAACATACTACTAGAGCAAATGAAAATTCTTGTATGTTTCGATAGGAAAGGCAAAAGAAATCTCTATAAAGAAAAAACATATAAATTAGCTTAGATATCTCAAAATTTAAAGTAATGCTGTACCTGTTAGAAAGTGAAATTTAAAAAAAAAATTGATTTAGCTGCAAAAATATAATGAAATTATTATATTTTCTTGAATTCATATAATTTTTCTCTTAGGTGTAAGGATATTGCTCTATATGATTGGTGGAACTCTTTTAGCCATGGGTCTTCATCCTGTCGCAGGGCATTTTATTTCTGAGCACTACATGTTCAAGAAAGGACATGAAACATATTCTTACTATGGTCCTTTAAATTTTATCACATTTAATGTTGGATATCATACGGAACATCATGATTTTCCTGGTGTTCCTGGATCTCGTCTACCACTTGTAAGTTTTCTTTCACTTTTTTCTTTTGTTTCTGTGTGCATGAGATTGATATGTGTATTTGTTTTTGTTTGTTTGTTTATACATCTGTGGCTTGGTACAAGTGCCTAAATCATTTTTTTCAAAAATGACTTTGTTTGCTTATGTCTCTTTAAAGAAATATTATTTTCAGTGTAAGAAGTACCCAAGTCTGTCTGATGGTTTAAAAGTGTTTTCTAAACGCTTGTACAGACCTGAGTACTTCTTACATTGAAAATAATATTTTTTAAAGAGACATAAGCAAACAGTCATTTTTGAAAAAATTGACTTCTTGTACCAAGCCACAGATATATATATTTATTTATTTATTTATTTATTTATTGAGAGGGGGGGGGATACAGGAATTGTATTTTGTAAGGTATAAATTTTTTTTCAGTCCTGTAATGGTTATTTTTATTGAACAAGTTTTTTTATCAAAAATCATCTTTGTAATAGATTTATCAAAATGAAAGCTTGATTCATATATAACTACCTAATGGGTATGAATTAAATCATCACTTACCAATCTCCACTTATAACATATGCACAGGTGGCAAGAAAAAATCATAAATATTAACAAACCTAATCTCCTTTGCAATTGGTTAATGCATTGCTGAAAATTGTTTATAGGTTCAGTTGACTCCAGGGTTGTGTTTTGCATATTCTGTTCGTACATGTTATTATATCGTCATATTTATGATGAAGATTCTTATAAAGTTGAATGATTATTTATTCACTGTTATGTTAATAAACCTGATTTTAGTTGACATTTTGTAATACTATGTCTATTTATTGCTGAACTTTCCGATACATTGAAATATACCATTCTCCAGACTTTGCATTAAAAAGAGAAAGACCAGGATCAATACCCAATCCATTACATCTTACTCAAAGATATTTATTCAGCAGCTTCTACCTGTTGCTTCAAAAACAAACACAACAAAGTTATGTGTGATTTGTGATTGAAAACAGAATGAAAGAGGCAAAAAAAAATGAAGAATGAAACTGGGTATTATTGTCTGTACTGTTATACTGGGGTTTGTTTACAATGCTTTAAAATTTATCATTTAATTTTTTTTTTTATTTTTTTTTTTTTTTTTGTAATTACTATATATATACAGTCAAACCCCGTTATAACAAATTTCAAGGGACCAAAGGTTTTGTTCGCTATATCTGAACCCTTAAGAAAAATGTTAGAGTTCACAAAATGTATAATTCATTAATTATGTGTATTCAATAATGTATTTTAAAAAAATTAAATCTGTTAAAAAATTATCATAAACGAATTAAATTGACTAATGTCGATTATATTAAACTGACACTATTAATTAAATTAACTAAAAATGAAGACAAATGGAAATAAATTCATTTTGCCTTTAATTGTTGCTTACTGTTTTGATATAGAAATAATTGGTATTCTTTTGCTGACGTTATGCCGATTTCAAAAACATTTTATGAATTTCCTTGTCCAAATACATCAAATGACTCCAACACTCTTTCTTCCACAATTTGCGTAGACAAAAACTTATTAATTACACACATCGCTGCTGTAGCATCTGAGATAGTGGGGATTTCGACATTTATGTGTTCCTCTTCATTAGCATCAGATGCAGAATCTTCGATTTCAGAATGATTCATTTTAATTTCTTCCACAATATCTTCATCAGTCAGATTTTCACATGTAATGACTTCATCATCACATGTTTCGAACAATTGCATGTCATAATCTCAGAATGATGAAATTTTATGCTTTTCTATCCGCATAACGATAGGTAAATATTCATAATCTTCTTCATTTATTGTATCTTCAACATTCTTAAAAAGTTTATTTAAAAAAATTCAGTAGTTGAAAGAAAAAAACATTTGTTATAGCCGATTTTTAAGATTCCGCAGGTTCACTATAAAAGGATAAATTAGCATTAAATACAATAGAAAATGCCGGGACCAAAATTTTTGTTTGTTATATACCGGGTTCGCTATAATGGGGTTTGACTGTGTATGTATGTATGTATATATATATATATATATATATATATATATATATATATACATACATACATACATACACACACACACACACACACACACACACACACACAGTGACTCCCAGAAGTGTTTGTACACTTACGATTTTCAATGAAATAGGAGTCTATCCATTAATTAAAATGAATATTTCAGAATGGGTATTTAATAATAAGATCTATAATCTATTCTTAACAAAACTACATGAAATAGTTTGAAAACATAGTAAAACTTTATTTTTAAGAAGCCAGTAATCAAAAAGTAACAAAAACTTTATCTCACAAAAGTTATCGTACACTGAAATATTTTCGGATAAATTCATAATTAAAATTATCGTCTGCTGCTTTATTTTTATTTTTGAATTGTGGTGGCATTTAAAATATCGTTTGGCTTTAATTTTTGCTTGCCTACTCCATAATATTCTATTTATTATTTAAAAATGGCTCGTAGTCGTAAAGAAACAACAAACAGCATTCGAAAATTGATTATTTTTCACCATAGTAGTGGTAAATCAGTTTGGAATATTGCTAAATTACTTAATTTATCCCATTCTATTGTGCAGTATGTGATAAAATGCTTTAAAGAAGAAAATCTGATTGAAAACAAGGTAAGAAGATTGTCGTGTGGCAAAGTTAACAAAACGTGATCAGAGATTTATAATTAGATAACTTGTGAAAAATCCAAGTTTGAGTGCTGTAAAAGTTTCTGCAGAATTTAATGAAACATTTTCTATTTCAATTTCACCTGAAACTGTTCGACAAGTTCTCAGAGCAGCTGGATTACATGGGCGTTCTGCCTGTAGAAAATTTTTTGAGAGTGTAAAAAACAGAAAGCTTAGGCTTTCCTTCGCACTATCAATGATAAATAAGCCCCATACGTATTGGAATAATGTCTTAGTTGCTGATGAAAGGAAGTTTAACATTTTTGGTTCCGATGGGCGTATAATTGTATGAAGAAGAAAAAACGAGGAACTTAATCCCAAGAACTTAATAAGAACAATTAAGCATGGTGGTGGAGGTGTCCTTGTGTGGGGGTGCATGTCAGCATCAGGACTAGGTAATTTGGTATTTATTGATGGCATAATGAAGCATGCTGTTTATATAAATATTTTAAGAGACAATTTAAAATTATCACCCCAAAATTTGGGTATTGGAAACTTTTTTTATCCAGATAACGATCCTAAGCACACGGCTCCCAACGTTCACCTCTGGTGTCTCTATAATTGTCCACAAGTTTCAAAAACACCACCTCAATAGCCAGATTTAAACCCAATAGAACATATTTGGAGAGAACTGGAGATTCAAGTACGAAAACATGACATTCACACGAACAGCGAACTAAAAACAATTATGATGGATGAATGGAGGAACATTGATGCAGAAATTTCAAAAGAACTAGTGCAATCTATTCCTAAACGTTTAAAAGCTGTTGTGGATGCTAAAGGATATCCTACTAAATATTAATTTAATGAAAAATTGGAATATTTACAAATATGTAGAGATTTTTTACAAATGTACAATGACTTTTGTGAGAGAAAGTTTTTGTTACTTTTTGATTATTGGTTTCTTAAAAATAAAGGTTTACTATGTTTTTGAAATATTTCATGTAGTTTTGTTAAGAATAGATTATAGATCTTATTAAATACCCATTCTGAAATATTCATTTTAATTAATGGATAGACCCCTATTTCATTGAAAATCGTAAGTGTACGAACACTTTTGGGAGCCACTGTCTATATATATATAATGTGGTCCTTAAACCCATCTTTTATTTCTACAAATGCCCTTGATTTACCATTTACGAAAATTATGAAACTGATTTGAAAGGACTAGTAAAAACATTTTATTTTTATGTAATTTTATAAAATAGAGATAAAATACATGCTTAAAAAACTTAAATTTAAAAAATGCTTATTTTGGATAAACGAAGGTGGAAAAAACTAGGTAAGGTAGTTAAATTTTAGCTTAGCCAGATTTATAAAATATTCTATCTTATTTATTTTGGTATAAAATACTCAGTTTTGATTCACAATCTTTATATTTCTTTTTAAGTTCTGTTATATTATAAATTTAAATTTAAAACATAAATTTCTAAAATATGAGCTTGTTTAATTTTTGCAATGCAACAAACTTGTATTTTTATGATTTTTAAATGTAATATTTTTTCTGTGTTAGGTAAAGAGTATAGCCAAAGAATATTATGATGACCTGCCTCAACACAGCTCATGGACTCGAGTCATATGGGACTTCATCACAGATCCAGCTATTGGACCCTATGCACGAGTTAAAAGACAGCACAAATCCCGTGACTAATTACTTGATATATCAGTTTTAACCAAGAATGTGCTTTATTTATATATGTCCATCTCTGCTTCTATAAAGTCATTGTTAACCCAAAATGTATAGAAATGACATGCATTTTCAAAGTGTTTTATAGATTTATTCTATAAAATTCTGCATATTTGAAAATTGCAATATTTAATACTCCTGCATTTTCTATTAATAGATATTGCTACAAAAAAATGAATGTTTTTATTATTTCTACCTAATTTAAAATATTTTAACCTTGGTGGCAAGTACCTCCTTAATTGAGACTCAGTGTTTTCAGAATCAGTGTTAGGCTTCAGATTTTTGAATTTTTTTAAAATTGGTTTCAAGTATTTTCATAATTAAGATTAAATATTTTTAGAATCTTCTTAGACTGTCCAAATTTTTGTTTATAAGTCTTGTTATTTGCATACTATATCAAAACTCTAAACATGCCATTTGTTGTAACTACTTATAATAGCATTTTAAACAAATATCATGATTTCTTTGAATTGTATACCAAAGGTTGATGCTTGTTTTATTGTAATACAGTTTATAGATTGCAGCTACTGTAATGATATTTAAGTAAGTTTGTTTTAGAAAAACATGATAAAAATTTGTTCTCGGAATAATTGAATAAAAGAACTGTTTATATTGTTTTTGTGTTTATGAAGATATTAATTTTATTTTTTTCCATTTCTTAAAAATCTGTATGTTGAATCTCAATGTTCCATGCATTTTTTTCCCCTGTGTAAGGGTAGTATACTTTAAATTAGCTATGTATTGCAATAATCACTTTAAACTGCTTTGAACAAGATAAATTTTACGCAGTAGAAAAGTTAACTAAATAACTCAGTCAGCATATGTATTGCAGTTTAAAAAAAAAAAAAAAATTCCCTCAACTTAACTATCATTTTATTCTCCACTCTCAAATATTACTGTGGATTTTTTAGAAATATGATAAAAGTATTTGGTTCATTATATATATATATTAAGAAAATTAAGTTGTGCCAGGCTCTTAAGAAACACATTTTGTAGCTGTGGCATAATAATTCTGTCCAGCAATTCTCTCTTTAATAATTTATTCATACTTGTCAACAAATTAGACAGCCTATAGCATATCCGTTATAGGTTACTCTTTCTTGACTTAAGAGTCTCTGCACATCACTCATCAATCTTGGGTAGATGATGTTTAGTAGATTTCTGACTTGTACTACCCAATAAGTTAATTTGTTTGCAGAATCTGAGTTCTGTATTAGTACACTATTACCTCTGTATGTGTAAGTTTCCCATATATAAACTTTGGTAGCTATGCAGTAAGTTGAAGGCAGCAATTTATAGGATAGGGGTGCTCTAAATGAGATAGATATGAGATTTAAGTTTTTGACATAGCTTATATGTAGTAAGTAATAAAAAAATATTTTCAATGTAGTTGTAAATTATGTGTGTATTATAATTAATTTACTGGTAACTGTATTTAATACCATTTAATGTACAATATAACAGTAATAATTGTATTAATTTTTTTTTCAATTTTGGATTATAATTTAAAATTTTTAAGTTATCAAAGAGTTGAAGATAATCGATAATCGTACATCCCTTCCAGTGCAAACCTGTAAAGAGTATATATCATACTACTACTGATGAAATGGTTGATATCATAATTAAGTTCTGATAACTTTTACCTGTAGTGCATGCTAGTAATATATCTATGGGAATTGTGTATAGTTGTTAATTAGTTTTTTGCAGTTACTTAAATTTTAAATGGACAGAGAGAGTGTGCACAGTGGTTACATAGGGAATAATGTACTTTTCCAATAAGCAGGCACAAGTGATAAATCACCAAATATGGTTCACGAGTCACATATTCAGGTGTTTAGTTTATTAACTGTAACTCTCAAGATTCATAAGTGTGTATGAACAAAATGTATTTCTATTTAGTTAGAAAGTAAAAAATCTTTAATGTCCTTAAGATTGTCTTCAAAAGGATCCCTCTCTTTTCTTTCTTTCTTTAAATATATATATATATATTCAGCCAGATTCAATCACAAATGGTGGTGTGCTGTTCCTCGGTGTTTTTTATATCACCATTAGGTACTTCCCCCACAATTTTTTATGCAATTGTGAAGAAAGGAACTATAGTTTATGGTTACTAATTGATTTCCAATTTTAATTCACTTGAATGTCCCATTTTGTGGGTTATTTAGCTGAGTCTCTGAACTTCATCAAGTTATGCATAATTCATACCTGGTGATCTTCCTCCAATGTTTCATGTATGATATTGCTTCTCCAAAATTTAGCTTATCTATTATCTTTTTAACTGGTTTCACAGGGTTGTCAAGTTGGTGATTTTTTTATTGTTGCCAATGGCAATATTTAGGCGAATGCCAAATGCGCCCTGCTGACAGAAAAGTATCAGGAATAATTCTAATTCATGAGGGCTATGAAGCCCAAATGGAATACTAGAAGAATATGGAATGTCAGAAAATATTAGTAACAAATTGAAAACCTAAATTTTATGTAATTCTTAGAGGTAAATCATGGCAAAATCAGCAATTAGAGCAGACATGTTAGGGAGAAAAATTCATGGAACTGCTGTTACGAAGGTAGTGACACAATGGAAACTAATTTACTGTTAATTGGTGCTGGTCAATTTTGGAGTGTATTGTCATAATACTGGGTTGTGCACCTTTCTGGTCAAATCAAAGATCATCATTAGTATAATATTGTTTTATCAAGATAATTTTCAACTAGGCCTCTGATTTAAAAAAAAAAAAAAAAAAAAAAAAAAAATTCACTTTAGGAGAGATATTGCTTAGTTATTAAACTAAAAGATATATTGTGTTAAAACTGAAGCTTAATATAATTATTGTAAGTGGGAATGAATGATAGTTGAAGATTTGAAATGATAAGCATTTATCAGTAGAGCTTTATTTTATTTATTTTTTTTTTAAGGTGGTGAACTGAGCAAAGTTTTTTTAAGTGTTTGTATATTGTGCTGAATGCTATGCAAACTTAAAATATGAAATATCTCATTTACTTTTGTTAGTTGCTGACTGAGTATTGATAAATATAATTTTAATGCTGATGGTTGAAAATTTTCTGTCATTTTTGTCTCTTGAAATTAGATGCTGTAGTATAAAGAGCATTATTAAGTGCAGATTTTTCTTTATCATTTGAAGATAGATATGAATATTAATTTTTACACATCATCAGCAAAAGGTGATATTCTATTATAGAAGATTGCTCTCTGCAAACTTCTAACTCTTTGCAGATTTAGAAAATATTAGGTCATTTCAGCATTACGTAAAATCATGAGATTCAATGACACATATATTCTGGAGTATTTAATACTTCACCTCCTCTACAAGTATAACACTTTTCTTAAAAATTAAAATTACAGTTCAGTATTAAAACTAGAAGGGGAATTTTTAAATTCTCTAAATTGAAATTGCATACAAGATTTACTCATTTAAATTTCTCTGTGTTTATTTTCTTTTGAACAGTATTCAGTGATAAGGATTTTTTAAATTACCTTGTCGAGTTAGTATTCATATAGTCACATATTAATTTAATATACTCAATTTAAAATTAAATGTCACCTTTTTATAAAAAAAAATCAAATAATCTTTAAAATGAGTCATTAGTAATTAAAGTTGAGAAGCGCAGCAAATTGTGCACCTGTATATATACATGTAAGAGCTTAATGTGAATAACTGTGATTATTTAGAGGCATTCATAAATTTATACTTAATCAAATCTTGGTTTACTTACTGTGTATATTTTTGCTTAAAGTATATGCTCAATTAAGGATTTTTCCTCGACTTACTTCTGAACACAAAGAAATGTACCTATGCTAGTCACAATAGTATTTGACAAAACAATGTTTTGAGTTAATACTCTGGCTTTGTTCTAAATGCAGTCTACATCTATAAGTAATTAAATTGTTTGTTTTCTTAGCACAAGAAATATGTAATGTGTGCACACTGACCATTAATTAAAGTGAAAAAAAAAGATGTGATTGTATTTAAAATTTGTTTATCTATATACATAAATATATATTGCTAATGTAATCATCAAAATTAATGTTAATTCTTCACAGTTTATAATATACTTAAATATTTTATTCAGCATCATGGATGCAATCATTATTTGGATTTATTTCCCTTCTTTTATAGCATAATTGTTTAGTCTCAATATGTTGTGTGTACTGTTTTATTCGGAGTTAATTTTGCTTTACTGTTTATTAAAAAATTAAAGCTTTATTTTATTTTTTTAGAGAGAAATAAAGGTTTAAATCAGCAATTTTAGAAATGCGTTGATTTTTTTCTATTCTTATATTTATCATTTACTGTTTTAGCTACATAAATTGACATTATAGCCTAATCCAAAAAAAAAAAACTTTTTAACAAGGTATTACACTCTATAACAAGAAAAATCGGCGCACCAAGGAGTTGTCCGATTGTAATGAAATTTCGTATGCAAAGATATTTTGACCGAACATGCAAATGATTAGAATTTGGTGTCTAACAAATGAATAGCCGGAGCTCCAGCAGGTGTATGAAGGGAGCGATTCTCGATCTGGTGTTCAAAATTTCTGATGCATTTCGGAAACGGATATCTTACGTCGACTGGAATCTGTCATGCCGAAGGATTCGTGCCCATTACGAGTATATTTCAGAATTTGAAAGAGGTCGTGTCATCGGATTGAAAGTAGTTGGTCGGACAAATTGTAGAATCGCTCAACATCTGGGTCGAAGCATTGCAGCAATTAGACGATGCTGGCAAAAGTGTTTTAACAACGGCAGATTTAAGTGTCAGGACGGCAGTGCTCGACCTAGGACCACAATAGAACGGGAAGACAAAACTATTGTCAGATCAGCTGTCACAACACTGGATTCGTCATTATCAATCATCTGACGCGTGACGGTCACACACGTGCCCAACATGACCATTGACAGACGACTGAGAGAGCGGAATCTACGCTCGCACCGACCGTTACGCCGCTTACTCCTCACGCCTGTACACCGTCAAGTTCGATTACAGTGGGGCTTAACTCGATCATCATGGAAATGCGCTAACTGAGGACGTAAGTCTTGTTCGAAACGGGACGGCGAGCCCCGCTTCCAACTGTGTCCCGACTACCACCGATGATGTGTTTGGAAACATCCAGGGCAGCGTTGGGAACCTGCCCTTACTATTGTATGCCACAACAGGGCGATATGGTCTGGGGTGCCATTTCTTTTGATAGCCGGACCATCTGGTAGTCATTAGTGGCACACTTAGAGCACACTGGTACGTAGACGACATTCTGCAACCCATTTTGTTGCCGTTTCTCTTGCGCCACCCCGGACTTGCTTTGCAAAAAGATAATGCCCAGCCGCATACGGCACGTGTTGCTATGAATTGTTTTCAAGCTTGCCGAACACTTCCATTGCCACCTAAGTCGCCTAATCTCTCCCCCATTTGAGACGTAATGCGAAGGCGATTGCAACTATCTTGAAATGTTGCCGATTTAGCCCGACAGTTTGGCAAGAAATCCCACAGGACATCATCCGGGAACTTTATCAGTCTAAGTCACACCGGATGACAGTTTGCATTCAGGCCAGAGGTAGACAAACGCCTCACTTTGTAATTAATCATTCAATTGTTCTGTAATTTTAATCTTTTTTTTTTCTGTGCATGTTCTTATCCACCAATTTTTGTCACAATCGAGCAACTTTTCGTGCGGCGATTTTTTTTGTTATACAGTGTTCCACAGTTGCTGGGCAGCGAATCAATAGTTTTTTTACCAGTTAATTTTGACTAAGACCTTTAAGGTACCAGATAGGATTTGGTTTTGATTAAAATCATTCTCAAGTCACGTTCTTTACCCGATGTATGCTCAAAATTCATAATTTTTCTTTCCAAAAATATTTTTATGGATAAATAGGAATGTTAAGATCATAGACCTGCATCTTGTCAAGTCCGTTTTGTTCAGCCGAAACGATTCGCCTCAATTTAGACGCGTGATTTTAAAATTTCTTGTTTCCTTGATGCTTTTCTAAATCTTGCAAAATTCTTTTCTATTTTAAATCTTATTCTTTTGTAACTTTTTACAAGAAGCTTCTCAGGTAATGCATTTATCTTTCTTCTGCACTGATTTTTCCTTTCGCCCTCGTTGTGGCGTTTACACATGGACAAATTTCGACGCTTTAAGCTTTCTTCACTCTGCTTTGAAAGCGAAGACTGAAATAAACAACCGAACCAATCACAAGGCGGAACTCAATGAATACGTGATACATCAAACCAGTGGTGGGATTTAGCTGGTACGCACCGGTTCTGCGGACCGTTTGTTAATAAACGCCAGCTGAATCGTTCATTGGACAAATATGTTTTTTAAATAAACCTACCCTACACTGGGCAGCCGATCCATTCTGTGATTGGCAATGGCAATCATTTAAACTGATGGTTCTCGTGGGGTAGAACCATCTGTTATGCTATTGGTTGCAGCCAAATCACGTGAGCGCCACTCGTCGCGGAGAAAGGAAGACTGAAGCGGTCAAAAGGTAAGATAAAAATTTAATAATGGCTGGACGATAAACCCTTAAAAAGATGAAAAGGCTGGCAGATTTTTTTTTCATTAAGAAACCGAAATCTGATTATGTTGTATGAAAATTGGCCTTGGATGGTACAACACAGTCACATGCACTACCCTTCCAACCTGAAGAAAGCAGCTCGTCGATTGTTGAAATAGAAAATAACTCCAATATTGAAAATAGTCTTCCTGAATGCCTGGCAGTGCAACAATATAACAATTTTAAGGGAAAATATGACAAATTTCTAACAAAAAGGTAGGTTGTGAGTATTGTGTAAAATATGATTTTAAAAAGGAGAAAAATATTGATATTTCAAAAGAGTGGAGGTACAACAAGCTTCTCTAATGAAAGATTTTTCATCAGTCTCATAACATTTGTAAAAACAACTTCAAAAAAGCAAAGGCAAGGTAATGGGTATTTGTGTGACCATAAGACACAATATTACCCCGAATTTCTGCTTCGACAAAATGGTTATTCTCTCACATTCTAGGGCAGCACTGCAGACTATTGGATCAGGAGCTTGTCCAATCTCCGGGAAAATCCTCGAATGCCAAATTCCTTTGGAAAATCTGAGACCTGGGGGGAGGGGTAAAGAAATTGTCTTACAATGGATCCCCGGACATTGTGGCCTTTACGGAAACGATCAGGCCGACAAACTTTAAAAAAATTTACTGAAATAGTACAAAAGTTATCTACTATTCGTTCCTTCCATTCTGCAAAACTATATATTTGTTGTGTCAGCGCACAGCAGTGTCTGATAATTTGGCGAATGACCACCAGACTTGCCTACGTCGGCCAATGGAATTCACTCTCTCACCAGCGCTCGGAGAGAGCGGACCATAGGACAAGTGTTCTAACTGAGTTGCCTAGGCCAACGCCTTCAAACTCAGATGTTTCTTAATAGTAGCAACGAAGAGCTGGAATTGTTCAGAAGTAGAAAAAAGTTCGTTAATTGACGTCAAAGTTCAGGAATTGCTACACAAAAAGTGGAGCAAAGAGATTTCTGGTCTGTACGAGAGAGCGGAACAGACTCTCTCCTTATTTGTACGGCAGCGGATGGCTGCAAAACATTTAGGGCCTGTTCACATAAGAGTCCGTTACGTTGCGTTAAGGAAAAAATGACGTTGAGACGAAAATAAACCAATCATAGGCGTTAAAAATTTCATTGCTAATCGTTTGGAGGCATACGATTGGTTTATTTTCGTCTCAACGTCATCTTTTCCTTAACGCAACGCAACGGACTCCTATGTGAACAGGCCCTTACTGTGTTGAGTTTCTAGAATAAATGTTATTGGTTTTAATATGGAATTTATTATTATAAGATCCTCACCGAACACGCTACACCTTCGCCACATATTCGTAGATTTTTTAAACAAAAATGGCGAAGAAAACTTATGCGTGTCTCAAATAAGAGCTGGAGAGATATCTTGGAGGGGAAAATAGCGGACAAACCACGGGATAAGGCAGTGGCCAATATTAGGCTCGAAATTGTTCACGATTGTTCGGCGAGCCATCCCTATCGTATTGGTATTTGTTACGGCTTACCTTGGCATTAGTAAAAGCCGCCAACCTTGGCGCTCAACTAGAAAAACTTTGATGGTTGCTAATGGCAACAGTTCAATTTCTGAAACTGTTCTGAGTAGTCGCCATTTTAGTGTTAGTGGTATTGGTCCACTAGTTACTACGGTTATATAGTTAACCAAATGACTATAGTGTCATATTGATGGAAATATTTGTATATAATGTACATAAACTTTATTATAGTTAACTTTTGACTGGTCAATTTTATTTCAAGCATTCTACAGTCCACTTATAGTTTACATTCGCATCATTGGTCACGTCGCCAGGAGTAGAACTGGTATTTTACATTTGGTTTTAATTCATTGATAGTATGAACAATCAGTTGTAATCATGACTGATAATAAATTTTTAGCTCTTAATCGTCAAAGAGGGGCCTATAAAGGTCAGTTGACTAGAATTGCAAATTTCCTCGATGATGAGAAGAGTAAAGAGACATTGGAATACCAAGTAAAATTAGATAGTGAACAGAAAGTGGTACAGATGTGTTATACGCACCTCCCTGCCAAGTTTGGCGATTTTGTGTTTGGCGTGGTAACCATGCGATTTGGGCTAGATTTTGTTATTTTGTGGCAACCCAGTTTGAATGGCTAGTCGTGTGCGTTTGTTTACGTGATATAATATGGCGGCCATGTTGTTGCGAAATATTAATGACGTATTTTGGATGGTATTAGATGTAGATTCTTGAGAGATAGGCGTACTATTGGGGTTGTTAGGGATATAAAGTGGGAGACTAAATAAGGTTTGCGGTTTATTTGAAATTAAATGTTAATTTAAACGGTTTATTTAGATGTGGTTTGATGGATTTACATGTTGGTTGTGTTATGCTTTTCTACGTTTGAGTTTTTGAAACCGTTGTGGTTGATTTAAAATGCGGCGGGGTACAGATGTAGTATACGCAACAAACGCCAAGGGATTTTTTTTAGCCAAATCTGTTGGTTGTTTGGCGGGTTTTTCAGGGATGCCGGTTTTTACTTTGGTGTTGCCAATTTGTGTTTTTGTTGCTTTTAGAATTTTGTTGTTGCTAGATTTGGTTTTGTCTTGTGTTTTGCGTCATTTATAGGCGCCGTGAATGGTTTTTTTACATTCTTTAGTGTAGTAGTATTATGTTGTGGCAACAGTTTTTGAATTTTGCGTTCTAAGTTTGAATTTGGTATTTAATTGTGAGCTAGCAAGCAGTTTGGATACAAATTAATCTGATTGTACATTTCAATTTATTTTTGTTCTTTTATTCATTATGCCTGCAGTATTTAGTGTAAATGAGAAATATCAAGGGATCTTAGTGTCTAAAATAGAGGCGATATAATGCAAATAGATCCTTTTTAATATTTTATAGTGAACACGTATTTTTTTCAATTGAATTTGTGCTGTAATTTATGTTTAATGAAGAAATATATATTGTTGTAACCGTATTTTTTTTAATATTGTTTCTTATTAATTTATTTTAACTGATGTTTTAACGTATAGATTATTAATTTAAATTAATTTAGAAAATCTTAAGGATTAACGTTAGATTGAGGCGCGTTGTGAAAACCTAAAAAAAAAATAAGTATTTAATTTTAACCGCAATAACCAAGTTCTAAAGGGAGTAGCGAGTATTTTAACGATTCTGTAATTAACCAAAAAAAAAAAAGAAATAACTAAAACTTACTCTTCAATAAAGAATTGACGACGAGACACAAGCTTAGGGGTAAAACACAAATTTTATTTAAATATTAACTTCCTATTACTCTTATCGTAATCTCTAACAAAAATTTAAAACTTGACAAGTAAGAGGCACAATTCCCCGATGACACACATATTTTTTTTTTATAATGAATTAAAAACATAACGAAATAATAAAACAAAAATTAGTTGGTGGTTGGTTAGAACCCCCCCCCCCCCCAAAAAAAAAAAAAAAAAAAAACTTGATATAAAACCTTAATAATAAAAAAATCAAATAAAATGCATATTACCGGTTTAATGACTGCAGTCTAGAAAAAATAAAGAAATGAAATAGGAAAGAAAGGCCATAAGGAAAGATTAAAGTTTAAGTGAGGGCATGCCCAATTTAAAAAGGTTATAGGCCTCTTCGTGAATTCAAGTCCTCCATCATCTTGCAGGAACGCATCTTTTTCTCCATCAGGGAGTCAAGGGGCGACTCTGCTCTCTCAAGGTAAAAATCTGTCTGTCTCTCCACGACTTTTTTTTTTCGTCAACTCCGGAGCCACTTTTTCACTTGAAACATCCGCGTCGAAAAAAGTAGTTCTTGCTTCTCCTTCTCCTATTGGGGAGTCTCGCCAAGCCTCTGTTTGTATCCTTGCGCGTCACAGACGTAAACAACCCCTTTCGCGGAATCTCGATCTTCGGTGGTCTTTCTGGTGAGTCAGGGATTTGCTAAAAGCATTAAAATTCCGATGTTCTGGTGTTCTAATCCATGAGATCATCGGAGAGTTCACGGATTCACGACAAAATGGCACTGCTGAAAGTATTGAATTACCCATAGCTGGAAGGGACAGGATTGAAACGGAAAAAGGAGTAGCAACTTTAGAAAATATTTAATTTTCTATTATTTAAAACAAAGGTTCTCCAGCCAATAAAATAAAATAAAATAAAAAAATTATAATATACCAGCCACCTAAATGATAGTAATAATAAATTCATATCTTAAACTTTTAAATGTCATTACACTAATTTCATGTATTTAAAACTTTAAATGTCAGCACAACATTATTACTTCCCCCTGATGGACAAAATTTTTGTCACAAAAAATGTTCATGAACTTATACAGGACCACATATACCTACTACTAATGAGACCAACCATTGTATACACATATATATAATGAAAAATTCAAGGAATCAAAAGGTATAAAAAAACAATAACTGAAGCACCCACACACAAAAAGCAAAAGAAATTTGTTTGGCTACAAAATAATTCGTGATTGTCTGCTGAGCCAAAACATAAAATCACTACCAAAAAAAACTTACAAAAGTTAAGAATCCATAAATACGATACACTCTTAACACACTACAGTACTTGAGTCCCAAAAATTGCATGAGCCTATGATGGACCAAGACATAAGCACACTACCTAACTTCGATAAAAAAAAATGTAAATAAATGTATAAAATAAAGAAACTTTGCACAACAACCTTCTTCTTTTACAAAAAAAAATACTTTGCGACATAATAGTTCTCTTCCTGAGTTTAAGGTCCTAAACTCAAATTTACTCCACTTAGTTCTTCCAGTATATGATGTTGAGGCACAGATATTATGAACACTGTGATCAGTAGTGTTCAATGTTACGTCAGAGATTTTCTTTTATCTCAGACGTGAGTTGATGTGATTGCACCATCGATCACTCCCTGCACCCCGGCACCCCACTCTATCTCGAGAAAAGTTGTAGCTGCAGTTCACCGTTAATGAATCGCTATGAGATGTTACGTGGCATGATGTCTGATGAGGCACTAACTGTTGACATTGGATTGGCATCTCTCCTCTGCACACTTCCGTAGATGTCTCCGCCAGCGGATGTGTCTACTCCTGGCCAGGTTGAAGATATGAAGATGAGACCGCCCCTCCATCAATATTGTTGACGATAAACGTTGGTTAAAAATTTATGAGTGGGAGCCGTGACACAGAGAAGACCAAAGCGGTTCACAAACAAGTCCATGGGGCCTTATTGACCGGTGAAAGTCTATAACATTGTTGCACCTAAGGACTTTTTTTTTCTTTCACATTTGATTGTCCTCACACTTGTATCTGAGTTTTATACATCAAAAACTGTTACAATTCCTTCCCGGGGAAAAAAAATTTTACACCATAGATGTACAAACAACATTCCCTATATAAAAATGCAAAGTAATAAACACACTGTACTCTAAATGTTGACTATAATTATCAAACACCAAAAAAAAAAATCTACATACAAAAGATATACTCAATACAAAATCACAATTTCATTTTTTGTTATTAACCTTCTTCACAAAACCATTACTGTCCCTGGGCCTTAAATTATAATTGCATTTGCCAGTGGACTTTGTATTTTTACTACGTGTCACAATTTGGGAGTTTGTCAAATTATTATTTCTCGAGTTAAAATGAGACTGTACATTATCATTTGCATGTGTATCCTGAACCACTGAATCATTGCTAAAATCACTATTATTATCTAGGAAACTAACATCAGATATTTCAATATCATCTAGAGCATAGGGAGAAGCTGGTCCATTTTGACTATTAACAACATTGCTTTGGGTTTGATTATTCGATATAGAAAAGTTGGGAATAACATTGATAATTTGGTCTACGCGTAAGGGGTGGGAAGAAAGGCATAGTTATTTGATCATCAATATAATTGTACTGAGATTCATCATGATTGTTAACATTTACTTTAGGGGAAAGAGGAGTAGTTGTTTCTTCTGGGACTGTTAAAGAAGGAAAAATTATTCTATCTGGAATTAAGGTTAATCTATCTACATGTACCACCTGTTCATCACTAGGAGAATTAATATTAACAATTTTATAATTAACAGGACTAGCTTGTGCCTTTACTCTATATGTGCCCCTATTGAATTTAGTGAACTTTTTAGATTGTCCAACCTTAGTGGCTGGGGTAAACAACATAACTAAATCGCCTACTTTGATATTTTTATCCTTACAATTTTTTAAACGGTAACTTTCCTGTCTCTCGGCTGCTATAATTAAATTCTCTTTCACTGTTTTAAAAGCTTCCTGCATTCTTAAAGTTAAATCTTCAGCTAAATCTCTTTGATCTGCATATGATCTAGCAGATGGCGATGTGAGAAGGGTTAACGGCAAAGTAAGGTCCCTACCATACACCAGATGTGCGGGTGTATCTTGTATGGCTGAATGAAAAGCAGTCCTGTGAGCTAGAACAGCAAAATGTAGGTACCTATCCCACTCATTTTCAGTAGAGTCAACCAGATATTTAAGTGAGTTAATGATGGTAGCATTAACCCTTTCCACAACACCATCAGTGCTAGGATGATAACTTGTAGAAAAATGTTTATTTATACCTAACTTTTCGTATACTTTTTTAATACTATGAGCTAAAAATGAAGATCCCCTGTCTGTTATCATATGTTCAGGTATACCATGCGTGCAAATGAATTTTTCTAATGTAGCTGTTACTGTTTCCGTCTTAATGTCAGTGACTGGGTAAGCCTCAACCCACCTTGTAAAATAATCGCTAATGACCAGAATGTATCTATTCCCTGCCTCAGTGATTGGTAGAGGACCAACGGCATCCATACTTATTCTTTCAAAAGGTCTACTAGTTATTTGAATGCGTTGTAATGGAGCCTTTTGTTTGCTTTTAAAACCTCTCCGTTCAAGACACGATACACAGGATAAAACATAATTTGCAATGTGTCTATACATCCCTGGCCAAAAGTAATTTTGTTTCACTCGATATAATGTTCTCTTAAAACCTGGGTGTGCTGCAGTTATGGAGTCGTGGGCAAGAGTAAGTACCTCTGATATTAAAGTTTTGGGAACAAATAGTTTTTCTATGTTAAATTTTGACTTATTATATTTTGGGATGCAATATAAAATATCGTCTTTTAAAAAGTAAGTATTACCTTTAATATTTAATTCTGAAACAGTCTTTAATTGATCAATTAAATTTTTACATTTATTATCAGTCTGTTGCATTAATTTAAGTCTATTAGTAGGAAAAGGGTTAATTTTTGTCTCAACTTCTTGGACTGTAGCTACATTAACTAACCGTGACAAAACATCAGCCGGTACGTTGATCTTCCCAGGTACATGTTCAATATCAAAATCATAATTCTGAAGAGCTAACACCCATCTAGCAACACGACCACTATCTTTGAGCTTGAGTGCATAAGAAAGAGCTTTCTGGTCACAAAACAATTTAAACTTTCTACCATATTAGTACTGCCTGAAATAATTAATAGCCCAAACTACCGCTAATGTTTCCCTGTCGAATACACTATACCTTGTTTCAGCATCATTAAGTCGTCTGCTTGCATATGCCACTGGGTGATTCATACCATCCTCTCCTTTTTGACTAAGTACAGCACCAATTGCATAACCCGAAGCATCAGTATCTAAAACGAAATTTTCTTTTACATCTGGTAACATTAAACAAGGATAAGATACTAAATTCTCTTTAAGTTCATTAAACGCTAAATCAGCTACATCCCCCCATTCAAAAGTGACTTTCTGTTTAGTTAAATTTGTTAAAGGTATGGCAATATGAGCAAAATTTTTGATAAATTTTCGATAGAAATTGCAAAGGCCTAAAAATGATCTGACTTGCTTTTTATTCTTGGGTATAGGAAAATTCCTCACGGCTTCCACATTACGTGAATCGGGCAGACTTTTGCCATCTACTACCTGGAAACCTAAATACACAATTTTATCCTTAATTAATTGACATTTTGCAGGATTGACCTTTAAATTATGTTTACCTAGACGTTTAAAAACCATATCTAATTTATCTAAGTGTTCCTCAAAGGTTTCTGAAGCAATTATTAAATCATCCAAATAAGTGTTAATATTCCATTCTTTTAACCCTGCTAAAACAATTCCTAACAATCTCTGGAAAGAGGAGGCAGCATTCTTCAAACCTTGTGGTAACCTATTCCACTGATATAAACCAAAATCAGTGCAGAATGCAGTCTTGTGTCTGTCTGTAGGATTTAAGTTCATCTGCCAATAGCCTGAACACAAATCGAGAGATGAATAAAATTTAGCCCCATGTAATGAATCTAATAAATCAGTAATTAATGGCAAGGGAAATGGAAGAGGTTGGGTTTTCACATTTAACTTTCTATAATCACAAACTAACCAGTAAGAATTGTTTTTCTTTTTGACTAAAATAATTGGAGAAGCATAGGGTGAATCACTGACAGAAATTATCCCTGAATCTAATAATTGATTGATTTGAGTCTTTAATTCATCTTTCAATGCATGAGGAGTCCTGTATGGTTTTTGCCTAATTGGTACTTCATCAGATAAATAAATTCTATGGGAAACAGTGTTGCAGCCAGTCAATTTCTGTACTGAATCTGCAAAGACATCCGAATGTTTATGTAAAAGAGCTAACAGCTTAGATTTTTGCTCCTCATTCTGTATATGTGCCAAATCAAATTGTCCCCCAAATAATTCAAGATCTTCATCTATTGATTTTTCTCCTATCACATTAACTTCTGCCTCTTCCATTCTACTCACTACAATTGGTTCTACACTAACTAATCTTGTATTTTTGTTTATATGTAAATCCTCATCTGAAAAATTGGCTACCTTAACTAAATATTTACTCCCATTATTATTATCATTCACTGAATTTGAAACCACCCATGGATTGGCTAGAGAGTGTCTGGACGGTTGAATTAAAACAGTATTTGAATCTAACATTTTGTTGCCTGTATGCATCCATAATAAAAGTTTTGACCTAGGAGGTATAATATGCTTCATTAATGTTCGCCCTATCACACTATTATCGTGAAACTGTATGTGCTCATACTGAATATTATTCGTATCCTTACCCATACAATTATCATTAGTAGTTACGTTAGTTACTTGAATATCGCTAGAAATTTTACAATTACTTTTATCTGTATTTTGATGCATATTATCATTACTATTATTAGATTTATCTTTAATTTCAACATTTTTAAGATTCTTATTTACAGTTTCTACTTCTGAATTGTTCTCTAAATGACCTTTCTTTAGTTTAGCTTGCTTTTTATAGGGAGATTTAGTAATTGTTTAATTGTGATTATCATAAGCATTATTGTTTGCATTTTGTTTAAATTGAGTAACATCAGTACCTCTGTACTTATTTTGATAGGGTCTACTTTAGGTTTGGTTGTTATTTCTCTGGGTTTTAAATTTAGATACATAATGTTGCCTGTTATAATTACCTTGAAATTTATTATCTTTTTTATTAGTACTATCATTAATCAAATTGCATTCATAATTATCATTTACATTTACCCTGCTTCTATCTTTTACATTTAACCAAGCCATATTAAATTTATTATTTTGGATATTCTTTTCCTGACAGTCAATTTTCACATTATTTTGAATCAGAAACTGTAGTCCTAAAATAGCATCATAATTTAATTTAGAGTTGTTGTTGTCTACATAAAACTGTACATTAATTTTCTCTCTCTTAAATTTTAGTGTCAAATTAACCTTTTTGGTAATAATTAGTTGGTCGTTGGTAATACCTAAAACTCTCAAAGCACAATCCGGCTGTTGGATATCATAACCTTTCTTTACACATTTATCAATGACTAAATTATTTATTAAATTAATCGACGCCCCTGTATCAATTAAACACTTAACTCTAATATCATCAATATACATTTCAATAATAGGAAGGGAGTCATTTACATTAAATAAGGAATCTATTCTTACACACTCAAGGGGTTTACTCAAAGTCAGTGGTGTGTGTCTGCTCTGCCCCTGAACTAGTTTAAATTTTCCTGATTGGTGTTGAAATTTTGGTTTGGATATCCATAGTGGTTTGCATTTTGATTAAAACGCCTGGGCTGCCTGCAAATTCGACTTATATGGCCCCTTATCCCACAATTAAAACAAACAATGTTTCTGTAATTCGGACGCCTGTCATGTGTTGGTGGTGTATTACGTGGATGATTCTCTCTTTTTAGCTTTTGGATTTCATCATTTAATTTGGCTACCTTACTATCATTTTCTAAGACTAAATTTTGTATTAGCTCTTTCATTTCTCTCAAAAATTAGTTGGTGGCTGGTTAGAACCCCCCAAAAAAATTAAATTAAAAAAATAAATAAATAAATAAACTTGATATAAAACCTTAATAATAAAAAAAATCAAATAAAATGCATATTACCGGTTTAATGACTGCAGTCTAGAAAAAATGAAGAAATGAAATAGGAAAGAAAGGCCATAAGGAAAGATTAAAGTTTAAGGGAGGGCATGCCCAATTTAAAAAGGTTATAGGCCTCTTCGTGAATTCAAGTCCTCCATCATCTTGCAGGAACGCATCTTTTTCTCCATCAGGGAGTCAAGGGGCGACTCTGCTCTCTCAAGGTAAAAATCTGTCTGTCTCTCCACGACTTTTTTTTTCGTCAACTCCGGAGCCACTTTTTCACTTGAAACATCCGCGTCGAAAAAAGTAGTTCTTGCTTCTCCTTCTCCTATTGGGGAGTCTCGCCAAGCCTCTGTTTGTATCCTTGCGCGTCACAGACGTAAACAACCCCTTTCGCGGAATCTCGATCTTCGGTGGTCTTTCTGGTGAGTCAGGGATTTGCTAAAAGCATTAAAATTCCGATGTTCTGGTGTTCTAATCCATGAGATCATGGGAGAGTTCACGGATTCACGACAAAATGGCACTGCTGAACGTATTGAATTACCCATAGCTGGAAGGGACAGGATTGAAACGGAAAAAGGAGTAGCAACTTTAGAAAATATTTAGTTTTCTATTATTTAAAACAAAGGTTCTCCAGCCAATAAAATAAAATAAAATAAAAAAATTATAATATACCAGCCACCTAAATGATAGTAATAATAAATTCATATCTTAAACTTTTAAATGTCATTACACTAATTTCATGTATTTAAAACTTTAAATGTCAGCACAACAATATTTAACCAAGGTGTATTTTATGTGTTAATTAAATAAGATTTTTTTAGTTGTATTTTACTGACTTTTTTAGCGGGGGGGGTATCTAACAAATTTTTTATTATTTTTTAGCTTTTATTTTTTGTATTTATTTGTTTTTAAGATCCCGTGTGCGCCTACGAGTTTAATAAAGCCAGCAGTAAGTTTGTTTTTAAATTTATTACGTTTACTACATTTGTTATATATTTTGTTTACATTTCGCACTTTAAGCCTAACATGTCTGCGGAAACCCCCTTGGTGACAAGTTGGCGACAAAAACTTTTGGCGCCAACTTGTTGCCAAGGGAGGTGCGTCTGGCACATCTGGGTAGTTTTCCGTTAGGCGGGCGCATTTGGCATTCACCCCATGAAGTATCCCCTTTGGCGAGAATGAAAAGTCTCCAGCATAACTACCCTAGGAAAACAGTTTAATAGGTAATAGATGGACTAAATTTTAAAGAAGCATTGTTACACACATTAAGCGATTTGTTCACAACAATAACGCGATCTGTTGGCGACTTTCAGTCAACAAAGCACAGACATAAATAAATACTCTTTTAATTGTAACATATTTAATAGTAAAATATACAAACACAAAAAAAACTTCAGTCACTTCATTACGGGGCATGGGCAAAAGCATTTTATATCGTTCAGAATTTTTTTAAATGGATCATTTGTTAATCTTCTCCACATAAATTCAGCAAGGTATGATTTCAAATGCTGCCATTCTGTTCCTCGATGTTTTTTGTTTCTCCAGTTTGCGCTTCCTCACAGGGAGGTGCGTATAACACATCTGTACCAAATCTAGTTGAATTCTGAGGACTTTAATTATAAATTTATATTTTTTATATTGGGTTTTCTTTTTATTCATGCGTATAACATTTCACATGCTTTTTTTCTTATGTTATTTATACTGTGTTTAGTTTTTAAATTAATTATGGTTAACAATTTGACATTTTCACTTTACAACTTTTAGGGGTACAGTTTTCAAAATGTTTTTGTGTATTACTGCCGAAAGAGATTGTTTTAAAGTTTTTCATGAATCTTAATGTAAATTGATAAGTAATTAACTGCTATTACCTATTAGTAATACACTTTTAAAATTCAACAATTAACTTTTTAATTAAATTTTAGTTTAAAATTAAACAATTAACTTAGTATTAACTTTATAAAGTTTATTAGTTTACCTAAATAAAGTTTTTTGTTTAAATGTTTTTGTGCGGGTTTGTCATTATTTATCGTGTTTATGACCTCAACTGCTCCCCTTGAAATATTAAGAAATTTAAATTCATTAATTTCTTGAAAAACAAGCTTTTTTATCCCCATTTCTTTTAATAAACTATAATTATAAAAAATATTTCAATTTTATTTTGCTCGAGTCTCAAGAGGTTAATGCTGTTCCGTTAGAATTCAGTTCCAGACTGGCGCATGAAAATTCATCTTTTTGTAATGCAGGTATGATCATATCATACCAGGTGGTGGTGGGTGTTAATACGAATAATAATTTTTTCTTTTTGTGGCGGGGGAGACTGCACATTAATAGTGCCTCTTATGGAAATTCTCCCTCTCACTAAATCAATTCAAAGCCGTCTGTTTGGTAGACGGATGGCCTGAGCGTAGCTGGCCGTAGCCCGAGCATAGCCGGGCGAAGTCCGGCTAGTGTATTATAAATATAATATAAATTTCAAACGTTTCTTGGAGTTAGGTAATTTTCAAGAACAGCAAAACAAAGTTTGAGAGTTTAACCTTTGTTGCCACTCTCTGCTTTTCTTTAGAGTCAAAAACATTACAAGAATTCAGTATAAAAATAACGCTCGCGCATGAAGTATTTATTTTGATAAAGATACATTTCCCTTTTGAAAAAAAAAATAATAAACTGAACAAACGAACTTCTAAAATGAAAATGGCAACAAAGATCGTTTGTTTACAATCGTGAATTTGAGTTCTGGTATGATTAATTTAATAATTATTGACCGATTTTAATTATTTTAGGCTTTTTGAGACAGCCTGAGGGTGGGCAAGGAGGATTTTGAATTTGATTTTAGTTCCTTTTAAATTATTTTTACATCTTTCCTCTGTTAGGGCTAATAGCGAGATACATAAGGGTGATTCTCGGGTAATGTAACAGCTTCCATCCATTTACTGTTGTCACCCTTATGCGAAGGGCTTTTCATCACTGTTGAATTATCAGCTTTAAAATTCAATTAAAAAATCGAAATTTTAAGATAGAGACTTGAAATGAAGTTTATATGAATAAGAAAGCTTTCAGCTTCCAGATGATGTAAATATTTTCTTTGTAAGATGAAAACTCGAGGAGCATCGATATTACATCCACATATGGGATGATATTTCTTGAAAAACTGTGTTTCCTTTTTTTGGTGAAAATATTAGTCTGTTTTAGAATATTTTTAAACAAATGAGGTCTAATTTGAAAGAGAAATGTCTGTAGTCTTAGACTGTAAAATGCTCAAAATTCTACGATCATTTTTTGGCGAGTTATCGTAATCTGAAGATCAAAAAGTCAATATTTTCATACAAAACATAAAATTTTAAAAGAACTTAAAGTCCGACGAAGATGAGGCATGTCTTACTTTGGTACCCCCATTTTTCTGCATCCATCGGAATCGCTCTCGACCCCATACCCCCAGCGGTTTCGGAGGAGATAGCTTGACAAGCTTTTGACAGCGACAGCGGGAGTTACTTTTTTTTAGAATAGAGAGATAGAGAGATAACTGTTGAATTCATGATACACTGAATAACCCTTCGGAATTAGGTTTTACAAAATGAATAATTGACTTCAAAATATCAACAGCCTGAACAATAATCTACACAGAATCATTAGCAAAAAAAGAAATACGGAATCGCATTCAACATAGCGATTTTTGAATTCTTACATGACATTGCTTAGAATAGAATATACACCATAACAGATTAAACATTTCTTATCCATTTTCTTGCCATTACTGAGAATCGAATGTGCAAAAACAGAAAAAAAAGTTTGCTTCAAGTAAAAAAAGTTATATAGTGATGCCATCTATTGACCAGAAACACAATTAGAATAATACAAATTACAAACAATATAATGAATAAAATGAAACAATTATAATGAATTGTTGAAAAATTAAAATAAAAATTGTAAGTCTTTTATGAAGACTGAACAACCTCCGGGCGGGGTAAAAGTAAGCTAACCTTAGACAGAGGTCTTCTCACTACTCCCAAAGAAGTACGGATATTGACGACACAAACATGACCGTCTGGCCCGGGAAATGGTTCAATAACTCTTGCTAGAAGCCATTTCAAAGGTGGCGCATAGGGATTGTGTACAGTCACAAGATCTCCAAACTGAAGATCCCGAAAATATGAACTCTTGGATTTTGGCCTCTGTTGCAGATGGTTTAGATATTGTAGTGTCGGAGATGTTACGACCCCCTGCAGAGTGTCTGATAATTTGGCGAATGACCACCAGATCGCGCCTACGTCGACCAATCAAATTCATTCCCTCCCAGCGCTCAAGGAGAGCGAAACAGACTCTCTGCCAATTCGTACGGCATCTGACGCTGCGCAATATTTTCTGTGTTAAGTTTTCTTAAATAAATATTATAGTTTTTTATGTGGAAATTATTATTATTGATCCTCACCGAACACGCTACACCTTCACCAAAATATTTACGAGTCCAACGATTCCAAAAATGCAATTTCATTTTCTGAATCAATTTCCATCTTTCATTAAGAGGTAGCGTGATGTTCCCCGCAGCATCAGGAATATCCAACAAAGATGAACCAATTAGGAAATGTCCGGGAGTCAAAGCAGTTAAGTCTGATGGGTCAGAAGACAGGAATAAGAGATCTTGAATTCAGAAAAGCTTCAATTTGGAAAAGGTAGGTGGTCAACTCCTCAATATTTAGAATTGCAGACTTGCAAGCTTTTACCAACAGTCCCTTTGTGGATTACACCGCAGATACCAAGATACCTCCAAAATTTGAAGAATAGGGAGGAATGAGGTGCCAAGTGATCGATTGAGAAGCAGAAAAGTCTTGAATTCCTCGTGATTTTAAAAGCTTAAACAGCCTTTTCAAATCATTAGAACAGGGGTCGGCAACGTGGTGTCCGCGAGACAATTTTAAAGGGCTCGCCGTTCAAATAGCTAAATTTTAGATAGTTGAAAACGCTCGTAGTTGTAATGAGCAATTTTAGTAAAAAAATTAAAAATCGTAAAACCGTAAAAATCAAAAATTAAGCAGCCTGCTGTCTCGACAGCGTCGCTCTCCCCTCGCTGTGAATCAGCTTGTTTTTCCTGCTCTGAAACTGAACTCTCGACATATGCTTGTGAATCTTTGTTTTCCAGTATGAAATACACTATCTGGCCAAAAGTATCCGGACGCCCAGTGGTACGGACTCAGAAAGCCCCGAGGCATATATTAATATGATGTTGGTCCTCCTTTTGCATCGATGACAGCCTGCACACGTCTGGGGAGACTTTCCACCAGTTTTTGATAGGTGTCCATAGGAATTGACTTCAAGGCGTCCTTCACAGCTGAAGTGAGTGCTGGCAGTGAGGATGGTCGATTTGGCTGGCTACGTATTCTGCGTTCTAATTCGTCCCAAAGGTGTTCAATGGGATTTAGATTGGGGCTCTGAGAAAGCCAGTCCAATTTTTGAACAACCATTTCGCCAAACCATGCCTGTGCAAGTTTCGATGTGTGAATGGAGCAGTTATGCTGCTGGAAGAGAAATGGGCCTTCTCTGAAATATTACCATAGAGTTGGGGGAGCAGCATTGTCCAGAATGTCCATATTACATCTCAGAGTTCATGTTTCCACCCACAGGAACTAAGGAAGCCAGGCCAAATCATGAAAAACACCCCCACACTATGATGCTGCCACCACCAAACTTAACAGTCGGCACAATGCAGTCACGTATGAAGCACTCGCCGGGCATCAGCCAAACCCAGACGCGTTTATCAGACTGCCAGATTGTAATGCGAGATTCATTACTCCAAAGAACATTTTTCCACATGTCCACAGTCCAATGACTGTGAGCTTTGCACCATTGCAATCGACGCTTCACATTCTGGGGAGTGATGTTCGGCTTATGAGCGGCTGAACGACCATTGAATCCCAGGTTTTTTAACTCTCGACTAACAGTTCTGCTGGTAGCACTAACGCCTGATGAACTTTGGAAATCCTGAGTGATATCAATCAACGAGGACTTGCGATTTTGTTTCACTACCCTTTTCAGAGTTCTACGGCTGCGTTCACTATTTTTTTTTTTCGGCCTGCCACTTCGTTTTTCTGCAGTTTAACTGCCTCGACGTTTCCATTTCACAATTACAACACTCATAGTAGATTTTGGCTTCTGCAGAATGTCCGAAATTTCCCGAACTGATTTCCCACTCAAGTGGCATCCCACTATACTAATGCCACGATCAAAGTCATTAAGCTCCTTTGAATTACTCATTGTCTCACAAACGCATAAATATGACCTGACAAACCACTACCAACACTTTTATAGCTTTAGGTTAAGCATCAAATTACGTCACCTGCCAGATCCACTTCTTTAGGGTTGCGTGTCCGGATACTATTGGCCAGATAGTGTCTCTCTATTCAAAAAAACAATAACTCCCGCTGCCGCTGTCAAAAGCTTACCACGCTCTCTCCTCCGAAACAGCTGGGGGTATGGGGTTGAGAGCAATACCAATGGATGCAGAAAAATGGGGGAAACCAAAGTAAGACATGTATCATCTTCGTCGGACTTTTAAGTTTTTTTTTTAATTTTATGTTTTGTGGGAAAATATTGACTTTTTCATCTTCAGATTGCGATAACTCGCCAAAAAATGATCGTAGAATGTTGATCTTTTTACAATCTAAGACTACATACATTTCTCTTTCCAACTAGACCTCATTTGTTTAAAAATATTTTAAAACAGACTAATATTTTCATCAAAAAATAAAACACAGTTTTTCAAAAAATATCGTCCCCTATGTGGATGCAATATCGATACTCCTCGAGTTTTTATCTTACAAAGAAAATATTTACATCATCTGGAACCTGAAAGCTTTCTTGTTCATATAAACCTCATTTCAAGTCTGTATCTTAAATTTTCGATTTTTAATTGAATTTTAAAGCTGATAATTCAACAGTGATGAAACGCCCTTCGCATTAAGGGTGACAACAGTAAATGGATGGAAGCTGTTACATTGCCCGAGAATCACCCCTATGTATCTCGCTATTAGCCATAACAGAGGAGCTTGACTAGGGGCGAAGCCCCTAGTACTAAAAATTAAAGTACCGATCAAGTCTCACACTCATTTGGACCAGTGCCTGAGAACTGGGAATTCAATTTATTTTCCACATTACAACGAGTTGGCCACAGATTTGCAACGCCAAATATCGCATTAATTATCAATTTTGAGACTGTTTAGTTTAATTAAAAATTTGAATTTATGTATTAAAAATTTGTGTCGTATTAATATTTTCATGTTTAAATATTACCCACCTTCTCCTCCTCTTCATCTAGCGGTTCTCTCCGAACTCCCGTATTTCTGAAATATTCCCTCCCAGTAAAAACTGCTGCCGACCCCTGCATTAGTAAGTCCAACAAAGTTTTTTCCATTGTCTGAGAAAATATCGGATGGAAGTCCTCTTCGACCTATGAATCTGTTTAAGCACGCAAGAAGTGCTTAAGCAGAAAAGAAAAACGGAATCGCATTCATTATAGCGATTTTTCTATTCTTACATCACATTGCTTAGAATAGAATTTAGACCACAACAGATTAAACATTTCTTAGCAATATCCTTGCTACTACCAGGGCCCGATTTAGAAAATTCTTGACTATAGGCACAGCTCTTTGATGGTGGGCCCCCTAACACTGATGTGAGCGTAAATTTTCCAAAATTGACACACAAAAAAAAATAATCATGAATCATTGTGAAAGTACCATTTTACCAAGAATAGGCTATTTGAAGCGTAGAACATTATCAAATAACAAAAAGCAATACAACATATTAGTGCCGTTTACATGTGCCAAAAACCCGGGTAAAAGCAGGGTCGTTTCTTACTTTTTCCCTACGATAGGGAAAAATGCAGGGTTGATTTTCGACCCTGCTTCGACCCAGGATAAAACCCGCTAATTACCCATGATGCATTTCGAAGCTGGGAGTAAATAACATGGCGGGTTTGAACTTGTGTGAATCCATGAAAATGCAGCTAAATGATCGATGGAAGGATCTGGAACCCCTTAACGACCGCATATTTTCAAGAAAACAGTAGAAAAGTGCCTATTTTTTTTCCGGAGGATTTCATTTATTTCTTGATCTGACCATCTAGTTTAAAAAAATAAAAACCATCTCCAATTGCATTATAAATAGAATGGTACTGCCATCTAGTATGTAAAATAAGAAATAAAATTTCATTTCAATAAAATTTCAGTAACATTTTCATTTAAAGTGTTATGGTAAAATTAATAAATTTAATAAGTATTATCTATAATTAAAAGTAACATTAAAATTTATTTATAAATTAATTATTTTAGAATTCACAGATAAAAATTTATTTATATCTATTTATGATTTTTTTATTTATACAAGACTAAAAATTACTGAAACAAAATTGAAATCAAAATTACATTTTGATTTTATAAAAGGATTTATTAAAACAATAAGTAATAAGGACCATGCACTTCGTAACAAGATAAATGCGGAGTTCGAAGTTGGAAAGCTAAAAATAGCAATACAATGAATTTGGAAAAGTATGACACTGGCTGGGATCGAACCCATAACGTAATTTACCAGGAATGATGGTGTATGAGGATCATTTCCGCCGAATCATGTGACGGCCTTTACTTCCGGTAAGACGGGTAAAAGCAGGGTGAAAATGTGGTCCCATGTAAACGGGCTTCGAAGGTTTTCCCTATTAGCGGGTAAATCCCGGGTATTATTGTTGTCCATGTAAACGCAGCTATTAATTTCATCATTAAAACACCAATACAATGCAACCAGAAAAACTTATTTTTATCCTTTATATACACTATAACATAAATATGATGAACTATACATATAATAAACTAATTAATCAATCAAATTTTTAAGGATATATAAAAAATGTAAAATGAAAAAAATTTGAATTGTGATTTTTTTTCTGTTTTTCCTTTTAAAATTAAAATTTTTGGGGCCCCCCAACATTCGGGGGCCCTTAGGCCTGGGCCTAATGAAAATCAGGGCCTGGCCACTACTCAGAATCGAATGTGCAACAACAGCAGAATAATAAAGAAAAGCATTTTTGATTGAAGTAAAAAAAAAAAAAGATTACATAGTGATGCCATCTATTGACCAGAAACATAATTAGAATACAAATTACAAACAATATAATGAATAAAATGACACAATTATTATAATTAATTATATAAAAATAAAAATAATAAGTCAAGTCTTTTATGAAGACTGAACAAGCAGTGTTATACAAAGTGGATTATACTGAAGTATGTTACAGGACAAATACTATTTGAGGTAAAGTGAATGAACAATAAGGTATAAACGTATATTTACAGTGGTAATTTTTTATCGAAAAGGCCATTTTAATACCGTTACCATCAGCGACAAATTCAAATTTTAAATACAATGACACTAGGGATAAATCAGTGTTACTAGGAATAAAATCTACTTACCAATTCATCTCAGATTATGTTACAATATAAATATAGACAGAAACAACTTTAAAAAAACTATTCACAAACACTAAATAAAAAATTTCAAGGGTATCACTTCTTCTAAGCCTATCTTTCACAGCGACAGTCGAAGGGCCTGTTCACATAGGAGTCCGTTGAGTTGCGTTAAGGAAAAGATGACGTTGAGACGAAAATAAACCAATCATAGGCCTCCAAACGATTATCAATGAAATTTTTAACGCCTATGATTGGTTTATTTTCGCCTCAACGTCATCTTTTCCTTAACGCTACGCAACGGACTCCTATGTGAACAGGCCCTTAGAGCGGGGCCATCGTGATCACCGATGATCACAGGTGATCACGATGGCCCCGCTTAGAGGAATGAAATTTTAATACACCTTCTGCTGTTATTCCTATACTAATCGCATTCCTCAATTTTCGTGGAAGGGTATTTTTTGCTTCTTTATTGAAGTGAGGGCGTGCGGAGCGATATTATTCATTAATTTAAGATATATTAATATTCGTTTTTCCGTCCTATGGGAGTCCTTTCCGTCATGGGTCGCCATGGCTGAGGTGCCCAACATGACGACCGTGACGTCACACTTGGAGCCCGTATTTATAATCTTAAGTGGCAACGGTATCGCTTAAGCGATGTTCTGTACGTTCTGTTATGCCAGCTGATTTCATTCAATTCTCAGTAATCTTATTATTATCGGGCCTATTCTCGGACCTTTCGAAAGCATTTGCTAGTGAGAAATTGAAAGTAAAAAGTAGTGCACAATGCGACAAACTTTCGCAGCTTTTAAGATGGATCGCGACCTGAAATAACACTGATCTAAATGTTAAAAAAATAAACAGCTATTCAAGTAAATTTAATTAACAGGTATTTTTTTTTTCTGTATTTATGACACAACTGTTTTGTTAAGATATTGAAAATGATATTACATGCTTTATACATTTTACGCAATTTTTTGTGAATGAAGCTAAATGCTAATACAATATGTATAATTGTTAAACTGGTAAAAACTGCATGTTCAGAAATAGTGTGTTGTTTTCAGCAAATTGGTGTATCATGACTTTCTGGTCGATGTTGGCGTGCTATTAAAATATCAGCTCCACGATTTCAGGAGATTGCAACGGTAAATACCAATCAGATTTCCTTGATAATTTAATTTACAAGCCAACTGGTTCTTACTGTTTTAAAAACTTTTTGCTTGACAATCCATACTTGGTATGAAAATTCAACAATAATTAGCTAATAAAAATAATAGAGGTATATTTTAATAAGAAATTTACTGAATATAGCATTTATGTGAAGTACATAATTAAAAGTCTAAATATTTGGAAAGTGTCCAAAATGTGTCAATAGGTTTCAAAAAATAGTTCGAAATTTAAATTTTTAAAAATACAACATAGTATGGCTTGTAGAAAATGTTGTAAGGAAACAATATTTTCAAAATACAAGAATTTTATTTTTTAAAATAATTGTAAAAACTAGAAAATAAACATCTAAATACTTAACAAGAAATATACAAATTGTAATAAAATAAATATTGTACATAACATTTTAAAAGTTTATAGCAAGATAATTTCAACTTATATAGAAGAATGAAATAAATAATGATGACAGTAGTATTGCCAGTGAATTTTTAAAACAAAAGTTAAATTTAAAAATATTTCCTTAGCATAAAAATCAATTTATAAAACTTAGAAGAAAAAATATTTTAGGACAGGGCACAAAATTAACTAAATACAAAAATTATGAATCTTTATTTGAAAAGATCAGAATTGAAAAACCATGACCAAGGTGAAGTGATGTACCAGATATACTCTGTCCTGGAGTTAAGACCTATAAACTTGGTATGAATTACCAATGGTAAACTCTCATCTTCCGGAGTGTATTCCTTGAAAAGGGCAAAAATAAAAATGTTATGTAAAGAATTCAAGATATTTTCATCGCTGAATGTATAATTCAATACCTGAAGCTAATTTCAAGTTTCATTGGCTGTAATTTCATGCTTAAAAATATATTAAAATTGTTCTAACATATATAGCTTAACTGTCATTTGTAGCAATTGTAGAAATTTTATAGGGTTTCTGAAACAATAGGTTTTAATACTTCCATTTCTTAGACCAACATATAACTATCTACGTCTGCATCTTTTATAGATTTCATTTGGTCATTATTCTGAATCATTTTTATATCTGTCAAGGCAATTTCTAGTACCAATGCATGTTTTCGATGTTTGTTCTGTTGAATCATCTGGAATAAACTTGTCTAGCCTGCCCAGCTTTGTACAGTATTTCTTAAAAACAATGCACTTGAAACATTTCTTTCCAGTTACTTATTGATTCATCTGCATACTTGTAATTAAATATCCTTTTTCATTTTCATAAATGTGTTTCCCAAAATTCTGGGTAGACTTTTATATAAGTTGCAAGATCAGTGGCTCTGACTAAAACTTGTTTGGAACCAGAGTGGCTATATTTTTTCAGGCAATCTAGGAGGTTTCTAAATGATCACAGTATTTCCTTTCAGACTATTTTAAATTTTTCTTCATGTGGGACTTTGTACTAGCACAGGGCCCAATTGCATTCACTAACTCCAATCCGATTAAAGCAAGCCCTGCCTTTAATAATTAATTCTTTACATATTTTCTAAGGCTAGTGTTCCTAAGACTGTCTTATGATTATTCATATCATTTTAGTTCTGTCGTGAACTGGGATCAGTTTGGTTTCACAGACTTTTTAAAATTTTATAAAGAGAATGCTGACTAGTAGCCAAAATCTGTTGTCTTGTTTAAGATATGTAAATCTGCTGAGGGCAGAAAAATTGTGGTTATTTTTATTTATTTATTTATTTTTTCACATTGCATGTTATCTCATTGAATCATCATTTGGTAAATCAAATTTCAGTAGGTATTTCGCTCTATTATACCATTCAACTATTTAGAGGAGTTTCTCAGAAAATTTTCAAAAGTTCCAGCCCTGTTTTCACAAGAGAATCTCTGTGGTAGATATTCTATTTCAGCTTCTGGTTTTAATTAATCTTAACTTGCTACAAGAATAAGCAACAACTTTTTACCAATAAAACAAAAATGTGACCTAGTCTCCACATTTATTTGTACTCTGAATACTATGATTTCTGATTTACTAAGTCTGTCGTTAAAAAATATGTCTGAAGCACAATATATTCGTACTGTTGTAGTGAGATTTCACTCCAAAATGGTGATTTTGGCATTTTTCTCCCTTTGATTCTTCAATTTGTTCTGTATGGAAGCTATACGCTACAGACATGGAAAATGCTTTACATGCATAGCAGTCAAAATGTGGGGGCAAAGTAAGCACCCAGTTATTTTAGGTTTTCAGTAGATTTCTATTTTTAGAATTTTATGAATATTATAAATATCCTTTCACTTCTCACTAATATGTGAGAATTATTTCTCGCTTTAGTTCTGTAGGAATAAATATAGATGACATAAGGCTTCCAAGATGTAAAATACCAAAGCAAAAAATAAAATAAATAAAATAATAATAAGTAATCATTTGTTGGAAATCAGATAATTCTGAATTATCTCTTGTACCTCTATGAAAACATGAGCATTGTAATTAAAATTGTTCAGAATGTGATATTTGTATTCATATGCAGTTGTGTTTGCAACTTTATTATTGCAAATTTATGTTAGCATATTCATGGTGTTGTGTGGCATTTTCTTGCACCTCATTTTACCATCTTTTTTTCTCCTGATCTACTTTTAAGTGATGATTTTGTTGAGATACCTTAAATTGGCCCTGAATTTTATTAAAATCTTTTAAAGAAAACATGAAGTTTCTAGATAAAGTTAACGAAATTTGAATGAAATTGCTTAAAATTCTCTGATGGAATGCTTGAACAAATGTATGGATGTACATGCCAGCAAAGTTATAAATGACAAAGAGCCACCTGCTTCTCTAGCACCTGTTATTAATCTGGCCTGAGCTGAAATTCTCATAAATTCACTTCCAGTCAAGCCAGATAATAATCAGCCTCTTGTACTCTCTAATCCTATCCCAAATGTTATTGATTGTAACTCTCTACCTCAAAAAATGGGTAGTTATTTTAAAAGTTCCAAATACTTCTAATCCAAACCCTACACCTCAGATATCTTGATTTTTTTTTTTTGTATTCTGGTATAAGCTCAACAATCTATTATTGTTAACTACCTTGTACCAGTCTGTAAGTATTTTACACTCCAATGAGATTTACATAAAAGAATTTTGCTGTACAATTTATTTTGAAAGTAACAATGACTCGTTTGTTAGGCAATATCTTTTTCTTTTTACATTTGTTCAAAATAAAGACAAATGTTTTGCCAGTATCCTCACCTGAGCTTATGTGTACAAAATAGAAAAAAATTACTTTTTCCTTATTCCTGTCAAGTGTATTACTTCTAAGGATTTAAATTTATTATCATAAATCTATGATGCCCGGTATAAAGGTCTTAAGTCAAAAATAGTAATTTTTAGATATTTGTTAGTATTGATTAAAAAAAAAACTTAACTGGTATAAAAGGCTTGAGTCTATCAATTTGGTATACAAAATTACATTTCTTTGTACAAAAGACTCTAGACGAAATTATAGTTCTGCGATTGGTATAAAAGCCACTCAAGTTATGCCTTTTTGATTGCTTGGTGTAAAATATTCATGACTGGTATAAAAGGCTTCAGTCACCTTGTGTCTTTTTACAACGTTGCTCCACAAACTACTGGTGGACAGAACAGGGTTACAACAAGTTGTATAAATGGTGATAAAGACATTAATTTTCAGGAAAGTATTAGTGAAAATCGGGTTTCAAATGAAAATAAAGAGAAGAAATGGTCCCGAAAAGATAGAAAAGAAAAAAAATAATTTAGGAAAAACGTATATAAACAGAAGCGGTATATTAATTGGACAAATAGAATTGGAGCCTTTAAGAGACTGAAAAAAAAAAAAATGCAATACGTTGTTACATGAAGAAATTCGATGTGCAATCTTCAAGGTATATTGGAACATGGGTTCTAGAGATAAAAGATCGACATTTGTAGCTGCCCATGTTACTTCTATAGACTGTTTAGTAAGTAGAAAGAAAAACCCAGAATCTTCCAAAACAAGGAACATTATTTATGATTATTCTCTGCAGATAAATGATTACAAGGCATATTGTTTGTAAGGAATGTTTCTGTTTGTAAGGAATATTGTTTGTAAGGAATGTCCCCCCCCCCCCCCCCCAAAAAAAAAAAAAAAAACAGAACTTACTGCGGTGAGATCACATATCAAGTCCTTTCCATCATTTGAAAGTCATTACACTAGAAGAGTTAATGATAAAATATATCTACCGGCTCATTTAAATTTGAGAATTATGTACAAGCTGTATACTGAGAAAAATGAAAAACCTGTCTCTCGAAATATTTATGAGGTAGTGTTTTATAAAATGAAATTGTTTTAAAAACCCGAAGGTCGATAGGTGTCATAAATGTGACACTGAAAAATGAAAATAACAATAGCTGAGGTTCAAAGTGAAGCTAGAATTAAAGCTGAAAATTCACTTAAAATCCATCACGAAGGAGCTAAGTTTGCCTATGAATCGAATAGAATAGACAGAGTGCAAAAAATGACCCAACAAAAAAAAAAGGTTACACGTTCGGTCTCCAGCAGTGTTTACCAACAAACACCTTATGTTTTTTCGCCAGTTTCGTTTTTACAAATAACAACGTTGGACGCACAATTTAACAATTCATGATACTGCAAGTGGCAAATCTACCAACTACATGTGGCATGAGGCCTTTGCCGGCCGTGGAGCTAACGAAATAGCCTCTTGTCTGTACCATCACATAAAGTCTACTCAATTATTTCTCTCTTACTTATTATTCAGATACAGGTGTTGGACAAAAAACCGAAACAGTCATGTTTCATCCATGTTTTTGAAAGCGATGATGGATTTCCCCCATTTGTTGACGATTGATCGCAAATTTTTGGTACCTGGTCACACCCACATGGAGTGTGATGTTGACCATGCTCTTATAGAAAAGCATGCAGTACCAATAAATCACCCGTACGAATCGTATCAGCTAATGAAAGGAACTGCCCCCCCCCCCCCCCCGAAAAAAATGTCTATGAAATGACACGGGAAGATTTAAAAAAAAATTTCTGCACTGTTGAAATATAGTTTAGTAAATACGAAAAAGAACTCTGTGGTTAGCCTTTTAAGTAGCATTTTATTCAATCTATGTCTATGCTATACAAGAATGGAAGGAGTCATACAGACGCCGAGTGTTTAAAAGTAAGCATTCTGTGTGTCGTTGCAAAAATAATAATCTAACACAAACTTCTCTTGTAAAAAGGTACAAGGACACTGTTCCGATTTCAACCGAAAAAAGAAAGATCTGCTGGATCTGCTTCCACCGATACCCCAATATTCCATCCTTTCTACTTGGAACTAAAAACAAGTAATATTGAAAATTCGGATCCAGATCTTGAAGATATCGACCCTGATAACACTTCTTGAAAATATTACTTACTAGCCGGGCTTCGCCCAGCTACGCTCAAGCCATCAAAGGAAGACGATGAATGAATCAAGTGAATGAATGACTCAATCGTTGTCTACAACCCAAGGGGAGAATTTGCCGTTCTTCGCGTTTGAAGAACCGATAGAAAATTTGTGTTAAGTATCGTTCTTTAAAATTCAATTAAAAATCGAAATTTTAAGATAGAGACTTGAAATGCGGTTTATATGAATGAAAAAGCTTCCAGATGATGTAAATATTTTCTTTGTAAGATAAAAGCTCGAAGAGCATCGACCGTAGATCCCCAAAAGTGCGTAAATTTCTCAAAAAAGTTGGTTTAATATTTTGATGAAAATATTAGTCTGTTTTAAATTATTTTTAAACAAATGAGGTCTTGTTTGGAGGAGAAATGTCTGTAGTCTTAGATTGTAAAAAGATCAAAATTCTACGATCATTTTTTGCCGAGATATCGTAATCTGAAGTTAAAAAAACATAAAATATCCAACAAAACATAAAATAAAAAATTTTCTAGAATAAAATTTAAAATTCGGGCTTCGAGGTGCACTTTCCCATAGTCTGCACTACCCGTGTGCCAAATTTCATGGCTGTAAGTTTCATAGGCCGCACACACGCACACATTGAGGCGGTACACCCGGAGAGTGTGACCGACAGACAGACCCGGACCTTGCTTTATTAATATAGATAATAAATTAAATTAAGGTTATTTTATATGATATTAATTTCGTGTAATCAAAGTAAAAATTATTTTGCATAATTTTGGTAACATTATTGATTTAAATAAAACTCGAAGTTTTATCATATGAATTTTAATTACTTTCTGTGACACAAATCCTTTACAATAGTTTTAGTTAAAAAGGAAAAAGTAAAATGAAATGAAAAGTATTTGTAGTCAAAAGAGCATAAGTCAAGTAACATTTAGTTTAAAGGGCTTAAATCAGTGCTAAAAAATAAACAAAAGTGCAAAATATTATTGAAATATAACAGCAAACCATTATTTGCACATCAATCATAAAGAGAAATTATAGATTTGTATAACAAACTAAAATATCGCTCTTTAAGTTATCTTAAATTTTTTTTTTGAAAAATGTTCAAAAATTAAAATCACTACTGAAAAATCACTGTTTTTGACTTAAGCCCTTTATACCTGGCTTCATAGAAAGTGTGTGGAATTTCCTTAATTTGGAAGGAGGAGGGAAAGGAAAAATAGTTTAGGGAAAGTTATAAATAAAAAAAAACCATAACATATTTGTATGTGAACTAAACAGTTTAAATTTCATCATGTAAAGAATTTTATATGACTGTAGATTATGTTTTTAACTTACTTATCCTTAAAAAAATTAATTTGTGTGAGTATTACTGGTTTGTATACTATGATTATATGTTTCTTTAATCATTCTTTTGTTAAATATGGTATTAAACTTGTGCAGTTTCTCTCAGTACATTCATTTATGACTGAAGAATAAAATATTTCATACACTATCAGGAAAAATTATATTGACAATTGCTTTTCTATTTCATTGTTAATGAAGATGTAGGTGTGATTTTCTGTAACCAAGAAGTGTTATAATAGGTGTAGCTTAATCTTCATCTGATTTCCTGTAGCACTGAACTGTATTGTGTAGAGTTATGGCCAAAAGAATTCAGTCTATGTGGATATCTTGAAATCATATGCCTTGCTACACAAAATGATAAATGTTATGAGAATACCTTATCTTGTAAGGACAAAATGGTCGTCCAATATTCCCTGAATCACACAATCGTTTTAATATATTTTTATTATGTAGTATAAAGGTAATTCAAGATAATCAATGTAATTCGAATTATTCTTAATTTTTATAGTTTTTACTCTTAAGTTTTCTAGATTTATAGCAAAACTATTTTATTATTATTGACAACAAGTTTGAAGTGTGTTTTAAAGATAATATAAGTCAATTCACATTTTTGTCCTAGTGTACATTTTATTAGAATGCATATTTGTATAAAAGAATTTTGCCGTACAATTTATTTTATATGCCTGTAGATTATGTTTTTAACTAACTGATCCTTAAAAAAATTGTGTTAGTATTACTGTTTTGTATACTATGTTTATATGGTTCTTTAATCATGCTGTTGTTAAATATGGTATTAAACTTTTGCAGTTTCTCTCAGAGCATTCATTTATGACTGAAGAATAAAATATTTCATATTCTATCATGAAAAATCATCTATATTGACAATTGCTTTTCTATTTCATTGTCTATTTCATCCAAGTAAAAAAAAACTCGTTTGTTAGGAATATCTAGATATAGATAATTTATTTCTAGAACATTTATTATGTAGTAGTCCCCTTTGTGCTTAAATAGTTCGCTGAGTGGATGTATGCCAATCAGAATTGGAAAAATGTTTACAGTTCTAATCACTCGAAGAATTTCATACATCGCTAGCATTTCTCTTTAGACATAGACTTTGTTACAGGTTGTTTGGCCTATCATCCACTGTGAATACAATAGAAAATAAAAGCATTGTATCCGTGGAAATGCATAAAGGACCATTTATAAGAATAAACTTTAATTTAGAAGCTTACGTAACTAGAGTTCCGGTTTCGGTTAAAACCCGAAAATCGCGGTTTTGAACTCCAATAACCGAAACCTAAAACCGTAGGAAATTAGTTCGATATTTTTCGGATAACTTTTTTTCAGACCAAATCTCTAAAAGTTTATATATAAAAAAAAGCATTAAAGCTCAAACTAAAGCTCGTGTTTGGCGTCCTGTTTATGAAAGTTTTTGTTTTCTGGGAAGCCCAAATTTGGTCGTTTATTTATTTCTCTACGCGTTTAATGTCAAATTAAATAATAAAATTCATCTACAAATGAAAGAAATAAAAAGTATTGAATGTTCACATCAGATGTTATCCAGATATTAAACATAACATATAGATGTATCTCTATAAATCTTAGTAATGTAAAAATATACATGCATAGAAATTATATAATGCAATTACCTCTTATCATACTACACAAAAAAATGCCTTTGAGCAACGAAACAACAGAAACAATAGAAACATAAATGAATTAAAATAAATGGTTTACAATAATAAATTTAATCTTGGTTTCTGTAAAATAATTATTCAGTTTTTGTAATGAGGTTTTCATAATTCTAAAGGCAAGTCGAAACTAGAACATATTAACCACATTCATTTACAACGAAAATTAAACTTAACCGTTTTCGAGACCAACTGTCAATGAAAACTCTCATGTGAAAGTACTTATCTTTATTAACTTTGTATTATTTATTAAAAAAATGCTACAAATAAGAATGAAACTTTGTACCAAAGATTTTTTTGTTAAAAAATGCATATCCTAACTTCTCGAAATATCTTAGGAACATCTTTTCAAAAACTTTAGTTTGTGGAAACCAAAAGGAACTGAATCTCTAAAGCGCAGTGTATTTACAAAAATTTCTAGGGGAAAAAAACACACCTGTAACTTTGCAAAAATATAAAAAAAAATGAAGTCCCATTATTTGAAGAAAAACAAAATATTAATTCTTGTCGTCTTTTTTAAAAATAAATTTATTTCAATTCAAAAATATGTAATAAAACTATATCAACAACCTATTTTATTTTTTATTTTACCAGGAAACCCCAAATAACCGTGAAAACCACTGTTTTTAGAAAATTAGGAACCGAAAACCACGTGTTTTAAAAACTTCGGATGTTCAGAAACCCTATACGTAACCTTGAATATACGAAAAAAGCGTGATGGTACAGTTTTAATATATCTCATTCAAATTCCTTTATCCTCTTTTTGCAGGTGCTCGGTACAGATTGTTAGAAGCGAAACTAAACTGTTTGTCGATCATCGTGTAAAGAAACATCGGCATGCCAGAAGAACAAATGTCATTCATGTATTTCCAATGTAAATAGACTTTCTAATGAATACCATTCATGCGAGCAGAACCCAACTGAACCGAACGATACCCACATGTGACCCAACTGAAGCCGATGGTGAATACACTCCATGTGAGACATGTAGAATTAGTCTAAATGTAAAAAGTTCCAGTGCACAGATTCCTCCTCGCACCGAAGAAATTTTCAACTGTAATTAACGTGAAGGAACATTTTCATAGTTGGCCGCCTTAAATATGCATCATTCGTACCACATTATTGATAATCCTCTTCAAACTCATACAGAAAAACCTTTCACCTGCACTGTATGTGGGAAAAGATTTCCTCGACAGTGTGATTTAAAAATACATCTCCGCAGCCACACAGTAGAGAAACCTTTCGCATGCACTGTATGTGAGAAAAGGTTTCCACGACAGTGTGATTTAAAAATACATCTCCGTAGCCATACAGGAGAGAAACCTTTCGCATGCACTGTTTGTGAGAAAAGATTTTCTAAGCAGAGTAATGTAATAACACATCTCCGCACCCACACAAGAGAGAAACCTTTCCCATGTACTGTGTGCGAGAAAAAATTTTCTGCACGTGATCATTTAAAAACACATCTCCGCACCCATACAGGAGAGAAACCTTACGCATGCACTGTATGCGAGAAAAGATTTTCTCGACAGGGGGATTTAAAAACACATAACCGCATCCATACAGGAGAGAAACCTTTCGCATGCACTGTATGTGGTAAAAGATTTTCTGTACAGAGTGCTTTAAAAACACATCTTCGCCTCCACACAGGAGAGAAACCTTTCGCATGTACTGTTTGTGGGAAAAGATTTTCTGCACAGAGTGCTTTAAATTCACATCTCCTCGCTCATACAGGAGAGAAACCTTTCGCATGCACTGTATGTGAAAAAAGATTTTCTCGGCGGGGTGATTTAAACGCACATCTCCGCACCCACATGTGAGAAATGGTTTTCTCTGTGGAGGAATTTGAAAATGAATCTCCTTATCTATGGAGGAAAGACTTGGTCAGCACTTTATGAACAAGTATTCTGAAGTCGGTCATTTAAAAAACACGTTCGTAGCCACAGATGTGGGAAAATTCCACTGTGAAAAGTATTTTTACAGTGTACTTTAAAAACACATCTCCGTACTTGTACTGAAGAGAAACCTTTCGATTGCACTATATATAATAGATAATATTTTCTGCAGAGGGTAATTTAAAAAGAAAAACCCTTTCATCTGCAAGACATGAGTGATATAATTATGACTTGAGAACAGATGAAAAACGAATCTCCCTACCCATTGAGGGATGTAATCAAAGAAATATTTTTGTCCCACAATGGGGAAAATGTCCTTAAATACTGAACTCAATCGCAGGTTTGGCGGGGTTATATATATATATATATAATGTGATGGAGGGATGCAGAGATGAAACCAGAATTGGCACACACACACTTTACTTGAAAACAAAACATTGAACAAAACTATTTACAGAAGTTAAAGAATACATTTTTAAGGATTAAACATTATAGCGCGAGGATGGCGCAAGTACTCTGTCTCTCTATTCATTACTACTCCTTAACCCAGACGCCGAGTTCTGGCGGGTTTGTTGTCAGAAAGTTGAGTTGAGAGTGTCCTGCTACAGACTCCCCCTCAACCCGCTGGAAGCTTCCTCGCACAGCTGGTTGCTTCTTTTAGTACATTTTCGGATAGGCTGGCATCGTGTCGGTACCGGTCGGTGACACTGAGGAGGAACACCACTGGTAGCATGGCTGGGTCTTCCACGAGGTCGAAGCGGGTACACTGGAGACTAATCGGCTGCATAACATGGATTTAAACTTGAGACATAAGTACCTATGGGATAAGAAGGGTTTGTTTTATTTGTTATAATAAAAGTGGTAGGGGACTTTTGTTGAATGATGACATAGGGGCCGTCTCTGCGGGGCATAAATTTTGTCGTTTTCTGTTGGGAAGCGTTGCTCACAGGGTGTGATGTTATCCAAACGTAGTCGCTTGGTTTGTATTGAGGACCTTTCCGGCGTTTTTGGTCTGCAAATTTTTTATGTCTGTCTTGACGCTGTTGGATCATATCTTGAATTTCGGTAGTTATTTTATTAAATTTTCTTAAATACGGTGTTATTTCTGGAACAAAGTTATCATGTAAGATTATTTGGCGTAGATGTGAGATATCCGTGGTCCGTAATTCTCTTCCAAATTGTAAGAATGCAGCTGTGTGACCAGTGGTGTCAGATTTAGCTGTGTTTAGGGCAAACCGAACAGTAGGAAGTTTTTCATCCCAAATTGTGTGATCCTTTTCAGTTAGGATAGCAAGTCGAGGTTTCAAGTCCCTGTTTTTTCTTTCGACCGGGTTGGCCTGGGGATGGTAGACAAGTGTCAACGATTGTTTGATATCTAAAATAAAACATACTTGTTGCATAACTGCACTGACGAACTGAGGTCTGTTGTCACTGATAATGCGACGTGGAAGTCCATATCTCAAGAATATTTCTTCAATCATTGTGACAGCACATTCTTTGGCTGTAGCTCTTGTTAAAGCGAATAATTCAACCCACTTAGTGGCGCTGTCTTCGATTATAAAAATCCACTTTTTCCATTGTTACTTTCGGGTAGTGGTCCAAACAGGTCGATTGCCAGTGTCTCAAAACCTTGAGCGTATACTGGAGTCTTTAATAACCCAGCTGGTTTTTGGTTCGAAGCCTTGTACCGGTTGCATTCGTGACAATTCTGTACGTAATCAATTGTTTTTTCGCATACCAGTCCAGTAATACCTCTGCGTAATTCTTTTGTAAGTGCCCTCCGCACCGTAGTGAGAGGCTGTCGGGGCATCATGGAATTCTTTTAAAACTCTGTCTCGTTCTTGAGATGGTACAACAAGTTGAGCGTCCTCTGATTCGGAGTCAGGAGCATATCTGTATAAAATACCTTTGTTCATCAGGTAACCGCGACCTGTCCACGTTGCAAAGGTTTCGTCTTTGTCAGTACTTTTGAATGACTCAATGATTTTTTTGAGATCTCCATCTTTTAATTGTTCTTCTCTAATCTCTGCGGGATTTCTGGAAGGTATGTCTATACTAATCATACAAATGTTACACGTTTTTTTCTCATGAGTTTTTCACACGGTTTTTCCTCATATATATAAGATGTTACATAATTCACGAGAATTAATTCAATGTTTTATGACATTTTTCGTTTTGAATTTTTTTTTAAGTGTATCAATGCAATATCGATTATGAACTATGATCCTTGATGGGATACTTGACTCATCAAAGTTGATGAGTATATATATACACTATCTGGCCAAAAGTATCCGGATGCCTAGTGGTATGGACTCGGAGAGTCCTGAGGCATATATTAATATGATTTTCGTTCTCCTTTTGCATCGATGACAGCCTGCACACGTAATCTGCGTTCTAGTTCGTCCCAAAGGTGTTCAATGGGATTTAGATCGGGGCTGTGAGAAGGCCAGTCCTGTTTTTGAACACCCATTTCGTCAAACCATGCCTGCGCAAGTCTTGATGTGTGAATGGAGCAGTTATCCTGCTGGAAGAGAAATGGGCCTTCCCCGAAATATTGCCATAGAGTTAGGAGAGCAGCATTGTCCAGAATGTCCACATACATCTCACAGTTCCTGTTTCCCACCACAGGAACTAAAGAACCCAGGCCAAACCATGAAAAACACCCCCACACCATGATGCTGCCACCACCAAACTTAAAAGTCGGCACAATGCAGTCACGTAAGAAGCACTCGCCGGACATCCGCCAAACCCAGACGCGTCCATCGGACTGCCAGATTGTAAAGCGAGATTCATCACTCAAAAGAACATTTTCCCACATGTCCACAGTCCAATGACGGTGAGCACCATTGCAATCGACGTTTCGCATTCTGGCAGAGCCTGACTAAGGCAGGGGCATACGGGGCAGTTGCCCCGGGCCCCCACATCAGAGGGGGGCCCCAAATCGAATAGAAAGTTTAGTAATAAGTATTAAGTTCTTCATTACTGAAGTAGTGAAGCAGAAGGGGGCCCCCAAAGAAGTTTTTGCCCCGGGCCCCAATTAGGCTAAGTCGGGCCCTGCATTCTGGGGAGTAATGTACGGCTTGTGAGCGGCTGAACGACCATGGAATCCCAGGTTTTTTAATTCTCGACTAACAGTCCTGCTGCTAGCGCTAACGCCTGATGAACTTTGGAACTCCTGAGTGATTTCAATCAACGAGGACTTGCGATTTTATCTCACTACCCTTTTCAGAGTTCTACGGCTGCGTTCACTAATTTTTTTCTGGCTGCCACTTCGTTTTTCTGCATGTTTCACTGCTTCGACGTTTCCACTTCACATGTACATCACCCACAGTGGATTTTGGCCTCTGTAGAATGTCCGAAATTTCCCGAACTAATTTCCCACAAAGTGGCATCCCATTATAATGCCACGATCAAAGTCATTAAGCACCTTTGACTTACTCATTGTCTTACAAACGCATAAATATGACCTGACAAACCACTACCAACACTTTTATAGCTTTCGGTTACGCATTAAATTACGTCACCTGCCAGATTCACTTCTTTAGGGTGGTGTCTGGATACTTTTGGCCATATAGTGTGTGTGTGTGTGTATGTGTATATATATATATGTTGCCACTGATATATATTTTTATTGTTATATAACGTTCTTAAAATAAGTTATGAGAGTTTCGTTATACCTGTATACAATGCGGGAAAGGGTGGCATGAAATGTCACTTATGCAATACTTCTGATTTTTGTTTTTACCTAATATTAAATTATAATTTTTAAGATTTAACTGCTATTTTCTACATCTACTGTGTTCTGTAAATCAGGAAATAAATATGCATAATGATATATAAATAAATGTCTTATGGATTTATATCGAGAGTGAATTAATTTTTGCTTTTGTCACTTAATTATTTTAAATTTATTTAGTTTTCATTATTTTATTAGATGGGTTTTTTATTTAATATGCAGCGAAAGCAATATTTAACACATGGAGCATCTAGTTATACTTTTATGTTAGCCTCTAAAATTTTTATATGAAATATATAATTTTAATTTTGAACTCAACTCTTTAAAAAATTTTAATTGTTTGTTTATAAAATTAGTTGTTATAGACATAAAATGAGTTGGGAAGATAAAACTTTAAAGGCATAATAAATTTGTTGTTATAAGGAAATATATATTTTACATGGAGTTAGTCGCAACGACTTTTAGGCAAAGTTATGTATATATTTATGATGAATGATTATTTATTTATTTATTCAAGGCAATATAACTGTGATCATTTTGAGTATTTATTCTTATGAAAGGTTTATTTAATAAAGAATCTGTGGATATCAGTTCTTCCTCTCTAGATGACTTGCTTAATCTCTTGTTTTTTGTTGAAAAAAACCCTTTTTTGTGGCACTATTTTCTTATTGGCAGGTTCTTGAGAGTCTTTAGGAAGTAAGTTTTGGGGTATATTAATATTAAGTAAATTTTCCACCATATTTATAGAAATTCATAACTTGTTGAGTTACTAAATGGTTTATTGATGTTTTGGAGTTAATTTTTGTATGTATTATATTGATTTTATTTAAAATGCTTTATTTATTTCAGAATTATGTTTGTGATTCAATAATTGTGCTTTTTGTTATTTGTGAGGAGGGTGTTGCATGAAGAGGACCATAGTATGATACATGTTCATTATATTTTTTGCTAACAGCATGAATATGTTTGCACATGTTATTTAAAATTAAATAATCATGACATATGCATTCATATGCTGAGGCATTCACAACAGATGATGTTACAAGTTTCAGTGCAAGTGTGTATTTTTGTGACTGTGTATGTTTTGTTTGGGATGTTTCGGATTTAATAATCCATCTGCTGTTGGATATTTGGAGGTGATCTTAAATTATCCTTTGACCCTCTTTGTGATGGTGATATGAACTAATGTGTTTTTTTGGTGTAATTTTTCCTTTATGAAATTTTACTAGTCTTTCTAAATGTTTATCATTTATGTATGTTTTCAAGCTTTCACAGCATTTATCAACACGCTTAAAATTTTTCCCATCTAAATAAATATGTTTTGATCGTGGTTTGATTGCAATATGCAGTAAGTAGAGAATGCGTGCCAGAAATTTATTCCTTTCGATAAATTATCTTTAGTATGCATGCAATTACTTTTTTAAAAATATACTTTATCTGTAAACTAGAAATTTTGTATAGCTCTAAAATGTATTTCAACTCATTCTTTACCACAGTTGTGTTCATGTAAAATCAGAATTATGTCTTTATATGACTTATCAAGTGAAATGGTTTTATTATGAACATCTTCCGTGTATGTTGTTTATGATACAATTGGCAATATTGAGTTATGTTGTTTTGTGTTCGATTTTTTAAAATTGAATAAACTGATACATTTATGTCTACTTTCAAATTCATCCACACATATCTTTTTGTGTGTTATGATATACATAAGTGAATTAATTTGAATGAAAGGAATTAAATAACATGATTCAGACTACATGTGCAATTTGGGGTTTTCTCTCAGATTTCAACAAGTATGAATAAACTTTCTGTTCAGAAGTAAAATTTTATGGGCTTTTGCATACAGATCTATAGTAATTTGCAATGATTTCCATTTTTTTCACTAATGACTAGAGACAGAAGTAAACTTAAAATACATATTCAAAAATATGTGAAAAAAATCAGTGAAGTCATCCTCAAGATCTTCTGTGCCTACAATATCAAGCAAAAATTCAGTGTCTTGTTTAGTTGTATAACAGACAAAGTGTTAGTTATAGCCATTATTTCATCATTGTTTCAATGCAAGTTTTTGAAGACCTTTCAGAAATTATACAAATAAAAAACTATGTGATTAAACAATTATGTTCATTTGTAAGCTCAAATAATTTTATAACATTTTTGTGGGGCATAATAGCTTGATTTTTCATTCCAAAAAGTTAGATTTCACTGAATAATTTACATTACATAGAGAATTAAAAAAAAAATTAAACTCAATGCATTCTTAAAGCAATTATAAACAGTATATGAATGATCATAACATTTTAGCTTAACTGTCAATAGTTATTTTAACCTTTCTTCTTATGTGGCATAAAAAAAAATTAATAAAATATCAGTTTTAAAAAGCTGTAAAATGAAATTTACAATTACCCCATCCGTTTACAATTAAAGTTTTAAATCATTAATTTTCTAATACAAAAACACTTCCAAGGAACTGGTAGATAATTTTTCTGTCCATTTCCTTGATTTCAGGATTGGCCAAAACTGCAAAATCTACATACACATGTATGATGAGAATGTTTTTTTCCTTCACAGGGTCCTAAAGTAATTCCAAGTTTGTTTAATCCTTCTGTAAGAAAGGCTGTGACATTTCACAAACAAAACACCAATCAAAAAGTGAAATTTCATTCCCCTAAAATGAAAGATCACTGTTATTTGTACCCAAAATAAATCCTTGGATTTAAATGTAAGATCTGAAGACTGATGTTCTCAGATTATACATCTTAAACAAATGCTTCTCCTGAGACATTAATTGAAATCAAAGGATTTTTTATTCATCAGATTTTTTTATCGGTATGGGAATACAGTTGCTCATCTCAATGCATCAGCTCATAGATATGCAAGTTCCTACATAAAAATATATATCAAAATTAATCATTCTTAGAATTAAGTCTTTTCTTCGCTTTGATCTTGATCTTGATAATTAATTATGAACCTCTCTTAAATGGATTCGAAATACATGTAAGTTTAAAAATGTACGAGTACAGTGTCTTTGCAAGTGGAGTGCCTAGGTCTTGAAGGCTATCTCCTGTAAGCAAGTTATTAATATCAAGGTACGTGTGCTCATTAGTAAAAAATTTGAAGTAGGAAAAGTTAAAATTTAAAAGGTAAAAAGTTAACAATTAAAAAATTAAAGAAGTAATTTCGGTAAGAAGTTAATTGAGAGAATAAAATTAAAAATTTAAAAAGTTTAAAATTTACAAGTTAAAAAATTAAAATTCCACGGTACAAAAGTTATTCAGATAGGAGAAATGGCCCATAGCAGAAAAAAAAGTTACATTTAAGAAGTACTTAAATAAGAACTGCAAATAACCCTAAATAATTACAAGATAAAAAGAACTTTTTATATACCATGTTTTTAAATTTTCTGTTGAATCATAAACTTGACAATTCTATGCATTAATAAATACTTTTTAAAATTTTTTTGATGAATTATTCCAACAACTTGAAAGAAAATGAAGTTAATTGGAAGTTAACTTGCTTTTAACTTTTCGTTCCCGTCCCGGCCGATAGATGGCTGCACTATTCTACAAAACAAAATTAACTGACAATAAAATGAATTCAATTCTGCTTAAAGATGACTAAAAATATTAAAATAATGGATTGCCATCGTGTTTTGAGCTATTCTAAAAGTTTCAAATCTCTAGCTAGTCGGGAAGTTAATTAAAAATCGATTGAAAGATTTGTACGGGACAAACACACACACAGAAACAAGAAAGCAAGTTAATAAAAACATGGTTAAAAAGGGCCCTTTTCGGGGTCATACATTTTCGTATTGAGATGATTGTAGAGTTCTAAGGGGGAAAGCTAAGTATAGCAAGAAGGGAAATTTGGGAAAAAAAACACCGAACTCGCAACAAATCGAACGGATCGAACTCACAACATTGATAATACCAGGCCAACACGTTAGCACAGTGCAACGATTGCGCGTGAGAGTCCGAGTGCGTATTGTCGAAGGGCAGATTCTAGCCGCCCGTCTTTTTCCCGCTCCTGCAGTAGTTGGTTGTTACCATGAAGCTAAAGGAGGAGGAGTTCAGTGTTAAAAAAGTGTGTCAGATTAGGTCACCGACACTACATAGCGCGCGCGCTGATTGGGGCAGATCTTTTGACACGGAAACCATACGTTTTAATATGGATTTTTAGTATTTTTCCAGAGAAAACAAGTCCTTTTAGTGCTTATTTAATATGAATTCGTTTCATCAACTTAACAATTGTTTTTCATTCAATATGTTTATCTAAACAGCTTTCCCCCCCCCCAAAAAAAAAAAAAAAAAAAAAAAAATTCATTAAAATTCTTAAAGGAAATGAGTAAATAATGATACATTATATTCCAGAGCTAGTCAGTTACATGCCGATATAAGGCTTGTGTCACACTTAACCGGTTTTTACCGGCTGTCGTTTAAACGACAGACAGGTGTCTAAATACACTCTTAGACACAACCCCCCCCCCCCCCCTCCCAACCCAAAAAAAAAGCACCAAGAAGGAGTTATCCGGATGGGACGAAAATCGGTAGATGTGATGTATATAAGGTATGGTTGGTTAGTAAACAAGGAATATGTTATTTTAAAAGTTAATGCTGAGGCGAAGCATATTATAAAAAGGCATTTAATAAGATAAAAACACAACGGCGATCAAATTACAAGCGAAGCGTTCTAATAACAACCAACTACTACTGTTGCCACACATCTTGTAGTAATGTTACAATAAAGATAACAAACAATTTTTTTTTTTTGTTTAGTAATGTGATGTGATACAAAAATGGACCTTACATGTACATGTACAGAAAAACAAATGATTACAATTTGAGAAAAATTGGATGATTTATTCAAGAGAAAGCACTTCATAAAGTGAAAAAGTTAATAACGTGTTGGTCCACCTCTGGCCTTATTGCAAGCAGTTATTCGGCTTCGCATTGATTGATAGAGGTGGCAGATGTCCTCCTGCGGGATATCGTGCCAAATTCTGTCCAATTGGCACGTTAGATCGTCAAAATCCCAAGCTGGTTGGAGGGCCCTGCCAATAATGCTCCAAACGTGCTTATTGGGGGAGATATCCGGCGACCTTGCTGGCCAAGGTAACGTTGGACAAGCAGTAGAAACTCTCGCCGTGTGCGTGCGGGCGGGCATTATCTTGCTGAAATGTAAGCCCAGGATAGCGTGATATGAAGGACAACACAACGGGGCATAGAATATCGTCGACGTACCGCTGTGCTGTAAGGGTGCCAACCTAAGGGATACTCTGAAATGAAATGGCACCCCAGGCCATCACTCCTGGTGTTCGGCCCGTATGGCCGAAGACAGTCAGGTTGGTATCCCACCGCTGTCCGGGGCGTCTCCAGACACGTATTCACTGGTTATCGGGGCTCAGTTCGAAGCGGGACTCATCAATGAAGACAATTCGAATGTACCCGACACCACTGCAAACGGGCTTGTCGGTATACAGAGGTCAATGGTAGTCGGCGCAAGGGGCGCCGTGAGCAGTTAGTTTCCACCCTTTCTCTGAGCCGCCTATGAATGGTCCTTGCGGTCATAGAAGCACCAGTTGCACGTACGATCGATGATAATGATGAATCTGGGACTGTGAGTGCCGCTCTGACGATTGCTCGGTTCTCACGTTCTGTCGGCCGACCGCTTCCTTCTTGACGCTGTGTTCGGCCATGGTTCACCCATTCCTGCCAGCATAGTCTAATAGCGGCATCGCTCCTATCCAAATATCGAGCGATTCGCCGTTTAGACCAACCGGCTTCTTTAAGCCCAACTACACGTCCTCTCTCAAATGCTGACATCTGCGCATATTGTTCGTGCACCTCTATGCGAGGCATAGTTACTGTCTACCTGAGCACACGTTTGGTGTAGATAACACATTTAATAAATAATATTATAGGAAATAATTAATATATAATGCTCGTTGTAATCTCTGTTGGTCAATTAAATCAACTTTAAATATATTAGCATTGTTAAAATAGCCCTGTAAGCCTCTACTCAACTTGTTTCAACTAGCGGGGATTCAATTTTTAATTGCTTGATTACTATTGAAGATTATCAGAAAAAGTGCGCATTTTTTCTGATTATGGGAGGTAGCATGCGAGTATATTACAGTATTGGATCATGGCAAACCTTATTATTTTAGTCTTCAACTTCATATAACTGGTTTACAATAAACATTGATTATATATTAATATTTTTTTAAAGTGGCTGATATATTATATATATATATATATGTGTGTGTGTGTGTGGGAGCGAGTTAATTTCAGCCGCTAGAGGGCCCTCCCACCACTTCCTGTTTGAAGACGAAATATGCCAGTTGGAAGTGCGCTCTCGCGGAGGAGAGATCGCTTTGCTTGAGTAGGAGCTAAGAAACCCCATTTCATTATATGTTTAAGTGTCTTGTGTCGTGATAAAATAAATCATGTAAGTGTGTACGAAGGCGTCGTTCCTCAGTTCAAACACACCCCACAGAAATTTTAAATTCCACTTAATCGAAAGTCGCACTTAAACGCGATAGGAATTGAACGTGCGATTCATTAGAATTTCTCAGCGCATTTTTAAAATTACTTAAACAATCGCGCGGCATTGGCTGAAATTCCTTTAAAATTAATACTTTTAATTTATCATAATCAGCAATTTCTTGTTCGGTAGCGTAAGCTAGAACATTGTTACCTTTTTCTCCTAATCTGTTAATTAGTACTTCCGATTTCAACTAAACGGGTACGTTTTTGGTACTAAAAGCTTTTTCAAGCGACTTGAAAAACAAATGCAGAGAATCAAGGCATTGTCCGAGTTAATAATTCTACAAACACCTCTCCTTGAAACAAATCGTCGAAACGCTAGTAGGAAATGTTCACTACTTAAGCTGGACACAACTTCTAAATGAACAGCGCGAGTGACGGCGCAGGTAAATAATGCGATGTAAGCTTTGCAATTGTCCTTTGTATATAAGGGTCCTGCAAAGTCTATTGCAGTGACTTCAAAAGGTTGGGCTTCCTTAGTTCTGGTTTCAGGAAGTGGAGCTACTACCTGCCTTCCTTGTTTAGCCTTGAATCGTCTGCATCGTAAACACTTGTTTAAACAGGACTTTACAGCTTGCCTGCCACGAATTATCCAAAATCGTTCTCTGAGCTGTGTGACAGTGTCAGAAACATCAGAATGAAGCACGTTCTTATGCTCTCTCATTATCAAAAGCTCAGTAAATTTAGTCTTGTTCGGAAGAATTATTGAATGTCTAGATTGAACATCTAAATCAGAACTCTGCAGTCTTCCCTTTAAAGCTATTAACCCATCAGTGGTCAAAATTGGATCTAAACCATATAGCTTAGTCAGAATCAATTGCGGTTTTCGTTTTCAATTGGTTATACACTTTACCAAAGTCCCTTCGTTGCACGATTCGAAGCCAATAGTTCTCTGCGATAGAGAGTTCATGCGCTGTTAAAGCACCCGTAGATTTTATACATTTTGGTTTAGAATTGTTCACAAACCTCATGATATATGCACTTATTCTTATGACCTTTCCTAGGTCACTATACTTGTGAAGGTCCAATAGTGGTTCATCAGTTTCCAGGTTTACATGAAACGCAACGACCTTTCGCTTCTCTTCCTCAACACCTTCAGTATCTGGACTGACCCTCGTCGCTGTTACATCACTTGGAATATTTAACTCTGCAAGCCAAGGTGGTCCTGAAATCCAAGCCTTATCATTGATTAGTGCTTGTGCTCTTATCCCTCTAGTGAACTTATCGGCTGGATTGAATTTTCCACTGCAGAATTGCCATCTGACTGGATCAGTCCTTTCCTTTATCTCTACCACGCGATTTCTCACAAATATCTTCCAGTCATCTGCAACGCCTTTTATCCAATGAATACAAATCTGGGAGCCCGTCCAGTAAAATATATTCATTGGTTCTACCATAGGAAAGGTAGACTGTAAATATGACCCCAGTCTTGCTGATAGTAGGGTCCCCATTAACTCGAGTCTTGGTAGTGTCATCTTCTTCAGTGGGGCTAAACGAGACTTCGATATTATGAAACACGTTACGTATCTATTTAACCTTCTCATTCTAAAGTATGCTACCCATCCATAGCATTTGGGACTGGCATCTGAGAATATGTGTATTTCAACAGAATTCCAGCAAATTTCACTGAAATATAATCTGGGTATCTCAAAGAATTTCAACTTCTCAACGTCGTTCAGCCACTCCAGAAATTCTGCTTCAATTTCACTAGGAACACCTTCATCCCATTGAAGGCCTCTTTCCCACAACATTTGGACTATTCTCTTGAATCGTACTGAAAATGGATTCATTATATACCCATAGGGTCAAATAACATTCCACAAGCTGCTAAAATATTACGTTTCGTTATCGGCTTATCTCCTTTCAATTTCTTAAACTGACTCAATTCTCAATTGGTCATTTACATTGTCCCAAATTATACCCAAAATCTTCAATGGTACGCCAGACTCTTCCGAAATTTCACGACAGTCGATGCCATTCTTCCTCCATAGTTCACTGAGCTCTGGGGAATTCGATATCCATCTACGAAGATTCATACTGGCTTGATCAATAATAACTATCATTTCTTTACTCAGTTTTAGAGCATGGTCGATATCCGTAGATCCTGATATTAAGTCGTCGACATATAACTCTTTCAACATGTCGCAAGATTCGCTGTGGGATTCTTCACATTTCTTTAAGTGAAGCTGCACTGTCGTAGTCAGTAAAAACGGTGAACACTTTACCCCAAAAGGCACTCTTGCAATCTGCAACACTTGGAAATTTGGAGGATCAAAATGGAGATTTGGCCCCTGCCCATTAATCCACAGGAACTTTAAAAAATCTCTATCCCCCTCGGCAATTCCTACTTCAAGAAACGCGCGCTGAATGTCGGAGCAAAAAAAGATTGGATTTAATTTGAACTTCAAAATGATTTTCAATAAGTCGGGATTCAAATTGGGCCCGTTATCCAAACAATCGTTTAGGGATAATTTATCCTTACCCTTAGAAGACGCATCGAAAACTATCCTGACCTTTGTAGTGTCCTTTTCTTCGCGCACTACTGCGTGATGTGGCATGAAGAATCCTGTATTGACGGTTTCCCTTAAATCTACTGTTACTGGTTCCACAATACCTTCTTTTAAGTGTTCATTAATTATTTCACTATATCTCAAACCTAATTCTTGATTCCTTTCAAATACTCTGCTCAAACTGTGCAAACGACGTCTCGCGTTTTCATAGTTACTCTCTAAATTTTTATCCTTTTCTTTCCATAATAAACGAGTTTCATATCGTTTGTTTTTGTACGTGGTATTTTGCTCAAATCCAATCTAAAATTTCCTTATCAGATTGAGAAATTTCCTTATCTGGACTTATCCCAATTGTTTCCAATTCCCCAAAACGCTTAACTCTTTCATAGTCCAATTCTTCATTCGCAACGGTCAAATGGTTAGCAAGTACCTCCTGACAATTATATCCTTCATCCCTTCCCTGTATCACGAAGCCAAAAATGGTGTCTGTTGCCACTAGTCTTTTAGAAATTTTTATATTTGTTTCGTCCAAAATTTCCCCAATACAATCTGACCCGATTAAAATTTGTATACTTCTGGATGTACCCTGATCTGCTAACTCGATACCCTTTTCCAAAGCCATATTCTGAATCCATTTAGAAGGAATTTCAATTTGTCCTAATGTAATCGAATCAATAACTACTGCGTTAATTTTGATTTTCCGCTTTGGATCACTCACATTACACAATTCCAGTTCAACGATATCACAAATTTTCTTCTCAGCTTGACTACCCCCAAAAGTGTAAATAACAAGTGCTTCTTTACTTATGGCCTTTAACCCCAATAATTCACAAATTTCCCTAATCACGAATGTTTTGTTGCTTCCACCGTCTATCATGCAATGTACCCTCTGCGTTTTATTTAAAGGACTTGTTTTGACAGCTGCTGTGAACGTTTGTAGTAAGACTGATTCATGCGGTGCCGCCCGCTTCGAAGGTCTCTTATCACATAAGCTGAGTGAACTTTCCGCCTGTGGTGGGATTTCTTTCACATTTGCTTTTAATTCATTTCTCTCAAAACTGTAAATCAGCGAGTTATGGTCTAAAGAATTGTAGTTTCTGCATTTCTGTTCCCTTTTACAAAATTTTCTCAAGTGGCTCTGGAAATAAATAAAGCACAATCCCTTGGCCATTAAAGCTTTTCTCCTATTATTAGCATCCAATAAACAATCATGCGTCCTGTGCGAATTGGCAGAACAAAATATACATTGATTTCCCGTATTCTGTCTAAATGGAAAATTGTTCCGGTATTGGTTAAAAGTTCTTGTATTACTATTAGAATATTTATTAAACGATAGTAAATTTTCTTCAACCTTAGTAGCTAAAACTGCGGCTGTTGATCTAGATCTAGAATACTCATTTCTCTTAACAGTTAACTGATATTTATTTCGATAAGGATCATTTACATTAGTATTGTTTGGGTTTGCTAATATCATAGACGTTTCTCTTCTTTCCAATTCCTTCCGTATGTATTGGATTAATTTTGAAATATCAAGCAATTCGTTTGATTTACAGGTCCTATTATAGTTCAAATTCAACTCCTAGGGTAATTTCTGCAATATTACCGGGCACAGTAAATTACCGTAAGTACCTGTTGCTACATTTAAAGACTGCAACGAACGATTTTGTACTTCTATTGCGTCGTACATTTTTCGTAGCCCTGCTACATTCGAACAAGATTTTACAGATTCAATTAATAGAAGTTTATGGATGTGTGACGAAATAATGACCTCAGGCTTTCCAAACCTGTCGGTTAACAACTGAACCGATACGTCATAATTTTGCTCTGCAAGAGAAAATCCTGAAATGGCGTTCAAAGCAACACCCCCTAAATAAGTAAACTTTTCTATTTTGCTTAGCGCACTATTATTGTGTATAACTACTTCATACGAATTCCAAAAATCAAGCCAAAGGCTGCAATCACCAAAAAACTTTGTTATATCTAGCTTAGGGAGTTTCACTACATTTCTCGTTTTGGCTCTGATGCTGGCTCTTTAAGCCAGCAAAAGGCTTTCGGAGATCTTGTTAAAAGCTGCAAGCCATTTCAAGATTCTTTTATCCATTGTGAAGCGTTGTGAAGGGGAATAAGAGTTAAGAAAGGTTCAGCTATAAAAATTGGCCTTTTACATAAGTTTAAAAGATTGTTAGAAAAGGGAAAGGTACGCAATAAAAATATATTTATGGTAAAGAGGGGAAAACGTTGCAGAATAGCGCGGTGTCCTTTGACTTAGTAACCGATGAATTACCCCCATAAGAAGGCCCAGTAGTAAGCTAGAATCGCGGCTAGTTAAAAGACCCCCATGATAAAAGAGTTGCGTTGGACGAGGGTCAGTCGAAAAAGCCCCTTTAGAATAAGGAATAAGAATTGAAAGGATTGTAGTGAAATTTACGCAACAGTAGCAGTATTGTCGGATCATGGTCAGGAAAAGATGTTATAAAACTGACCAGGTGTTAGAAAATAAAATATAAAAAAATGTAGAAAGGAACAGGGGAAAAATGTGAAAGAATATGAAAATGTTTAGTATAGGTCCAATGAGAAGTGTGATTTTAATAAAAGAGAAATATTAGGGCCACTAGAAAAGGGTTTTAAGACGTAGGTGGAGTTTATATGGAGAAGAAAATACTGTGATTGGAAGGTGAAAACATGTATGCAAAAAGTTGAGATAAATATTAAGGGGTAGAAAGGATATATAGAGAGAAAGTTTTTCAGAGAGTAGAGATCAGACGAGATTCTTTCGCAGTGAGGAAAGGGCCTTCGGGCCCCGCTCTGGGGTAGGGTTCTCGAACCCCCCTGCGAAAAGATGGAACAATGTTAATGTTCCCGTAGCAACGCCGAATTGGGGTAAGTCAGTCTCTACATTTCTGTTGCCTGTTGACAGTACTATTTTAAAATTTAAATTTAAATTAAAATCCCGTAAATGATACATACCTTGTTTTATCCGGTGAGGACCCAAATTGTTATTTGAAAGAACATTATTTATCATTCATGTAATTATGTGAAAAATCATTTTAATACTGTAATTTAACTGTTTATTTGTGTAATAAATATTCGTTGTTAATTTTTAAATATTGGTCCTCATCATTTATATAAAAACATTTAAGTTGTGTATAATCTTTCTCTACAGTGTTTACATGCTGGGGTTAAAACGAACCTGGGTAATTAAGTAATGGGTAATAACCAATTAGTAAGCAAACCCTGCTAATATTATAACTTTAATCTTATAAAACTTTTAAAAACAAAACCCAACTTTTTTCCACCCAGCAAATGGTTGCCGTGACCATTCCATTTGATTTCTGTAATCACTTGGGTATTAAAAAGAAAATTTTTCCTATATGGATATTAATATTTTATAGTGAATATCTGTAGAAAAAAAATATAGCCACAGTAAATATTTATTTTTTTTTCATTAGTTTAAATTAGGACTCTTTTTTTTTTACATGTTGTATACTATGATGATACAATTTTTTTTTTAAATTATTAATTGTTTTAATTCTTGATTAAATACAAGAATTTAAATTATTTTCTTAATGTGTTTAAAATTGTGAATACCTGTATTGGCATATCGTTATTATTATAAAATGTATGTGTTTTAATATTTCTTTCAAATTTATATATTATATATATATCAGAAAAAAAACATTTTATTATTATATGCACATTTCTGTCAGTAGAATATAGGTATATCAAAATTTTTTTTTTTTTTTGATTAACATGCCTGACTCTTACAGTCTAAAGCCTGATTCTTTAGGTAATTTATTGGGAAAATTAGTACTATTTTAGCAATTTTATTTCAATTTGACATGTGTGACATTAGTCCAGAATTTTATTTTTGTGTATCTTAAAATTTTTATTTTTATATTATGCCGTACTTTTAAGAGCAATGATATAATTAGTACATTAATGGTTAAGAGAATTTTTTTTTTCTTGATAGACAGTCATGTTTTAATCTATTATATTTGTGTTTTGATGTATATAATGGGATGTATATAACATTAATGGGGATTTAGAAATTTCATTACGGTTTATGCATGTATATAATTTTTTTTCTTTCTTTCTATGTGTTTGCTATAAAATTTCTATTGAGATTTTCGGATTTATGTGTTCGTAGTTAGGATGTAATTAGAGTATGTTGATATTTATTTACATTGAGTAAAATTTATTTTGTGCATGCTTATGGTACAAAACAATGGTTAAGAAGGATATTTTTTTTTTAGACGTTTGAATTTCCTTTATTGTTTTAATGTATTTAGTGTATTATAGCGACGCCCGTTGGCGCAATAATTTCATCCCAATTTAGGGAAAGGCGATAAATAGTGCACGATTTTAACTGTTTAGTGGGCAAAAATTGGTCACTTTCTAAAGAATTGTGCTCTCATAAGAGGGGGCGAAGAATAGAATATTGCCCTTCGAGGAGAGGGGGAATGCAGTTGCGGTTTTTCTTCCTTTTCAAGTTACTCCTGCGTTCCGTTTTGGCCGGGAGAAAAGGAGGGAGATTTTTTCACAGTAGCTATGAATTAGAGCTATAGTGATAGAGCGAAGCATCGGGTTTTCGAATTGCGTATAGTTATGTACTGTTTGCTTGTTGTTCCTCGATGGGGGGGAGTCAAACAATATCTTCAGGCCGTGCTGAGTACGGTTTAAAGAAAGTAGAAGCGAAACGTATCTCTTTTGCTTTTTATTTACTCTTTTTTATTATTTATGTAATTATTTTTATTGCGTTTTCTGTTTTCTTTTTTTTTTAAACTCATTTTCTATGTCTATTATTAATGAGTGAATTTAACATAATAATGAATAGGAATGGGGATTACTGAATGAATTTTGATTTTCTGAAAATTGGCTCCTATAAGAGGAGAACAGATGAAATTCACAATCGCTTCACTTACAATTAACTCTCTGGTTCGTAAATTTATAAGACGATATTTGATCGTTGCGGACAGACAACGGAGATCAGTGAAGAATGGAATTTTTTCGAAATTTCCCACGCGAGAATCACGATATTCTGAAATTCGTTCTTATGAATGGAGATGCGAACGCACCTCTTAGCGTTATCTTTTATTTTTCCAATTTTTTTTTTCTTGTTCTTACATACGTTTCTTTCTTTTGCTATTTACTATTTATATGTGTTTATTATTATTGTTTAATTTCAATTTCTTATTATTTAATTTCTTTTTGTAAATACTTAATGCATGTTAAATTAGACAATTATCTGTCGTTTCTTAGCCTTAACTTTAATCGAATGTCAATTGTCATGTCAATAAGAGAGTTATAACACATAATTTTTTTTTTCCTCTCTCGTCATAATTTTCCCTATCATTATACTAGGGTTCTCTTTTATTTTTTTGAAAAAAATCGAAATATACAATTTCTCTCCTTTCTTTTGCTTTTATTACTCATCTCATGTTTCAAAAATTTAGTTTGCATTTTTGTTTAACTCTAAAATAACAAATCAAAAACAAAATAAATTTTAAAATTTTGGATGTAACTTCTAATATATCTTGTTTTGGCGGACTGATCACCTGTCATTGTTGTTCGTATATATAGATTTTGCGTTCACTTTCTTTATTATAAATATTTTTTTTTCTCTAACACAGTACATGAATGCATAAACAGGCATTCTACAGAAATGTGTATATATAATGTGTGTATAATAATAGTAGTATTATTAATAATGATAACTATGATGTGTTACAATATCATTAGATATTTGGTTGTTTTATACAAAGGTATGCCATAATAGATATTCATTTAGATAATTAATCATTTTTTTTCCCTCATTCTTTATGAATATAAGGGGACATTTTTATATTTTACATTATAAGAGAATAATGTCTTAATTTAATGACTAACAATTATTAAATATACAGTTATTTTAATTTTAACCTTTATACGACTAAGAATTTTTTTTTGTACTGTCAATTCAACATGAATTGTAAGATAGACTTTACCCTATAGCTCAATGTTGTCTACTTTTGGTGCTTTCCTGGCTACCACAATTTTTGTTTAACCTTTCAAGTTGCTGTTTAAAGCTCTCATCATGAAGTCACATGAGTGATGTTGCTCTAGTAGCATAAGAACTTTAAAAATCTCCACATTGCGGCCGAGATTTAAGGCCAGCAGTGTCGTGTACGAGTTATTCGTCGAGTCATCGGGCGAGCGGTTCATGCCACGGAGAGTGAGATTGATTGCAGTCTCCTACGTTTTACGACGATTTCTAGATTTTGCTGAATGTGCGACAGTGTTTGTTTTCATCTACAGAGGGACGTGCATCTTCTTCATCTTCATACATGCCTGTAGTAATCGACAGCGGCGCTCGTCTCATCGACAGTGTCGAGCTACGGTTGATTATTCTTGCCCGTATTTTTTTTTCTTTGTACACTATGATGTTTAATTGTTTCCAGAGGCCAGCTCTTACTTCGTCGACACTCTCTTGTGCATCAGAGTGTTACCCAGCTCTTTAGGTCTTACGATTGTACTGTGGACGTTGCTGGAGTAATTCAACATGCCACGGACAATTTTCCCGTCCAAGAACTTTATGTGTTCACCAGAACCTAGCTCTTAATCCGTCGACACTGTTCATCGATTAACTTCAAAATTTTCCGTTGTGAGTGCTGTCATTTCAAGAACTATATATATTCCATACAACATTTTTCCTTCCAGTGGATTCACCGTTTTATACAAGTTTCCCCCCAAAAAATGGTTACTTGATGTTGTTTATCACGTTAAATATATACTCAGGACATTAATTATTTTAAATTCATTTCTCTATTTTAAACCAGTTATTTTTATTTGCACTTTATATTATATTATGATGCTTTAATTCTTATACCCATTTCTTTTGCATACCTTCAGCTCAAGAATTAGTATTAATTACTTTTAGGTACAAAATGTTATTTATGAAGGTTATCAGTATTGAATTTACTAAGAATTTTGTTTCATTATGGTTGGCAATGCATACTTCGTCTATGCTATTGGCAATTATTTTCCAATCATTTACACTCTGGAAAATATTTTTTTTAAAATTATTTATAACTCAGTATTATCTGTTTCATTTATTTTTTCAAGCAACTCCTATATATTATGATTAGGCTAATTTTTTAAACTAATTTTTTTTTGTGTCTTTCTCAAGCCCAAGAGTTACTTTTACTTATATTTTAGCTACAAAAAGTTATTTAGGTTGGTTACCAGTATCCATTTATGCTACGAGTTTGTTCTAGTAAGCTTATTTTAACATTGGTTATATCAATTTTTTTTTCAGCAACTCAGATTTTGTGTGTGGGCATTATTTATAATTTTATTGTACTCTTTTAATTTATTCATTCTTATTTATGCTTTATATTATATTACTACTGGATAATTTTCCCCTATATTAATACCTATTTTTTTTAAAACACATTAAGTACAAGTGTTACTATCAAGATTAATTTTGGAAAAAGAAGCCATTTATCTTGGTTGAAAGTGTTAAATTTTACTAAGAATATTATTCTAACGAGTCTACTTTTACATTGATTAGAATTTGATAATTTTTTTTTGTGTGTGTTGTATATATATAACCTGGTATTTTTGTGCTATATATGTATGTTTATCATTTAAATTTGGGTCCTCCACCAGTTAGTAGTAGGTCTCTCAACCAATTAGGTATTAAATCTCAAATCGGGACTTACAACTTTTTTTTCTTTTTTTAAAATTTTTTTTTCTTTTTCTGAGACTTTTGTGAGTATTGCTGGCTCTTTAAGCCAGCAAAAGGCTTTCGGAGATCTTGTTAAAAGCTGCAAGCCATTTCAAGATTCTTTTATCCATTGTGAAGCGTTGTGAAGGGGAATAAGAGTTAAGAAAGGTTCAGCTATAAAAATTGGCCTTTTACATAAGTTTAAAAGATTGTTAGAAAAGGGAAAGGTACGCAATAAAAATATATTTATGGTAAAGAGGGGAAAACGTTGCAGAATAGCGCGGTGTCCTTTGACTTAGTAACCGATGAATTACCCCCATAAGAAGGCCCAGTAGTAAGCTAGAATCGCGGCTAGTTAAAAGACCCCCCATGATAAAAGAGTTGCGTTGGACGAGGGTCAGTCGAAAAAGCCCCTTTAGAATAAGGAATAAGAATTGAAAGGATTGTAGTGAAATTTACGCAACAGTAGCAGTATTGTCGGATCATGGTCAGGAAAAGATGTTATAAAACTGACCAGGTGTTAGAAAATAAAATATAAAAAAATGTAGAAAGGAACAGGGGAAAAATGTGAAAGAATATGAAAATGTTTAGTATAGGTCCAATGAGAAGTGTGATTTTAATAAAAGAGAAATATTAGGGCCACTAGAAAAGGGTTTTAAGACGTAGGTGGAGTTTATATGGAGAAGAAAATACTGTGATTGGAAGGTGAAAACATGTATGCAAAAAGTTGAGATAAATATTAAGGGGTAGAAAGGATATATAGAGAGAAAGTTTTTCAGAGAGTAGAGATCAGACGAGATTCTTTCGCAGTGAGGAAAGGGCCTTTGGGCCCCGCTCTGGGGTAGGGTTCTCGAACCCCCCTGCGAAAAGATGGAACAATGTTAATGTTCCCGTAGCAACGCCGAATTGGGGTAAGTCAGTCTCTACATTTCTGTTGCCTGTTGACAGTACTATTTTAAGATTTAAATTTAAATTAAAATCCCGTAAATGATACATACCTTGTTTTATCCGGTGAGGACCCAAATTGTTATTTGAAAGAACATTATTTATCATTCATGTAATTATGTGAAAAATCATTTTAATACTGTAATTTAACTGTTTATTTGTGTAATAAATATTCGTTGTTAATTTTTAAATATTGGTCCTCATCATTTATATAAAAACATTTAAGTTGTGTATAATCTTTCTCTACAGTGTTTACATGCTGGGGTTAAAACGAACCTGGGTAATTAAATAATGGGTAATAACCAATTAGTAAGCAAACCCTGCTAATATTATAACTTTAATCTTATAAAACTTTTAAAAACAAAACCCAACTTTTTTCCACCCAGCACTGAAACCGGCATTGTTTTCCAAATTACTCTCAGACTGACACTCAGGTTGGTTTACCTGCACTACACTTCCCGGTCTGCCATATAAAAATCCTAAACACATCTCTAATTTTGATTTTGAATCGGTTCCCTTATCTTTATATTCTTCGATCACGGATAAGTCATTCTCTATATCTTCAATTTTAGTTATTAACTGTACCTTATCATCAATTTTATTCAACTCATTCATTTTTTCAATGAGCTGGTCCCTTAAGCTTGATAGCTTCTCAATTTTAATCTCTTTCGTATATTCTGCCGTTATTTCCTTTTCTATCGAAGTTTTAATTTTTGTCAAATGCTTAGTAAATAACTTCCTTAAACCCTTCCGTTTTTCCTTAAGCCTTTGAATATCCATAATTGAATTAATTTAATTCAACCAGTCTATCCCAAAACTAGTTATAACAAGGATTTACTATTTAACGATTAAGTTTCGCTATCTAATACTGTTTCGTTTCCGATCTGCACTCTTCCGTTTTAGCAATTTCTTTGCGATACAACAACTAATAACAAACCCTTCCCTATTACAACTAAACTAGAAGGGAAAAATAAGAAAGGGCCTACCTCCACTTCCAAGAGGTCCCTCCAAGATCCATAAAGTCAATTAATCCAAAATATTATTCCTGTTTAGTCCAGTTCCATATTGTCCGGTTCGCCTATCACATCAGATCCGGGTCACCAAAAGTTGTACCATAAATTAAACGTATCCGACTCCGTATCCTTTACGACACTGTATATTTATTCACAATTTACAATCACAGTATTCTTACAATAATTATTTACGGCTTTTCATTTATGCCGCCCAGATTTTCCACTCGACTACGTCGAGCCATCACATGGCTCTAAGAACCTCGCAAATAGGCTCTCCTAATGCGACAACAAGTTAGTTTCGTTTTTACACGTGACGTACACATACAGTATTTCCCTCCCGTAAGGAGAGTAAAACCAAAATCCCCGCTTATAGGGACAAACAGTTACAGACGGAGTTTGGAGTCGTAACAAGGACTGCCTCATTGTCATTTGCTTCTGACACTCACAGATGTGATACATGAGATTGGACACATTGAAAATGTCATCTCTGCAGAACTTTTACCGTATGGCAGGACTACCCTTTTCGAAGTTCTGAAGTCTTGCATGATTCACTGACCTTGTGGAGCATTTTATCCAGTGTCACCATGTATGAAAAACTAGCTGAGTGGCAACCCGATGTGTTGCTTTTTCGATTTAAAATGAAATAGTTTCATTTTTTAATGATTAAAACCCGTTTAATCACTTTTAAAAATATATTAGAATTTTTAAAAAAGGAAATAATAATTAAAATTTTCTTTCAAATTTTGGTTTTTGGCTTTTGAAATAATTCTTTCAAATTTTGCTTTTTAGACAAAAAAGAAATTCATTCAATTAGAAAAAATTCTAAAGGTTTTAACTTCTCCTTTCCTAAAACTAAAATTATTTCTGGATTTCAATTATTAAATGACTCGTTCTCAACTAATATTTTTTCCTTTTGGCAACTGAGCAGAATTTCTTTTGAAGAGTAGAGTTCCTGGGCCTATTGACTTTAACTCCTGTCTCAAGATGCTTATTATCAATGTATATGTGCTCAATAGAAAAAATATTAAATTAAATTAAGTTTAAAGTTACCAGTTACATTAATATAAAAATTAAGTTTAAAACCTTCAAAAAGTAGAAGGGTAAGATAAATTTAAAAATTAGAAATGTATTAAGATTAAAATGAAGAATTAAAAAATTTAAAGAAAATACGTTGACATTAATTATAAAGTTACGGAAAAATTGGCCCTCAGCAAAGACGGAAAGTTCGCATAATAAAAGAAATAAAAAGGCCCTGTGCAGGGTCAAACAATTCGTAATGAGATGATTGCAGAGTTCCCGGGGGAAAACAAAAAACACCAAGATAGGGAAAATTGGTCACCACCTAGGGCCGAACGCACAACGTAGGGTCTACCAGGTCAGAGCGATAGCACTACAACACGACAACACACAGGCAGGTGAGCAAGATGAGAGATATATCGCGGTATGGCCGAATGTAAATATTAATCTCGGGTGGAAAAAGTGCTTAGAAAAATAGAAAGACAGTTCTGACGAATTCAAAATTGGTGGTGGAAGAATCCTATCAGTTGCTCATTAAATAGAAACAAATTTCACGAACTTGCTGGAATTATTAGAGAGTAAAATAATAAGTCGAAAAACTACGAACTCGGCATTCAGTTAAAAGTGAGTTTTGTAAGTACGCTCTTTTAGATTGAAAACTTTTTTTTAATTGAATCTATTTGGAATATTTTGGAAGCTGAACATCTAGAAATTGCCGATAAATCGTAAAATTGACATTAATAAATGCAGAAAACCGAAATATTTGTTCATCAAAATTGTCGATTTCGTGAAATTCGGAAAACTCCTTTGGGGAAAAAGCTTCGTTTGCAATGAAAAACTTTTTTAACTTTATAAAAATGTGTATATCCTTAAAGATGAATAGATGTAAAACACGTGGAAATAAAAAATTTGTCGATTGGTGGACGGAAAATTTTAATTTTGCCTGCATGAAAATAGTGGAAATTTGCGAAACGGAAAGGAGCTGACCCACTCGGAATGTCAGCTGTTTCTGCTCTCCGATTCTTTCGAGTTCGGCGGTTTTAATTTAATAATTAAAAAAGTTTAAAGTTTTGAAAGTTGAGGATAGCACCAGTGCACGCGTCTCGTCCGTCCGGGCGTACCAGTCGCGATATACTGCTATGCTCGGTTCGCGAGATTAGCCCGTCCCCGTGTCTGCTGACTGACAAACTAACACTTGTTTACCTTCAGCTGTTAATAGTAAGACTAGCTGAGTGGCAACCCGATGTTTTGCATTTTCGATTTAAAATTAAATGGTTTTATTTCTTAAAGATTGAAAACTGTTTAATCACTTTTAAAAATACATTAGAATTTTTAAAAAACAAAATGATTTAAAATTCTCTTTTTCAAATTTTGGTTTTTGGCTTTTGAAATAATTCTTTCAAATTTCCGTTTTCAAATTTTGCTTTTTAAACAAAGAAAGAAGCTCATTCAATTAGAAAAAAATTCTACAGATTTTAACTTCTCCTTTCCTGAAACTAAAATTATTTCTGGTGCTTTAAAATTATTTCTTGATTTCAATTATTAAATGACTCGTTCTCAACTAATACTTTTTCATTTTGGCAACATGGCCGAATGTAAATAGAAAATCTCATAGGCGAAAAAGTGCTTAAAAAAATTGAGACAGTTCTCAGGAATTCAAAATTGGTGGCGGAAGAATCCTCATCAGTTGCTCATTAATTAGAAACAAATTTCACGAACTTGCTGGAATTATTAGTGAGTAAAATAATAAGTCGAAAAATCAAGAACTCCCCATTCAGTTACATTAAGATACTATGGCGATCAGCGCGGGAAATTTAAAAAGTGAGTTTGGTAAGTACGCTTTTTTAGAATGATAACATTTTTTTTATTAAATGTATTTGGTATATTTTGGAAGCTGAACATCTAGCAAATGCCGATAAATCGTAAAATTGACATTAATAGGTGCAGAAAACCGAAATATTTGTCCATCAAAATTGTCGATTTCGGGAAATTCGGAAAATTACTTTTGGGGAAAAAGCTTCGTTTGCAATGAAAAACATTTTTAACTTTATAAAAATGTGTATATCCTTAAAGATGAATAGATGTAAAACACGTGGAAATAAAAAATTTGTCGATTGGTGGACGGAAAATTTTAATTTTGCATGCATGAAAATAATGGAAATTTGCGAAACGGAAAGGAGCTGACCCACTCGGAATGTCAGCTGTTTCTGCTCTCCGATTCTTTTGAGTTCGGCGGTTTTAATTTAATAATTAAAAAAGTTTAAAGTTTTGAAAGTTGAGGATAGCACCAGTGCACGCGTCTCGTCCGTCCGGGTGTATCAGTACCAGTCGCGATATACTGCTATGCTCAGTTCGCGAGATTAGCCCGTCCCCGTGTCAGCTCACAAACACACATTTGTTTACCTTCAGCTGTTAATAGTAAGACTAGCTGAGTGGCAACACGATGCGTTGCATTTTCGATTTAAAATGAAATGGTTTTATTTCTTAAAGAATAAAAGCTGTTTAGTCACTGTTAAAAATATATTAAAATTTTTTTAAATGAAATAATTATTTAAAATTCTCTTTTTCAAATTTCGGTTTCTGACTTTTGAAATAATTCTTTCAAATTTCCATTTTCAAATTTTGCTTTTTAAACAAAAAATTTCATTCAATTAGAAAAAATTCTAAATCTTTTAACTCCTCATTTCCTAAAACTAAAATTATTTGGAACAGCTTTCTCAGACGCACCGCCCTTGGCGACAAATTGGCGCAAAATTTTTTTGACGCCAACTTGACGAAAAGTTGGCGTCAAAAGTTTTTGGCGCCAACCTAACAAAAAATTGGCCTAATAAACTGTCCAGTACCTATATAAATACCCAATAAGGGAGGGCGGATTGGGGCCTCAGACTTTGTGAAGAAAAGTCATAAAAAAATAAGCTCCTGATGTACGCATATTTCTTATAGAATCTGCCGGAAAATTGTTACACTTTTTCGGCATTAGTTTATATATATATTTTTGCATGTTTCTCTGTCTCTACCCCTCTATCTATCTATCCATATATATATATACACATATGCATATACAATTGTCAATTTGCTACACGAAAACCAAGACCCAAACCGTAAGCTTCTCTGCGCACCACACTCCTTCCCATCGATCTTATTTCTGCACACCCAAACATACCCATCAGAAACATTATTCTTTTTTCTTAATTTAATTTTTATTTCACATTTCACGCAAAATATATCAGGCTTTAAAAACTTCAAATCCCACAAGAATTCGAAAAATATCATTCGATCAGAATGAATAAACCCATGTAAAAGTGACTCATTTACCACCCCTTCCGTATATCTATCACAAGAATAACGCCCTCTAACATTACCCAAAACCTTCGCCTGGTATTTACTAACAACATCCTTCACACTCAAAATGGCCGCCATCATAAATATCGTAACAATTCACAGTCAAAAAACTTTCAAACTAATTCAAGCAACAACAAAAAACGATTAAATACCCATAATTGGTCAAAATAAATCACGTGATACATCCGTCACGAAATAATCACGATAAAAACGTCACGAATTTACAGGAGCCAGAACGCTGGCGCCTTAACTGCCTCAACTTGGCAACCAAAAAATTTCGCCAAAATCGAACGGTTACTCCGCCATACACAAAATCGCCAAACTTGGCAGGGCGAAAGCTGTACCAATTAGTTCTGGTACTTTAAAATTATTTCTGGATTTCAGTTATTAAATGGCTCGTTCTCAACTAATAATTTTTCCTTTCGGCAACATGGCCGAAGGAAAATATTAAATCTCATGGGGGAAAAAGTGCTTAAAAAATAGAAAGACAGGGAAGAGTTCCGTATCCTGTGCCGCTTGGCGCTATTTGGCTCGGTTTCTGATTTTTTTTCGCGTTTGGCGAAAAACTCAGAATAATGCGACCTACCTAAGCGACGCCATTTTTTCGGCGGCACTTAGGCTTACGGTATCCGACTATCTTCGGAGCACTTAAAAAAAAATACTTCCGTCAATTTCTGTCTTATTTTTCGAAGGGGTATAAACACAAAAACACTAAAATGATGAAAAAATAGACCATGACTGTGCAACTTTTAACAAAATTTATGAATTTGTGTCGAAATTCATCAAATTTTTACAAAACGGCTCTACTTCTGAAAAAAAATTATGCATATAACAATTTCTTTTTGTCATATGTACATAAGTACCTAAAGTAAGTAAGGAACTAAAAGCTAATCGATATCGCGAAACCTAAAAAAATTACAGATCATTATATGCAATTATATGTAAAATTTTAGTAATTTCTTATGAGATTTTCTATAAATGCAGCTATAAATCAACAAATAAAATACATAGAACTAAATCTGTAGTTCATTGCATTATAAATATTAACAAAAACATACGCGAAAAATTTCATAGACATATCACAATATTTATTTGCATTTTTTATAAAAAATGAGTTCTTCAGAAAACATAATTAAATTTTTCAACTTGTATTGAAATTATATCTGCTGCTGACCTTTAAATCGCTCTCATTTCATTTCTAATGATCATTCAGAAAAAATAAAAGAAGATTTAGAAACACAAATTTACAATCTTTAAGAAAATTAATAAAATCACTTTCGGAATGTTCGTTAAAATCGACGTTTTAAAGGTAGTTGGATACCTAAAAACGGTACTTTTCCGTTATAAGCACTACAATCGTTTTGAGGCCAATTTGGCGCATTTTTAAAAATCACCGCAGCGAGAGAAGAGTAACGCGATATAATGGCACTAATGATTGGTAATCAATTGAATGCCCGTCCAACCGTTAAGGTATACGGGAAATCTGTCTGTGTCTGTGTGTTTTAATGATTGGTAAATTACAATATTAAAATATGCAAATCTCCAGATTCAAGGATCAAGAGACGATATAAGATATATTATTTTCGTGGTCATGGAGATAACGAAACTTCATGGAATGCCGTAATTTAATACGCTTACTTTAAATTGCAATGAATTTACAGTCCGTCAGAAAATCGGACCGTATTTTTACGTAATGGATTTTAAAATGTGGAATTTGCCTAAAGATGAGCAGGCAGCTATTACATTACTTCAAGAATGGCAACCTGATGTGTTGCTTTTTCGATTTAAAATGAAATGGTTTTATTTCTTAAAGATTAAAAACTGTTTAATGACTTTTAAAAATATATTAGAATTTTTAAAAAACGAAATAATTATTTAAAAGTCTCTTTTTCAAATTTTGGTTTTTGGCTTTTGAAATAATTCTTTCAAATTTCCGTTTTCAATATTTGCTTTTTAAACAAAAAAGTTCATTCAAGTAGAAAAAATTCTAAAGGTTTTAACTTCTCCTTTCCTGAAACTAAAATTATTTCTGGTGCTTTAAAATTATTTCTGGATTTCACTTATTAAATGACTCGTTCTCAACTAATACTTTTTCATTTTGGCAACATGGCGAATGTAAATAGAAATTCTCATGGGCGAAAAAGTGCTTAAAAAAATAGAAAGACAGTTCTCAGGAATTCAAAATTGGTGGCGGAAGAATCCTCATCAGTTGCTCATTAATTAGAAACAAATTTCACCACGAACTTGCTGGAATTATTAGTGAGTAACATAATAAGTCGAAAAATTACGAACTCCCCATTCAGTTACATGAAAATACTATGGCGATGAGCGCGGGAAATTTCAAAAGTGAGTTTTGTAAGTACGCTTTTTTAGAATAACATTTTTTCTATTAAATGTATTTGGTATATTTTTGAAGCTGAACATCTAGGCAATGCTGATAAATTATAAAATTGACATTAATAGTTGCAGAAAACCGAAATATTTGTCCATCAAAATTGTCTATTTCGTGAAATTCGGAAAACTGCTTTGGGGAAAAAGCTTCGTTTGCAGTGAAAAACATTTTTAACTTTTTGAAAATGTGCATATGCTTAAAGATGAAGAGTTGTAGAACACATGGAAATAAAAAAATTGTCGATTGGTGGGCGGAAAAGTTTAATTTTGCATGCATGAAAATAGTGGAAATTTGCGAAACGGAAAGGAGCTGGCCCACCCGGAATGACGTTTCTATTACCCACTTCTTTTGAGTTCGGCGGTTTTAATTGAATAATTCAAATAAAGTTTTGAAAGTTGAGGATGGTACCAGTGCACGCGTCTCGTCCGACCGCGTCCATCGGTACCAGTCGCGATATCCTGCTATGCTCGGTTCGCGAGATTAGCCCGTCCCCGTTTTCTGCTAACTAACAAACTAACATTTGTTTACCTTCAGCTGTTATATATGGTACGGAGGGAAAGCAGAGGACTGTATATAAATAACAATTTTATTGAAAGCGGTGCCGCAACATGGGCTTGAAAAATGGCCGCTGAAAGCGACGCGACTTACTCACTTAGAACAAGTTTCACACTGGCGCGTTTTTTCATACAACCAAAAGGTGGCGCTACAATCGCCGGAAATTGCCGTTATCAGTACGGAACATTCCGCCGGCCTTGAAATAACATTTCAATACACAAAAAAAAATTAAAAATAAACACATTATAACTATACTAATATAAGATACAACAATACAATAATAAAGAAAAGAAGTAAACATAAAAAGGTTCAATTTTGCATTGGCAAAATACATATCTTTGATATAGGTCTTTTTAGTACAGCAGTGGGAGTTTGTATTATCACTACTCGAACCTTACCGTCTTTGCCTTTAATGGTTTCTTTAATTCTACCTATGGACCATTTTGAGGGGGGAATATTGTCCTCATTGATTAAAATTAAATCACCCACCTCTACATTATCCTTTTCAAATTTCCATTTCGATCTTTGTTGTAAGTTAGTTAAGTAATCATTCTTCCACCTCTTCCAAATGCCTTGCACTAATTTGGTTGTTAGTTGCCACCTAGATAGTCTATTGTCATTTATAGCCACAAGCTCGGGTTCGGGGATAGAATTTAGTGGGCGTCCTATTAAAAAGTGTCCCGGTGTTAAAGCTTGAAAGTCATTAGGGTCTGGTGACAATGGGCAAATAGGTCTCGAATTTAAAATAGCCTCTATTTGTGTGATGACCGTTAAAAATTCTTCATAGGTTAAATTAGTATTACCAACTGCTCGCTTTAAGTAATATTTGAATGATTTTACCCCTGCTTCCCATAACCCTCCAAAGTTTGGGGATCTAGGGGGGATAAATTTCCAAGTTACCTGCTCTGAGGACAAATAGTTTCCAAGCTGTTCATTAGGCTCTTGAATTAATTTGTACAGTTTCTTTAATTCAGCACATGCCCCAATGAAATTTGTGGCGTTATCTGTGTAAATTATCGCGCTTTTTCCTCGTCTTGCAAAAAATCTTTTAAGACATGCGATAAAGGACTCTGATGTCAAATCCGAAACTATTTCCATGTGAATAGCTTTAGTCGCAAGACAAATAAAAATTGAAACAAATTTTTTTCAATATACATTTCCGTTGATAAGGAATTTTTATAGAAAAGGGTCCACAGAGATCCACGCCGGTAACGTTAAACGGTGCGTTAGGAGTCACTCTATCAGAGGGTAAATTACCCATAATCTGTACAGCAGGTTTAGGGTTTTGCTTAAAGCAAATTATGCAATCGTTAACTACCTTCCTTGCAGTCAATCTGCCATTAATGGGCCAAAATTCTTGACGTACGGTATATAGGAGAGTTTGTGGGCCTGCATGATGGTTTTTCCTGTGAAAATGCTCAAAAATCATTCGAGTCAATTTATTACTCTTGGAAATAATAATGGGGTGTTTCTGATCAAACTTTAAGTCAGAATTGCCTAAGCGACCTCCAACTCTTAAAATGTTGTTTTCGTCTAAAAATGGATTTAAGTTTTGCAATCCACTACCTTTGGGCACAGGTTCTCCCTTTAGAAGATTGATAATCTCCTTTTCAAAATATCTTACCTGGACGGCTTTAATTATAGATATCTCCGACCACCTCAATTCCTTGGTGGTGAGCGGTCCTTTTAATTTGTGGCCTGTCTTACAATTACTAAAAAATCTAAAAATATATGACAAAATGCGAATTAACTTCAAATAATTATTAGTTAAACTTAAAAATGTATCAAAAAAATTGTCCCTTGTAAGAATTAGAGTTTTATCGGAGTGCCCTTTGAATTCATTTAAATATTGTTCATTTTCAGTAGAATGATATTCAGGAATATCCCTTGGAACAATAATATCCGTTTATAGGAATGTAGGCCCTTTCCACCACAAAACACTTGATGAAAGGTCTTTAGCATCTAGTCCCCGTGAAATAATGTCTGCCGGATTCTGCTTGGAGGAGACGTGACTCCAGTGGAAATTTTCAGTCAGTTGTTGAATGTTACTAACTCTATTCCCAACGAAAGTTTTTAGTTGATGAGGCGATGTTTTTATCCAAGAAAGAGCGATAGTTGAGTCTGACCATAAGAACACTGATTCAACATGTAGATGTAATGATGTTAAACATTTTCTCATAAGTTGAGATAAAAGTAGACAAGCATTTAATTCTAACCTCGGGATTGTTACCTTTCGAATTGGTGCTACTCTTAATTTACTGCAGAGTAATTGACATTTTACAGTGTTGTCATACGCTATAGACTGTATGAAGATAACTGCACCATACGCATTTTCTGAGGCGTCTGCGAATCCATGTAGAAATATTCGTACAGGTGTCTTGGATAGGCAATATCTAGGTATCTTTAATTTATTCAGATTCAAAAGTGATAAGGAAAAATCATGCCACTCCTTAGCTAAAGATTCTGGAAGTTGTTCATGCCATGCAATTTTCAGTAACCACAGTTGCTGCAAGAAGATTTTAGCCTTTGCAATGACCGGACCAATTAAACCAAGAGGATCAAATATTTTGGCTATTTGTGAAAGCACTTCTGATTTAGTGTAATTCAATTTAGGATTTACCTTGGTCGTGTAAGTAAACATATCAGTTTTAGGTTTCCACAACATACCCAATGTTTTTAACACATCTAATTCAGAGTCTGATTTAATAGCATATTCTTGATTAATTTGAGATGGATCTGTTAATAAACTAGGGTGGTTTGTGCACCATTTGTGTAAATCCATACCTCCAGACTTCAACAACTTAATTAACTGAGACTGAAGCTCCTTAAGCTTGGAGAATTCAGATTCTCCGCTTAAGATATCATCCATATATGTATCTGATTGAAGAACTGAAGATGCTAGTGGATATTGATCTCCATCATCAATTGCGAGTTGTTTAAGTGATCGCGTTGCTAAAAATGGAGCACTTGTCGTGCCATATGTAACAGTGCACAGTCTGTAAGTCCTTGCAGGTTCGTTCATCCCTTCCTTCCAAAATATGCGCAATTGATCGCGTTGAGAATCGTCTATCAAAATTTGCCGGAACATTTTTCTTATATCGGCAGTAAGTGCATATTCGTGCCTTCGAAATCTAAGTAGAACAGCGAAAAGATCATCCTGTATTATACCTCCCGTCAACTGTAATGAATTTAGTGATTCTCCTGAAGACGTAACAGACGAAGCATTAAATACTACTCTTAAAGGCGTTGTCTCCTTATCAGGTCTGTAGACACCGTGGTGAGGGAGATAATATACAATTTCTGGTTCTTCATTTTCTAAAACTTCCTCCATATGGCCTAAGGTTAAATATTCGAGAATAAATTCTTTATACATCTTTAAGAATTTGGGATTTTGATTTAATCTTTTCCATAAACAATCAAGTTTTCGTAAGGCATTTTGTTTGGAATCACCTAAACAATCAGGATTCTTCGAAAACGGCATTTGAACAATGTATCGGCCTGAATTGTCCCTTCTGTGTGTATTCAACAAATGTTGTTCACATAGTTTATCATCAGCACTTTTAATCATTTCAACGTTATTTTCCGGTATCAGTTCTGCTTCGAAAAAATTCTTAAGTGATTTATCTAAATTAGTTTCATTAAGTAAACAACAGTAACGAGAATTATTATATTTTTCGTGTTGTAAAGATCCGATTACTATATAACCAAACTTAGTGTTCTGTAACATTAATTTTCCATCTTCCGTATAAATTCTTTCACTTTTCAAAATATCAAAAAAAGTTGATTTCCGATCAAGAAATCGATCTGGCTGGGTAGATAAAACCCTTTATCTGCAAGTTCCACATAATTAGGAAATTTAACACTTGATATATCTAGTTTTGCTACTGGGAAAATTTCAGTTATTCTTGGAACCAATATGCAATCTATATTCACCGAAAATGTCTCTCCTTTGTTAGAAATATTAGCATTTACTTTAGCCTTAACTGAATGAATTGAGTTGTTTATTCCTGAAATTGAAGTTTTAATATTTTCTTTTCTTAACCCCAAATTTTCTGCACAACGCTTTGTAATGAGATTTATTTCGCTTCCATTGTCCAGCAAGCCTTTAAATTTGCACCTTTGACCGTATTTATTTTTAACATAAATAACCACAGTATTTAATAAAACACTTTCATTCTGCGGAAGTGCAGCATTTGCTTTTTCAATTTTTGAAAGCTTGGAACTAAGCAAAACAGTCCTCATTTCAGCGCCAAGCTGTGTCGCGCCATTTTGTCTGACTCATCACTTTTAATGTTCTGAGGCAATGTGTTTTGATTTCCATGTGTTTCTTTCATTTCATCGAATAAGTGCAATAATGTACGGTGTTTCTTTTTACAAATACTACAAACGTATTTCGATTTGCATTGAGATACAGTATGGAAATTTAAACAGTTATAGCATAACTTTTGATTTTTAACGAATTCATATCTGCTTGAGATCTTCATATTTTGAAATTGTGAGCATTTATGTAAAGGGTGTGGGTTTTTACATAAAACACAAAGCTTTGAATGCTCCTTGGAATTAATCATGAAAGTTTTGGAACGATTTGAGATATTTGAAACGTTTTTAGGGCTGGACTTAACCGAAAAATTTCTGTTTAAGCCTTCTAACATCAAACTTCGCGTTTCTAAGAAATTTAAAAATTCGTCTAATGATGGAACTTTCTTAGAATTCAGAGATAACTCGTATTGTTTTCTAGTTTCTCTGTCCAATTTACTCGTAATAACATTTATCAACATAATATCTAAAAGATTGTTTCTTTTATATTCTAAAACGCTCAAGGCTCGTAAGTTTCGATTTATACAATCTACCAAATTGCGTAATTCTTTTGGAGACTCATGCGTGATTTTCTCGAAATTCATTAGAGCTTGGATATGTGCTTCGACTAACATTCAGGCGTTCTGATAGCGTTCATCTAATGCATTAAACAGAGACTTATAAGTGTCATCTAGAGTTTCTAATTGTTTTGCTTCACCCTTTAGTGCTGCGCGTAAATAATATAGTTTTTGCGTTTCTGATAAGGCAACATTTTTATCAATTAAATTAGAAAATTGGAGTTTAAACTGACTCCATTCCTCGTATTTTCCTGAAAACTGTGGAAGCGGGATTTCTGGGAGCTTAACATTTGGCGATGAAGTTGGCAGATCAGCATTATTTATTTTATTATGATCGTTTTCAAGTTTATTACTTGCATACAGTTTACTATTCAGGCAATTTAGGCTTACCTCTAATTCTTCCAGTCTGGAATCTAAATCTTGAAGTTCTTCTTCGATTTCTGTTAAATCCGTATCCTCAGGTAAATCATAATATTCACTGCGTAATTCTTCGGTTTTATCTTGAAGCCTTTTAACGTTCGTTAGTTTCAATTGGAGCTCAATGCTCGCTTTATCACTGCTTTTAAAGTTTTGCACGAAGTTTTCGATCTGCGTTACTTTTCCTTTCAAACTTGATTTTTGTCTTTTTAAAGCGGTAAATTTCTCCATAGTTACGCGAAAGGTTCCACCTCCGGATCGCTAGGACCAAAATGGTACGGAGGGAAAGCAGAGGACTGTATATAAATAACAATTTTATTGAAAGCGGTGCCGCAACATGGGCTTGAAAAATGGCCGCTGAAAGCGACGCGACTTACTCACTTAGAACAAGTTTCACACTGGCGCGTTTTTTCATACAACCAAAAGGTGGCGCTACAATCGCCGGAAATTGCCGTTATCAGTACGGAACAATATAGATGGGCGGAAAAGTTTAATTTTGCATGCATGAAAATAGTGGAAATTTGTGAAACGGAAAGAAGCTGGCCCACCCGGAATGTCAGTTGTTTCTGTTGTCCGCTTCTTTTGAGTTCGGCGGTTTTAATTTTATAATTAAAAAGTTTAAAGTTTTGAAAGTTGAGGATGGCACCAGTGCACGAGTCTCGTCCGTCCGCGTCTATCAGTACCAGTCGCGATATCCTGCTATGGTCGGTTCGCGAGATTAGCCCGTCTCCGTGTCTGCTGACTAACATACATTTGTTTACCTTCAACTGTTATTATATAGATGGCATTTGTGGGAAGAATTTTCCGACACCTCTCGCAGCTAAGACAAAGGTAAAGTGCAATGGTAACTCCCCCCCCCCCTGAAATTTCAGTTTTTGTTTGATATAAATTCATTAAAAAAAAAAAAAATTAAAAAAAAAAAAAAAACCCAACTTCGAAAGGTTTAGTATAGTATTTATTGGCAGTCATCTTCTATAAAAAAATCATTGCTGACTCCAACGAGAAGGCTAACAAGGTGGCATCATAATTTTGCAAACAACCCGATTAGCTGTCAAGTTGCTTTATTGAAACTAAAGAAAATCTTTTAACTGAAGTTTAACAACCAGAAGAAACCATACCTAAGGAGGAGGTCTGGTGTTCGAAGTGATATGAAAAATTTCTCATCACCAAAAAGCTCACTTGGCTGTTCAGTTTGACCGTTCGTGGTAATAAGTTAAAGTTGATAAGACTGAAATGCCAAACTTCAATAAGCACTGCACTCCCTGTGTCTGAGTCTTTGTTATTCCAAAAATAAAATAAAATAAAATTTGCTCGATTTTGAGCAACGGGGCCGCTAGTTAATTTAAAATTAATTTTACTTTTCTCTCTTGAACATTAACCTTTAAATTAAAAAAAAAATACTATTTGTGATTTATTTCTAATTGTTAATGTAATTGTCAATATAAGAACTCAGTTTAGTGTTAGATTTGGTGTGTGGTGTTTTGTAACCATCCATAACTGAATGTCACAACCACAGTAAAAAAGAAAACGGAAATGCAAAAGCCTTACTGGAAGGTGTAAGTGCTGTATGTATAATTTTAGCAAGGCCTTGAAACCCTCCATCTCAAACATCAGTCAGGCATTGAACCCACTGGAACTTCAACACAGTGAGCAATTTGCCGATTTCGTTTTGTCTAATACCCCAGAGGAAGAAAAAGCTGAAGTGATTCCTTTCTTGACGCCACCTATAAGAAAGCGTAAATCACACCTGCAGCGTGCATTAAATCCTGATTTTTTTGTGGGTTATTAAGTTCTAGGCCCTCTGCCCTTCAAATGTGAGTTCTATAGAGCTTTACATTTTAATTGTGAAAAGGTTAGAACAAAGATTTAATGTAGTTTCCCTTTAGCAGCTGTTGCCACAGTAAAAAAATTCTCCTTCCACCAACTCTTTCGTACCCATTTCTTGAAAATATCCTGAATAAAAACCCTGACTCTGAAAAGCGACATTTCCTAGACAACATCTGACAGTACAACAGCGTTATCATTAGTCTCTTAAGTGAAACTTTCTTAACTGTAGGATGTGGCCCATATACTTTTAAGATCAATGGTAAGCTTCATTATAAATTTGGCCCTTTGCATCCTAAGAACGCCTCTGAGAGAGCTTATGTACAACTTTATAATATCGATAATGCTGAAGCAACAAAAATGAGGACTGGACGGAACTCAACCTGCGATCATAACCTTATGGCAAAACTGGCACTTGTCTGTTTATAATTATTTAAGTTATTTTTCAGTCGTTATTTTAATGTTTTATAAGTTTATAAAACTATGATTTTAAGTAGCAATGTGTCTGCATTTATCATTTACTGAGCTAACAGTCGTAACATTTACTGAGTTATGACATTAATTCTAATCTCTAAACAACTTCAAGGGTAAGTATTATATACTTACCCTTAGTACTCATGAAATAATATTCCTGAATCAAATTCCATCCTTGTACATTAATCCTAACTGCTTTATGGTTTCACAGCTAATTCACCAATGTAAACAATTTTGCTCCTAAACAGCCATTTGTTAGCTTTACCCTGTATTTCGCTAAAATTATGTAAACAATACTTTTTATCTTTTGATTACACAGGTTCACCAGTTTTATTGATGGTACATATTTCACCTCCAGTTTTTAATTACATAGCAAATAAAAGGTTATTTTCACACCATATTTTTTTCTCATTAAATGATTAAAACTGAAAATGTATTTTTTTTTGACTGTACAAATTGTTTAATCAATTTTTTAAAAGAGTAACATTGAATAAAGAAACAAATAATAATCTTACATAACTAAAGACACACTTAAAATGCAGGAAAATTAATCATAATTATGGAGCATTTGATTTGATATTCAGTCCTGTTTCCTTTCAAGAGGAACAGGAGACAAAATTGAAGTTACAAAAACTGATAATGATACAAAGACAAACAGTAACAAAACAGTAAGAACAGGATTATATCCAAACCAATAAGCAACTAATAATAATAATAATAAATAGGTTATTAACTGCTTATTGGCTAGGAAACGTAAATAGATACGAGGCGGTAGATGAACAGGATTTCGTGATACAAACTGCATATTGCTAGACTTTACGACATTATAATATGTAACAGGCTTTGCAAGGATTCGGCGACTTACTCTCCCCCATATTGTTGGCAGGTGATACATTCTATCAATATCTGAAGCATACTGCAAAAGGAGAGATAATGTTTAGATCATCAAGTAAATATAGTTTTTATATTTTCTAAGAATACATACGTTAAAAGATGAAATTTTATTTGCTAAAGAAATCTTATCTTGCTGAATATTTTCTTAACACTGCAGCATTTTCAAGGGGTGTTAGTAGTAGTATTTGAGAAAAAAAAAGGGGAAGGTAGGATTAAGTAAGAAAAGGTTGTTGTTGTTGTTGTTGCTTTTGCCTCCTGGCTAGAAATATTCCAGACCAGGTTCATATAGGCTTGTGGTCTGAGGAGTACATCTCTTGTTTACAATGACACCACAAGCGTTCGAGCCTGACTTAATCAAGTGCAATCTCAATTTTGACCGAGAATTCCCAGAGGTGACATCTGGGGGAATACTACCTTCTCCCACCCACTCTGACCTCATAGTCCACAGATTTAAAGTGCTCATATGTGGCCTAGACACAAAGGTATTCCTGATTACTGAAAGCCCACACGCTATCACTAGGCTACCTCGGACTTAAAGGTAAGAAAAGGCAACACCGTGAATTAAAGCCTCAGTTTGTTTCTAAATTAACACAAAATTTTAGACTTCTCATCTCAAACTAGAGTCTTAAGTTTTCACAAGCAACAAAGCATTTGTATTCAGTTCAGTTACAACAATTAAATGCCAAATTAAACTATTTGGCCCCAGTATGAAATTTTTTTTTAGAATCTCCAAAATTAAAAGTTCTGGGGAAAAAAAAAAGGGCTGGAAGTTGCTGGTTCGATATCCAATGCTAACAAAACTGCCGACGTCTACACTAATGGTTGCTGATGCATCAAAAATATCTGTCACAGCTGCAATGTCCCCTAAGTTCCCAAACATTACCTCTGGAGGTGTGGAGTCAAGTGTTCTGGTCTTGTCACTTGACTCAGTTCAAAATTATGGGACTGGTATGTTTTAAACAGGTGCAGCTTGGACCCCCCCTCCCCCATGTGGTGGACCCAGGGCAATGCAGTGAAGTGGGTCGCATACTTCTGGCTTCTCCTAGAGAAGAGCATATACTCATCTCCCTGCCATTGGAAAAAAAAGAGCAAGGTTTAAAAGAAATAAACCAGATCTGAATTTCTTTTTCAGGAAAGATATTCCCTATACAGGTTTCATACTCTTTTTCAGAAATTAAAAAAAGGTGTGTTCTTGTAAACTTTTTAATGTCCAGTAGTAAAAGCATTTTTAAGGACCTCAAAAAAAATTTTAAATGCTTTATTTCCATTGTTTAGACATTATTTCCTGAATTCATAATATCTAGTATAACTTTCCACTTTTTATATAAGCTATTGAAAATAAATCCCCTTCTTGTTAAGGTATAACTTTATTTTAATTATCTAACTATCTAAGGGTGCAAATGCTTCAGACATATATTGGAGGAACTTGGTCCTAGAAAAATATCCTGTTTTGGAGCAGCAAACTTTCGTTTGGGAGCAGAATTTGACAGCAAACTTTAATAACTTTTCCCATAAATAATTAAAATACATCACTCCTCCAGCAGTTAATCATAAGAATAATACAAGATTGATGAAACTGGCTTGTACAATCTTGATTTATATTTTCCTACATTATATACCCTTTTACCTTGATCAAAAAATTTACCGAATTAATAGATAAAATTCGAACTATTACTGTACCGAAGTTTTAAAATATAGATCACACAGTTTCAAAACAGAGAATAAAAATAATACAGTTACTAAGGAAAATATAATTTCTATGATTACTTTTTAAATCATTCGATGAATCAATTCAGAACAATACTTCATGCAAGCATGTAACTTCAAATACAAAACACGAGTACTTGATGCATTTAATTAGCAGACACATAGCACAGTTTTTTTATTTTTATTAATATAATATTAATTAAAAATTAATATAACAGATTCAGATATGTCAATTTGGGCAGAACTATGGTGCAAGAAATGTGTTTGGTAGCAGGCTAGTGTAATTAGGGCAACACCGCACCTCTACTCCCTTGAAAAAGAGTCATTGCAACTTACTAGTTAGTTATATCAGGAATTTTAATATTTCTGAAATGACACATGAGATAGTGTATTTATCTATAGTAAATAAAGTTTGAAACAAAAGCATGTTTTCTTTCGTGTAATTAGCTTCTAATTTACTTGAGAAAATATCTCCCCCAATCTATGCAAGTAGTTTCACTACCATTCCTCTATGGTTTTTACCTCATCAGAAAAACCCTAGCATCAATACTAACATGAAATGAAATGACTGATGAATGACTTAAAGTCTTAGAGATATACACATGACCAGTAGTGCGCAAACTGTCAGCCACGTAAAAAATTGGAGGGGTTGTGGATAGTTTAATGTAAACCTATATTCAATTATTTAATAAAAAATACACTTTAATTTTTCTATAATTACATAATTCTAATATTTTATACATATACATATTTTTTATGTTAATACATATTAGATATATATATATATACTTTTCTAATGTGGTCACTAATGGTTCTGAAAAAAAAAGTGGCCATTTTGTGGGGTGGCCGATTAGAGAAGTTTCACTGTGTGTGTGTGTGTGTGTGTATGTTTGTATATATATATATATATATATATAAATAAATATATTTATTTTATATAAATTTGCCTAACAATATATATATATAGGGGAGAGTAGCACACAGCGAAACAGAGAAGCTATTATAATGAAATTCATGTTTGTGCTGCTAGATGTCATGCTGTTCAGTGACGTTTTGTTTGGAGTAATTGCCGCCCACATTTTAAGCGTGGATGTTTGTTCTGTTGGAAGCTACAAAACGAAAGTGATTTTTTGAACCTAAAAGTAAGTTATTTATCTGTGTTATGTCATATATCTTCAGTTTAATTGTATCTATTAGTTTGGATTGAATATTGTATATATGGTCCACTATTTCTCCACTTAATACCAAGGATTTAACTAAAGAAAAACAATGGAAGGGATATTTAGCCATATTTTTTTAACAAAGTGAAATGGTACACAGTGAGACATGGAACACTGGTACAGAGTGAAACAAGTCTCACTGTGTACCATGATAACTATATTTAATTCATAATAGCAATGTGCATCAAATTTTACTGTAATGTGACGTTACTGTACTGTAATGTATTTAGCATTACGAATTTTCTCAATTTTTATCAACTCAATTTTGAATTACTAAGATTTTGTTATTACACAATATAATGAATTTCACATCTTAACATTGTAACTTGTGATATAACATCTTAGCTTGTTTTGCTGTATAGATACACAGAACTGAGACTATCATTAATAATGTTATTTAAATATTTTCTGGTACTAAATGTTTTTTTTCAGAGTTATGGTACGGCCTAAGAATTTGCTAAGGAAAAATTGGAACAACTGGAGAAGAACAGATGGCTGCAGCTGTGAAATTATTCCTACAAGAAAAGTACTCCATTCGAAAAGCAGCTGAAAAGGAAAATGTCTCCTTTCAAACGTTGTATAGCCCTGTTAGTTGAGAAAGTTGAAAAGAAGAGACAGCTCCAGATTAAGAGGGAAAATAAGTTTTCCAAAAGCTTGCTTCGAAAAAAAAAAAAAAAAAAAAACCAACAGGCCGTAGTATTAAAGATGTTGATAGTTCTTATGATGAAGAAAACTGAAAAGGTGCTGGATGACTCTTCAAGTTATGAAGAGAATGAAGAAAATTTTCACTTTCCAAAAGTAGTACCTGATGGTCATGTTGATGATTATGTTCTTGTGCGTTTCCAAAATGATGTGTTCTAAATTAGGAAAAATTTCTCAGAGATGGACAAGGATAGTGATTTTGAAGTCACTTATCTACGCAAAAGTGAGAAATATAATGCCTTTGTGATGCCAAACATTCCAGATGTGGCTTCGGTAAATAAACTGGATATTGTCATGGTTCTGCCTCAGCCAATGCCCGTGAAAACAAAAAAATTGTCAGGATATGTCCGTTTTGAAGTGCGACTTGACCTTATAAATGTTTGGTGACTTTTCCAAGATTAACAATTGATTGCTTCATGAAAACTTGTGTATAATGAAGCATTGTTTGTGTTTAGTATTGTGGCAATATATTTTTTAAATAAATAAATTAGCAATGTCTCACTGTGTACGAGGTGTGGTACACAGTGAGACCAATGCTGATATTATTTTAACGTTAATTATTTCTGGTTTCTATTTATATGTATTAATTAATTTCGTGTGAAAGATTTTGCCAATAAAACAGATTAAAATATCCAATAGATAAATTTCTTCAGTTGATTGTATTTAGCTCCTAATTAATGTCTTTTAAAAATTTGTCTCACTGTGTACTACTCTCCCCTATATATATTCTTAGGCAAATGAACCCTAAAAGGGCTATCTAAACTTCAGTTTATAAGATTTAATTTACTTGTATTACTTTCCAACATTCATATTATCATTTTAGACTGACGTTGCACTTCTTACCTAGCAGCTAATGGCAAATTTGATGTCATACATCTGAGAAATGGGGATTTTCCTTTATTTTCCCATGGTTTATTATTTTTCCTTTCCACTGTATTTTATGCAAATATGTGAATGTTATCTTGCTTGTACAAATACCGCTTGAGTTAGAGCAAAGGTGCCCCCAGCAGCACACACAGTCGAATTCACGAGCTAGTGAGATTAGTGTGTTAGAAGTCTCTGTGTGAGATTATTTCGGTTATACAAATGTTCTAAGTTTATTGCTTTTAATATTTTTAACGTCTATTGAGGTTCTGAATAAACTTTATATATTTAACTTAAGACTTACTTATTCATGAATACACCCCATGCCAGACAACTGCAGACTCTGTCATATTGCCACTCTCCGTGACACACATATATATATAAATAATATTGTTAAATAAACAATAGTAAGCAAACATGAATAAAATAGTTTGTCAACATTTGCTTATTTCTTCTATCATTTTGCTAGCATTTTCCTAATTTAAAAAAAAAAAAAAATTTACTGCTACCAAAATTTTTTCATTGGGGTTGAGTGATTTTTTTATTTGAAGAAAGTGGGTTGAAAAAAGTTTGCGCGTTAAAAACGAGTGCTGTGGTCTACATTCTTTTAACCAAACTTTTTAAACATGCATGAGAAATTTTAATAGTAGAAAAGTAGAGAATGACTAAGATAAAAAAAATATAGATAATTTTTAAAGGATTAAATAATTTTTTAAACCCTTAAGTAAATTTTTTCAATTATGCATATGAATTAAATAAATTACCTTTTCATTTAGCTGTTGTGAAAGATTATTCAAAATATGTACTAGACGAGCAACTTCATAAGTACGAACAGGTTGCAAGTCTGGATTTCCTTGGTAAATAACACCAGGTTTCTTTGTCCTGTTCATTAACCGGTAACGATCATCCAGATTTAGATCACTAATTTCAGAATTATCTCCTCTAGCATAGTTATTGTTAGTCAAAAATGATAAATCTGAAGTATCTGCATGAATGGTTGGCATAGTGTTTAAGACAGGAGGCTTAACCTACAAAAATAAAATTTATAATGAAAAACATCCACATTAGTACTGAACACAAACAAATAAGTAGAGATGTAAAAAAATAAATAAATAATAATAATATAAAAACATCCTCATGGGCTCATATCTCACTTTTATGGCAAAACTACAACAAAAATCTTTAAATGAAATTTTACTGAAATCGTTTAAATTTTTTTAATATATAACAACCCTTAGATTCTCGATTATTTTCTTGCTTCAGTATATTTTTCATGTTGGAATAATGAAACAACACTTATGGTAACTAAATTATTATGGCAACCACTATTTTACATAAAAATTCCAGTTGTATAGACTGAGAACTAAATGATATGAAAAAAGAAATAATGGATTTTAATCAGAATTTAATTTTAATAATCAATCTAATTTTTTCTTTTATACAGATTGTTTTCCAAATAAAAGTACTAAAGAAACTAATTTATGTGCTACAGATGAAATTTGCATTTTATCTCATATAACAGTCCCCACTGGCTTTAAACAGGCCTGTTTTCAAAATTCTTTGAGACCCCTAAAAATCTTTATTATTGTTCCAAATCCCCTAAAAAATCCCTATTTATTTAAAACCCAAATAAGACTCTTAATTTTGATAACTTCAGCAGTGTATATTCTTTTCTTTTTTAGTTATGAAAGTCTTCAGCTAAAATTTTTTGGACATTTGTATTATGAACTAGCAAAAATATAACAAATTTATCATTGCTGTTATCCTCTACTTATTTTTTTTTAGGTTTATAGATAAACAAACATGAATCTTTTGCATGCATAGAAATTTTTACTTTCCAGTAATAGGCACTGCAAATTTTAGAGCCATAAATATTTCTATATTTAAAAAAAATCATATCCATTTATTTTATAACTGAGACAACTGTTTAGTGAAGATTTAAAATAAATAATTTTTGATAGAAAAATGTTCATCTAGACCAGTTATTCCCAAAGTGGTCTATATCGACCCCCAAGGGTCGATATAGACCTGAAAGGGGTCCATGACAGTGAAAAAGAAAATTGGGGGTGCATGAGATGTAAATGGGGGTCCACGAATTAGACAGGCCGCCACCAAAATTTTGGCTTCTCGCAAATGTAATAATCCGCCTAACACAGATAGTACCTATGATTTACGTTATATGAGTACTTTCTTATAATAGATAGATATATTTTCTAATTATATGTATATTTCATAAAATTGTGTAAGAAATCTATTCACTTTTTGGCTGCAGTACGTGTAACTTGTGTTGCGACATCATGGACTTTTGAACTTGAACTGTTACAGCGAGGGCTAGCAGGTGGCCGTTATATTGAACTTGCCAATTTTCCAATTTGGCACAGACAAACTGCCAGGATGATGACCTTTCAGCCTATGTTCAACATTTAAATGTCCTTCACATAAACTTTGAAATTAGGTTTGAAGATGTATTGACTATGGAAATACCACAGTGGATTATCAATCCATACGATGACATTGAAGAAACGGATGTCATGCTACAAGAAGAACTGATCGGTATAATCACCAACGAAGAACTTAAGATGCAGTTTAGAAAGGGATATCAACAATTCTGGCTTCAAAGAGACATACCTGTTACATATCCTGCATATGAACTATCGCGAGAAAGTTTTTGATAGCTTTTCCATTTTCATACCTCGTGGAAAGGAGTTTCATCGCGGTTGTCAATCTCCTTATCCCCCCCCCCCCCCCAAAAAAAAACAACCAGAAACAGATTGGAAATCACTTGCCGAGGAGATTTAAGGTTAAACCTGATTAAATAAGAAATTTTGCTATCAAAGCATCAGGCTCATCCCTCCCATTAAAAGCATTGATTTTGCTGTGTATTTATTTTATGTAAAAATGTTACTAGATCTGCATTTTGTGTCGTTTTAATTAATAAATGTATAACTATAAAACTTAATATACACACATATATATATATATATATATATATATATATATATATATATATATATATATATATATATATATTATTTTAAAATTTTTCACTCTACAGTAAACCCTCTCAAAGTGAGTAGCTCTGTGTCAGCTTCAAAAACACTTTTAAATTTGATGAATTGTATAAAATCAGTATTAGGATAGCAGGGGTCTACCCAAAACAGAAAAAAATCGGCACAGGGTCTATGGGACAAACAAGTTTGGGACCTCTGATCTAGACTAAGTTATCAGCAAAATTTATCAATATACTTATTACTCATATTAAAGTTTATTTCAAAGTAAGATCTAATTCAGAAATTGTAAATAAGACTGAACAACTATACTTTTGTTATTTGTAGTATTTTTACATTAACATTTGATCACTTTACTTTTTTTATAACCCGAACTTTTAAATAACTAAAGAATTATGCTACAAATTACCCAAACCCAGATTTTACCTGTACACATAGAAATATGTTGTTGATACATGCACTGGAATTTTTAATTCTGCATATTCTACAATGACACAATGACTTAAAAAGCAGTCGCCAAAAAATATTTAATCAGAATGAAAAATCATGAAGAACTTTGTTATAAAGGAAGCGTAAACTTTAATATGAAAACATAAAATCCAAGTGTGAGTGCAACAGCCTTTTATAAGCCATCTTTACTGTATATCAAGTAATGTTACTGTAACATTAGAATGAAAGAATTAAAAAAAAAATTAAAAAATTCCAATGTATAAGCATATGTATTACTGTTTCAATCATAACTGTTATGAGAACCTAAATCAAATCACACAAACTGAAAAATATACCTAGAAATTTTTAAATATTCTCATAAACACCATGAGAATGTGCTCTGATGTTTAGTTTTTATAACAGGCAAAAGCTGATTATTTGCAGATTCTTTCATTTTTATTCAGATTTTCCCGGTTTATCGTCATCCTAGGTGGTGAACGCATATATATTCCAAGACCAATGCGTGCCTGTTCAATTTGGCATGTGTTGGTCGACGCTTCTCTCTGTGAGGCTAGATTACATCTCATCTAGTTAATTTGTAGCACAATTCTTTAGTTATTTAATTTTCTGTACAAAGTTAGAAACCCCCCCCCCCCTTCACTTTCAGGACAGCCATTTGTGGTTCCTCTACCTGCTGATAGATGGTGGCAGTGGTCCCCTCCCCATTCCTCTGTAGGAAGTGGCACAGTTGCTTCATTTATGCAATAGACATTCACATAATACTCTCTCTGTCTTGGAGTCCATCACTTTCTTGGTTCTCCCCAGATTTGATAGGGAAACGGAATTTTAATGCTGGCTTAAGCCAGAACCGAATGTGGATTCAGCCTGCAGCTGGATGGTTTTCAAAATTTTATGTTTGGCAACATGTTTACTTTGAAAATTCACTATATGTTTATTCGTGAAGCCTTATTCGTTTAATCTTATTCGTGAAGCAGTGCAACCCTTCACACTGCTAAGTATTTTGTAAACCATACTACCTCGCCCTTTGTCGACACCCTAAGATGAACTTCATGCGGGCCATTGTTTCATATAACAAAGGATCTAAATCTGATAAAAATTGACTGTCATGCCTGGTGCTCTCTCCTGGGGAAGGGACACTGTGGGGATCCTATGAGGGGAAAGCCCATGGTGGTCAGTCTGTGTTGAGGAGTTTGAGAAAGACGGTGCATGGGAGTGTGACCCTCAACACACACTGGGTTTTTGTTTCCTCTCAATTAAGAGTTAGATGACTGAGGTAGAGATTAGTTAATGTAAATAAGTTTGAATATTATATTTATTTGTGAGTTGCCGTAATAAAATATTTTGAATATTCACTCAAGTGGTGTTAAATACGTTACCAATAACGTCGTTGATCAGAGAGAGATTGAGGTAGGATGTCATCTCAATGTAAGTCAAATACTTTTGTACCTCCAAATCAGATGATTAAATGCTAAAGAGAATGATGACAGACACATTTTATAGCCGGAGTTAAACAGATTCAAATCAGCCTCCCCTCTCGAGACATTAGTCATACTCCAGGAGCATGACTAATCGACCCGACTGACCGTTCTCACATTCCTGCCTCTTGTTGTCATTTGTGCTTGTGTCAGCCAGTCATCTGTACGTAGTAGCCAGTTATGGAGATCAAAGAGGACTCGTTAGAAGTCCTCTTTGATCTGCCCTACATCTGCTAAGTTTACATAACTATCTTGGAATTATACGTAAAAAAATTAAAAGAAGACGTCACTGCAGACGATGGTGGATGATAGCGTGTCATCGTAACAGAACCATGTAAGTACATGTCGTTTCCATTATTATTAAGAGGAAGGTGGATATTACAAAGAGATTTTTAAAATTTTTACCTCAGAGATATGAAATTTTACATAGATATATATTCATTAAAGTATTACTATATCAAACACCTTATAAAATTTTATAAATATTTAAAAAGAATTTTATATTTTAAAAGTTTAAATTTTTATTACGGTTTTTAAAATGCTCCTTGCGATCCAGTTTTTAACATTTTGAACAGAGTTATGAATTTCTTTGTACCTTTGTTGAATAATTAATTTTTAGTAAATATTTTTATGCTTGTACATTGAATTTTTCGGGAAATTTTTGTACTTTTCTACACTTAAATTAAACTTTGATAATCTGAATGATGTCAAAACCTGAAATGGATACATAACTTAATTTCTATGTATTAGAGAAGTCTTTATTACAAATTTTACAAAGTTTCGTCAAAAATTATGACGCAAGGAGCATTTCAAAGACTTGCAAATCTAGAAATTATGCATTTATAGAAAGAGCCATTTAAAAAATATTTTTTACCACCTTCCTTTAATATTTACTTTTTTTTAAAACTACTAAGTTTTCCTTTTAAGCCCGGTGGCGTAGTGGTTAAAAGCGTCAAGCTGCCATCCCACAGGTCCAGGGTTCGACCCTGCGACTGGGCAAGGTCGACTCAGCCTTTCATCCCTTGAGTGGGTCGATAAAATGAGGACCAAGCATGCTTGGGAACTAAACTCTGGGGGTCCTGCATGAGGTTGACCACCTAACTGAGACATATGCTGTATGGCACCCCAAGCCCAAGAAAGCGGAGATGGGTACCGCCAGCCCTGGTCCACATCGGACTGTTGCGCCGTAAGTTTAGTTTTCCTTTTAATTTTCATTACATATTGTAAATGCATTTTATTCCAATATTTACATATTTTAAAAATATTGTGACTTAAATTTTGAGATATGTCCTCAATTTTGCATTTTAATCACTTTAAACTGTACAGCAAACAAAACTGGGTATTAATTATTTAATCCTTTGAATAATTAATTTTTGAGATTTTTTTTTCTGATTTCCATCACAATTTTGCCTTTTAATAAGTTATGAATCAAATTTAATTACCTTAATGAAGTTGAATTGTAAAATGCATACCCAGTTTCTTTGTAAACAGTATCAGGATTCTTCCTTATCAATTTCATGAATTTTGATCAAAAATTAAATCACATAAAGCATTTAAAAAATCTATAAAACCTTGAAAAATCTGTTTTGAGAAAAACCAATTTAAAGTTTATTACTACACTTATAAATTATCACTTATCCGACTTTAAGTTTATTACTTACCCTTTATAAATTACTTTGTAAACACTTCATAAATGTTTTTTTACTTGAAAAAAACTATTTTGGTACTATTAATCTACAGAAATATATACTTTTTTTTTACAATAACACAATCAATATTACAATCAAAAGATGTGCTCAAATAAAGGTCCACCGTTCCCTTAAATTTGAAAAAAGATATTAAATTTGAAAAAAAAGAGTATTTTTTTGAAATACTAAATGTTCCTACTGCAAATTAATAATTGCACAAAATTATTTGCTGCTGTTTTTTTACAGACAAAGTATGGAAAGCATGTTTCAAGAAATGCTTTGTGAAGACTCTGGAGAATTCTCAAAATTTTGTAGAATGTCACCGATTTTAATTATCTATTGAGTAAAATCGAACCAATAATTAAAAAAGAAGAAACTAGTTGGAGAAAGCCAATACCAGCCAAAGTTCGTTTAGCTGTAGCTTTAAGATTTTTAGCTACTGGCGATAGCTACAGAAGTCTTCATTTTTTGTTCAAGATTTCAAGTTCGATTATATTGAAAATTGTTTGTCAAGCATTTAACATCGTTTCGAAGGAAGAAATTAAGGTACGTAAGCACTAACGTAATATGACAATTTTATTTTCTGCTCAGAATAATGAGATAAATTTTAATAATGTATAAAAATATACAATTTATTAATAATGTATAATTATTCCAAATTGTCAATTGCAGCATTGTTGACTTCTGCATAAATGTTTTCAGAATGTGGTGTATTACTGTCTTCATGTGGTGAGGTGTAAATGCATATTGGGGATTGCAGAGTTGGATGAAATTGGTTATAACGAGGTGTAGATGATCGATTCAGGATGTTAAGTGGAGAAGAATTCAAAGAAAGAAAATAAGGTAAAAACTGAGAGATTGCTTCATTTGTATTTTAGTAAATTCATAACATTTGTTATGAACAAAAACTTACATAACCAAAATACAAAAAAAGCAAAAATAGGAAATATTCCAGAAAACATTAGTCACAATTATACATTACATAAACACAGTGACATACCTCTCTGAAAAGAGTGCATAACTGAGTAATAGACTGTTCTAAATAGGAAGAAACCTTCTGAATATCAGCAGGTGAATTATCATCAGAATTATACACTTCATCAGATACATCAAACAAGCCATAAATTTTCGAAAAGAAACTTTTGTTTTCATTTTTTTGATTGCTGCTACAGTATTGTGCCTTCTGATGTGCTGTAGCAATAGCAGATAATAAATGAGAAACCTAATAAAGAAAAAAAAAACATATAGTCTGACAATAGCAGAACAGCATATACAAGATGATACTTGAAATTTTTTTTTTTTAACCTTTAAGCAATCATTTAATTATTTAAGCTAAAACTATTTCCAATTATTCATTATTCATAGTCAACAACTATAAATTTAGTCTAAAAAATATCTCATTTCCAGCACTGTACAGAGAAAATTATTTTATCTAATTTTGGACAGACATGTATGATAAATATTGTTATGAAGAGGTAATGTTATTTCAACATAAAAAATATAAATTTTAGTTATATAAGAAAGCAACAGTTATATGAACCCTAAAAATTAATGTAATTCCGTACATTTAAAAAAAAAAACTCCTTATGCAGTAAGCCTACATAATATAAGATGCTGCAAAATTACAGATTACAACTATTTGGCCTAAGTTTTGGAAAGTAAGATTTAAGAATTTAACACTTTTCTTTTTGCATTTTAGTGGCTCTATATCAGGGGTTCTCAACCTTTTCATGTCTATGACTCCCCTTTGGATGATCTTATCCTACGCTCCCCCCCTCCTGAAGCCTGTCTGTATAAATATATATAACATAACCCAATCAAAACACATTGTTCTTTTATTTTTTGACCCCCCCATGTTGAGAACCAATGCTCCAGGTAAATAGAAACTGTGCCATTTAACACAGCACATATGCATATAATGATCTATAATTTCTACAAAAATGATTTCTCAAAGTTTACTTTCTTTATCACAATACAAACATTTTATACTTCATTTTGTCCACTGAATAGCAAAATTAAAAATTTTTTAATAGTACTTAATAAAAGTTTAGAATCTTGTTGCCGGTCCTTTCTATGTTTTATGCCTACATGCATATATTTAGTCATATTGGACTTAAACAGTAATTTTTTTTAAATGTTCACAAACATTAATAAGTTTTGATGCTTAAAAAACAAACAGAAGCAAAAATTTTTATGCAATGAAATCTAATTTTTGTCATGAAGATACAAGGTTACAGTGTTCAAATCATGATAAATATTCAATTTATTAAACTGCTTTTTCATTTCATCTATTCAAGCTATATTTTTCTCCAGCATTTTGACAAATAAATAGCAAATTTTATAAAATAACAAAACAATTAAAAAAGAATTGAGAGGGGTGGGGGTTAAAGAGACAAGACATTTAAAAAGGGATCCTAAATCATAAAACTGAGTTTGATGAAGGGCCACTATGCTAAGAGCTTCATTACTGAAATTTTTAATATGTCTGTGGATGATAAAATCATGAAATTTTTCCTATCATTTAATACAAAAACAAAAATTGATCTATTAATTTCAATATTTAGAAGTTAAACTTTGTATAACAATCTGCTTTGGAGGAAGGTTCATGACCTTTATCAGTTAATCAAAGTGAAACTAACAGATTGGTTACACATAGTTTAGCCATGCAAGAGTAATATGTAGCGATGAGTTTGGCAAAAAAGTGAAAAATCGGAAAATGTCTCCAAAATATGTGTTTGCTACACTTTTCTCCAGCCATCCCCAGTGCCATGGATTTTCAAAGCCGAAGTCGATTGATTGCATGAAGGTTTATTTTATCCGATCGACATACTATATCTTTTCTAACAGTCACCATAATGACATTAAGAAAAATAAAACCAATCTATTTTCTTACACCATGTATTAAACTAAAGCAAAACATATACAAAATCAAAAGTATACAACGCCATGTGAGCAATGAGCAACACATCTGATACGGAACAAGTTCCTGGAAAGAGAGGCCAATTGGGACCCACAAATGAAAGAGTTTCTCTGACTTTGCTGTGACGTCATGATGACAACATAGCGACGTGTATCCTTCTGCCAATCCACTTCTTTCCCTTTAATCGTGCTTGAAACTGCCGGTGCAAACATAGTATAAGTTAAATCGGAAAAAGTGGATTTTTTAAAAAAAATTTTAAAAAGTAGAATTTTTCTTTTGCAGAAAATATAAAAAAGCGGAAATTCACCAAAAAGTGGAAAAAAAAAAATCATCCCTAAATATGTGGACCATATGATGGGTTATCTTCAAAGGATGGTAGCATGTAATCTTCTTTCCTGATAATAACAGCTTACAACTATGCATTCAATTTTCAGTGGAGAGTCAATATCTATTTAAAAATCTTTCTAACAATGTCTTGATTGATATTATTTTGGTTTATTTATAAGCAGTATTCTGATTAAATCTCACACTTTATGCAAAAACATTGCCCTGATCAAATATATTTCATAAATACTGAATCTTCTAATGAGAAAAAAATATACCATTAAGAATACTGGTTCACTAAAAAGAGGAATGTAGCTAGTTCCAGGACACTCCAAATGAGAAACTTTTCGAAATGAAAAAGATTTATCTGGTGAGCGTTGAATGTAAGATGCAGACATGCCTAAACTGGAAGGTTTTGATACACATCCTCTTTCAGCTATTAAAAGAAAACAAAATTTAATTCACAAAGCGAAAAAACAAAGGAAATTACAAGAGAATTAAAAAAAAATTTCAGATTACTTTTGCACAATTAAAATAACACACTTGCCTTGCATAATCATATCTCTCATATATGAAGAAAACCTAGATAAGAGGAAAGCATATAATTAATAAAATTATATCAAACATCATCTGTAGTTTAATATTTATATTATCTTTCAGCTGCTGAAAGATTCCATTGTTAATTTTGAAAATTTAAAACGGATGTCGTAGCAATCTTAACACAGAATTTATTCCATACTTTTTTACCCAATAAAAAACTAAACTTACTTTTCTTTTTCATGCCTTTCAGCTTGGGAGAAGACCTAAATACAAAGAAAAGAAAATTAACATTTTCATATCCCAAATCAGAAAAAGTTCTCACAAAAACTCATTGGCAATTCTGAAAAGATTTTATCTGGTCTTTATATGGCAAGTATTAAATTTTCAGTGGCGTTTTTGTTATTAAACTTTAAAAAAAAAAGAGAGAGAGCACTGATGAGTAACTTGAAAGCATTTTTTATTACTTTCATGTTTCCATGATGCAAATTATCATGAACTAAGTCCCTGGATACCTTAAGAGCCACACGTTAATCCAATATCTTTCTTTCACAGATCAGAAAGGTACCAACCTGTAAATAACATCCAAGAAAGAGCCTCCACAAACAATATTTTCCAGTAACTTATTGTCCCTGCTTATTTGGTATTCAAAAGATTAAGCACTTTTTCAAAATAATTATATGAACTAAATACTATCTAAAGATCTATTTTTTTATTAACTTTCTCTTATATTATTTCTATTTAGCTTTTGCCTGTAATTTGGTTTACTTGATAAAAAAACACATGATATATAACTCATTTTGGAAAAATATTAATAAAGGGAATACAAAACACACAAAATTCAAGAGATATATATCTAAGTCAATCAAGTGTGAAATCATAGCACAAGTTTCATGATATTACAGCAAAAACTATGATAAATTACTCTATGATGAATTGTAATGATTCTTGTAATAATATTAACAACTTGCCAAACACTAATGTTTTAAATGAAATGAAACAATCAACCCAATAAACAAGCAACAAACAATGAAACAAAAGGACTGATTGCTACTCATAAGCTGCTGGTATGACCTAGTTAAGATAAATATTAGATATCATGGTAAAAACAAAGTTTAAACAGGATTAAGTTAAGCTAGTTGGTATATATTTTTCCTGCATGACAACGATATTGTAACCTTTATGCAAATATCTCATGCATTCTTGTTTTCTACTATGCCACATGCCAATTCGGACTGGCTGAATGGTATCAGCATGTGATATATTCTAATTGGCCAGTCAGCACAAGTGTATGCAAATTACTTGATGAATTACTATATATTAGCATGTAGATGTTTTATTTCTGTGAAAGGTCAGTTTGTGTGAGTTTAGTTGTTCAGCTGTCAGTAGGCTGCTGCAAGCAGCACTAGTTACTTTTTTTGTGGTTGTTTGTTATACTGGCAACATAGCAGTTTTGTCTATATTATATGCATTACTTTTAGTTTTTAAATAAAAACTAATTTCTTCACATCTCATCTCAAACTTCCTTTGATTCAAACTCAGGTATGAGCTCTGCTACTTAAATATTTTATAATTTTTAAAAGGGTATAGTTTAACCCATTAACCGCTGGTGTTGCGTTGACGCAACGGTCAAAATAAATGCGTATAAAAATTTAGCTATCAAATGAATTTCATATTAACAGTAGTTTTTGAGTAGGGTTAATAATCGAATTGAAAAATATTTGCCTTCAACTGTTCTTTTAATTAATTAACGAGTTCCAAACTTAGACAGATAGTTAAGCATTTTTGAACTAGAACTTTCTCCTGGTCTTTTTCACAGAAGAAATATAGGGAGACGAACGTGAGATTTAGGGGTGATTTATTTTTAGCTAAGGTCAAAGTTTATCAGAACATTCCATCAATCGGTTGATTTTGTTTGGGTGGGGGAGGAAGAAAAAACAGGTGTTGCGTTGGCGCAACGTCAGCGGGAAAAGGGTATTCACATGTGTCGCTCGACTCCGTAGAACTTTCCCCCGTTCTGTGGTTATAGAAATGACTAAAACTAGATAGTATACGTTTAAAGAAGTTCTTCAAAGAAATTTCGACGAAGATTCAGATAATGTTGACGAGAATTAAACTGATATTGTTGTTATTCTACCAGAGACAGCAGAGGCTAGTGATGATGAAGAAGGAAATGATAATATTTTGAATAGTGACAATGATTTACCATGCGATACTACTGTCGAAATTGAAGTGTGAGTACAAAAGAAGTTTTTGCCTCCTAAAAGCAGTACAAGTTTTTCGAAAAAATTAAAAAAAACAAAAACTGAAGATTTGAAATGTATAAAGAAGGGACCATTGAATATGTCTCAGCCGAAAAATGAAGAAAAAGATCAAATCGGAACTATGAAAAGTATAATACAAGATAAAACTAGTGCAGAGATTTTTGATCTTCTCTTTGGCTCAGAGGTTTATTCCCTTCTCGTCGAATAGACAAACTCATGTGCCCAACAAAAGAATCATCCCCATTTTTTAGCATCTGAAGCCTTCATGAGACGGTTCATTGGAATATTGTTGCGGACGGGATATTCTTTACCTCAGGAAGAAATTTACTGATCTCTTGATAAGGACATTCAGCATGCAAAAGCCATTACGTGGAGAAAGTGGACATTTTATTGTCAAGTCCGAAGACAGCAGAAGACTGCGTAGTAAACAATGCCATAGCCAGACAATTTATCCATGCAAAGTTTGTCACGTTACTCTACATCGTGATTGTAGTGAAGCTTTTCGTGATAGAAACTGTTTTTTGGATATAATAAGTAATTTTGTAAAGGAAAAATAAGTTAAATCTTTATAATAAATAAATTGCCTGTAAAGTGATCATTATCTTTCTAAAGTGTAACAAAGTTAAAAAAAATTCCCAGTGCTCAAATCAAAGAAAACCCTGCAGAAGTTCAGTTGAACTCACTTAATGTCAATACTCTTATTCCGCTGACGTTGCGTGAACGCAACACTCGATTTTTCGAAAGTTAAGACCAGTTTTGTTATTTTACCCATAAATTAATGTTGTATATGTTCAAATGAATAGCCAATATTATTTGTATAAAAAAAAATTCACCCCTTATAGTTTTGGCGGTTAATGGGTTAAGACAATAACCGGCCAGCAAAAACAAATAACTTCAAATTCATCTTCAGACATCATTATGACTGTAGGTATTATCTTGCAATTCTGAGAGTCTTCATTGCATTCTGAGAGTCTTCATTGCATTCTTGCATTCTGAGAGTAGTTCATCTGAGATATGAAGAAAAAAAAAGAGGCAGAGAGTTTTTCTTTTATAACAAGAGGTTTTGTAGATTTGTTATTCAAGGACTTAAAAGGACTTTCAGACAAAAATAAAACCATGAGGTCCTAAATAGTGAAACTCTTTATAAGGATTATATATATATATATCTATATAAATAAAGCAAAGTGTCTCTATGTATGTATGTATGTATGTATATATCGTATACAAATCTACATTTCTTGACGAATCTGGTTGAAACTTCGTAGACTTATGTTTTGAAGCCTTAGGATAATTCTAAGATAAGTTTGGAAGTTTTAAAATAATTATAATAATTTTTAATTAATAAAAAACCAACAATTTTGAAGGGTGACAACAGTAAATGGAAGCTGTTACATTTCCGGGAATCACCCCTATGTGTCTCGCTAACTTGCGATTGTTTACTTTCTGAAATTTGGTATATTACATATTGTGTTTGTACTTAAGAATGCTTAGTATACTGTCATTTATATTGTTCTTAATTTTATAGTTCACGGTGAACTTTAAAAAGCATAAAAATTAGTATATCTTAACTAAAAAGAATCAGTCTAAACTTTAAGCACAGTTTTGTGATTTGTGATTCACTCACAAAAATTAGCTGTAACAGAGAATAGAGGTCCAAAAAATTTAAAAGAAAGGAAAATCAAATTCAAAATCCTTCTTACTCACTCTCAGGCGGTCACAAAAAGCCTAAAATAATCAAAATCGGTCAATAATTAGTAAAGTTATTAGTCATACCAAAACTCAAATTCATGATTGTACACAAACGATCTTCATTGCCATTTTCATTTTAGAAGTTCATTTGTTCAGTAAATGCTTTTTTTTCAAAAGGGAAATTATCTTTATCAAAATAAATACTTCATGCGTGAGCGTTATTTTCATACTGAATTCTTGAATTTTTTTTTTTTACTCTAAAGAGAAGCAAAGAGAAGCAGAGAGTGGCAACAAAGGTTAAAACTCTGAAACAGTGTTTTGCTGTTCTTAGAAGTTATCTGACTTCAAGAATCGTTTAAAATTTATATTATACAGTGGTACCTCCGAAAAGCGGACCGTCACGGGACCAAAAGTTTTGTCTGTTATTAGGAGGTGTCCGCTATTGAGGAGGACAACATTTTTATAAAAAAGTTTTTGCTCTTTTGTTTGACATTTGATTGAAAATTACGGCTGCAATTTTAATTAAAAAGGAAAAATTAATTAGGCAAGAAAAGAATAACTATTTACTACTTTTCCTTTTAATTGTGTGCTATTTTATCTTGCATTAAATAATCCCAAAATACAATGTATAGTAGCTAAATTATTTTAATTACTGCTGAAAAAATCTCTTAACAAAGTTTGATTTCTCTTTTTTACACAACAAACCTGTTTTTCAAGATGAATCTTTATAGGATTTAGCTTTGCTAGTCCTTCCAAATCTTCGTTGTTCAGAAAGAACTGTTTGAATTGTTCGCAGTATTTCAGTGCTTCTGAATCCAGTGATTTCGCAGTCCTCCATTGGCGATTCCTCATCATCATCCTCAGAAAGGGCCAGTGCTTCAGTGGTGGCCCGATGAATGAAATTGGAAACACGCAGGTTTTCTTTCTCAATGGATAAATCGTCGTCTATTTTGACTTCCTCTTCAATGCTGACATTTGAATCAAAATTGGCTACTAGATCCGCAAGTTCATTTTTGCTTTTTTCGGTAGTGCTGTCAGTTGCCATTTCGCTTGAACTCAAAAATCCCGTCTTCTTAAAACATTTTAGAACGCACTCAGGTTCCACCTTTTTAAGGGCTGACGTAGTCCAGGAAATTGCATCCAAAACAGATACCGATTTTGCCAAATCTTTGCTGGATTTGCAGGAGATAATCTGTGTCAGAAGCAGATTTCTTTATCTACTTTAAAGCTGCAGATAATTCCCTGAAATTGGCTGTAGCATTGTCCATGAACAGAATGATTTTTCATTTTGTTGTCTAACTCCACTAACCAATCGCTCATTATCTCAGTGGTTATCCACGCTTTCTTATTTGACTTCCACGAAACACTAAATTTTTGCACATCAATGTTCTTGAAACATCTAGGCTTCTTAGCTTTTCCAATAACAATTGGAGTTTCGAAGTCTCCCAGCATGTTGCAACGCAGCAAAAGAGTGAGCCGCTCTTTTGAAATTTTCCCACCACTACATTTTTCACCCTTAAAACATAAAATATTGTCCGAAAGGACGCGGTAAAGGTGACCAGTCTCAATGGCATTTAAAATGTCTTTGTCATCATATCCTTTGCACAAAGATTTAAGCTTTCAAATCCAATCTGTTACTTCATTTGAATTTGCAGATTTTTCTTCGCCAAAAATCTGTTTAAAAAATATGTTGTGATGTATCCGGAATTTTTCCATCCATCCATTTGAAGCGTTAAAAGTTTCTAATTTTGAAATGTTTGCCACAATAATTGAAAGTTTTTCAAAATACCTGTCCAGTATTCAGAGGAAATAACATAGATTGTCCTATATAATAGGACTGGGACTCGTAAAAATGTCCGTTAATTAGAGGTGTCTGCTATTCAGGAATGTCCATTAAGGGAGGTTTCACTGTATTTATAATAAATATCTTTATATTATTTAATTAATTTATATATTATAAATTTATTTATTATAAATTATTACTATATTTTATTACTTATAGGTTGATGGTGCAAGAAAATGATTTCACCCATTTTTTTATAGTGGTTTATTATAAATGTATACATTCAATGCTTTACTTTTCAGCTTTTTTTGATCCAATGATAAAAGGCAAAATCTAGCTGAATTCTGAGGAGTTTATTATAAATTGATATACAGTACAAATCGTTTATAAGAACATCCAGGGGACTTTAAAAACTGGTTCTTATAATCGATAGTTTTTATATCCGATAAATAACTTAAAACTGCTAAAAATACCAAATTCATTATCGCATAATTTCTATTTACACCTCAAACATGACGTTCAAATGAATGGTTAAAAGGTTCAAGTTCAATCGGGAAAAACACACTGCTTATTTTCATATAAGTATGCTTTTTAAACTTTTTCAAATACATAATTCTAAAAACATTAAAAGGAAAAATGACTAAAATTATGTAACTATTATGAATGTACATACATAATGCAATATTTTGTTTTACATGTTTATTGATTTGCTGAAAAATAGTCAGTAATATTTGTTTGTTTAGTTTTTTTGTATATAAAAAGAATTTTCGGTTATCGCGACAAGTTCTTTGACACTTTTTTTTATCAGATCCTTCACAAAATTGTCATTGCAAGCTAAAAATTTATTAACAGTATTGATTGCTAAAAACATTTATTTTAAACTCGGACAAGAAAACTTGTTCAAATGATCTTCTGAACTGGCACTGTTGTCAATATTATCATCTCTGCCAGAAATCTGCATTTACGCCTGAAACAATATCTTCATCCGTTACATTTCCATCAGTTGCAAGAGTCAAATCTATGTCTTCATATTCCTGAAGTGAATCTTGTTCAGTTGGCAGATCTCGAGCCCAGTCTTGAAGCGTTTCATCTCTAGTGTCTTGATTTTAAAAAATGGGAGGATTTCACACCTAAGAAAACCACCATGCCCAAAACAATTCAAAATCGCTAAAGGTTTAACATTATTCTACGCCTTTTCTAGCATGATGATAGCGTTCAGTTCTGAAATTTCCGGTTCTTTCTTATTTTCAATATCGTCGATGATCTGTAGAATCAAGTTCTTCCTGAAATGAACTTTAAAGGACTTAATGACATTTTGGTCCATAGGCTGTAATACAGAGGTTGTGTTGGGAGGAAGAAAAGTTAATTTAATGGCATGAAGACCTTGAACTGGAGGGTGGGTTGGGCAATTGTCCACAAAAAGAATTCTCTTTTTTTGTTTAATAATTTCTTAGTCCCAGTTCAGTAATCAGTTTTCAAAGATTTCTTCTGTCATCCAAGCTTTAGAATTTGAATGATAATCAACTGGCAGTGATTTTATATTTTTAAATGCCCTCGGTTTTTTGTTGTTTCCCGATTACTAAAAGCTTCAATTTTTCAGTTCCAGTTAAATTTGCAGAAACCATAACTGTTATCCTTTCTTTTGAAAGCTTACCACCACTGCAATTTTCGTGTTTGAAACGCAAAGTCCTATCCAGGATCATCCTATAAAATAGGCCAGTTTCATCAGCGTTGAAAATTTCATGGTCTTCATAACCTTCTTCCTAACGTAGTCCAAACAGTTTTAAGCCAGTTATCAGAAACTCCTGGTGGCACGGCCTTTGAGTCTCCCGAACACAATGGAATGCCTCTCTCGAAATCTCTGGATCCACAAAGTTGAACAAACAAAATCATATTTTTTAAAGAGCTTTGCAAATTCATTTGCTTTTGCTTGCAAAATCGGTCTGCTTAGGGGGATGTTGGCACTCCTTCGAATCTTAAACCATTGCAAAAGGACTTCGTCTATGTCAGCATGTGAACTTTTTCGAAGTTTCTTAATTTTAGTCCGATCTTTTTCAAATTCTTCTTTTAATTTTTCTCTATTCCTAAAAATATTTGAAGTCGTAGCATGACTCCCCTTTAATTTGTTGGCTAATGCTCCATTTTTTTTCACAGTCTTCTAATCTGGAAACTATATGAATTTTTTCCTCAATCGTAAAAATTTTATGCTTTGCACTCATCATTGAATATGTACTTCACTCTTTAAACAACTGTGACAAACCATTTTTGCTCACCGTAAGAGGACACATGTGAGCCGAAAGATGTGTTGTACATGCAATTTTTGCGATGACTTTTGTCGGCTTTGGAAAAGGTTGTAAATGCCTTGTACTCTTTCTTCTCGTCATGGGTCTGGAACTTCTGCTGCTGTTTGGGTTGGTTCCGGACCTCATAAATTTTTCTAGTCAGACTCCACTGGTGGGTGGAGGTTTTTGGGGAACTGGCTTGGCGGGGTCAGCACTTCCGATCATTATGTCCCAGTTACTAGGGGTGGCCCACTATTCTTGGCAAGCTTTGTTTTGTTGACAATTTTCTGGAGGCACACATTTTCTGCCAACCCCTACTTTATGCGGGCTGACCACAGCCAAATTAGTTTGTGAGAGTTGGGTTTATTTTTTTTAGATAAAAAATGGATAAAAATGGTTGAAAAACAACGTGCTACTACTGCCCATCTGTTCACAGATAACATGTTCCTATAAGCGATTTATTTTCCCAGAAACCAATTAATTTTAAGCCACTAAAAATTATATTTTCTTATTAATGATGTTATTATAACCGGATTTTGTATCCATTATTACACATGAGAATTGGTTGGGAACTAATAATTCCGTTCTTTTAAGCGATATGTTTTTATAACCGCTGTTCTTATTTACTGTATTTTTATATTGAGTTTTCTTTTTATTCATGTGTATAACATTTCACATGGGGGCAGTAGAAGGAAAAGAATTTTTCTTCTGCTTGCGACTGTTTTCAGTCCGTGGGATGTGTATCCACAAAATTTAAATACCTTTATTTGTTGTTTTTTAGTATTTCCATTATCTGACAACAATTGCTGAAGGGAGCAGGTTCCTAAACCAACTGCCTAGGCGGGCAAAGCCCAGCTAGTATATATATATATATATATATATATATATATATATATATATATATATATATATATATATATATATATATATATAATATATATATATATATATATATATATAATATATATATATATATATATATATTATATATATATATATATAATATATATATATATATATATATATATATATGTGTGTATATGTATATATGTATATATTATATATATTATATATATATATTATATATATATATATATATATATATATATATATATATATATATATATATATATATATATATATATATATATATATATATAAAAGAACTTTTTAAGGGTTGTAATTTATCACAGCATTAAAAATTAAATTTACTGTGTTATAACAAGAACCTTGTTTACAGCAAAAATTGTAATGACACGGCACATATTTAACTTTTATATACATATTTGAATAGATGTATAATAGTATAAAACTTAAAAGAGACTCCAAAGATATCTTATCTTACCTTAGTGACTCTGAATAACATGTAAGCATTTTTGGGGCAATTGAAATCCATTCTCAAGAACCGTTTCAGTACTTGCTGAAGTAATGAAGTGTAGAATAAGACATTTTCAGTCATGAATTTTTGCCTAAAAGGACAAAAAAGAGGATTAAAAATAGCCCATGACGCATATTTAATAAATAAATAAATACACATATGGAGGCAGTAAAATGAACTTTAATTTTCTGAGATCCCTTCTTGTACAACTAAAATTTAAGATTTCATTGATTATCATTTACTTTAATAAAACTGTAGAGTTAATTATCAGACTTTATACATCTAAATCCTCAAGATTTTCAAATTTTCATTTGTCAACTGCATAACTAATATCTTCAAACCATTTATGTTGAATGAAAATCAATATCTAACAAAAACTGAATACACAATTAAAATGGTTAGCTAAAACCTTACATAATAAATAAAATTGAAATTAACCATTACTTATACCAGAGGTGGGGAACGCGCGACCCACGTGATTTTCTTGTGCAGTCTTCATAAGAGCTAGCATTTGTAGTAATTAATATTTAATTTTATAGATTACAACAATTTGCAAATCAATGGAATTAAATAAAGGACGGCATGAATGTATGTATGCAGGCTTCGCGCTACGAAGCTTGATCCAAATATTCAATTACTTTCAAGCAAGAAACAACAATAAATATCCCACTAGCTTAAATTTTCCATCGGATTTTAAAATTATTTTAGGAATTGTTGCTATGTCAGTTATTTATAATTTAATACTATTAATTTTCTATTGTATTTCTTTATAATGTTAGAATTATTTAAAAATACTTCTAATTTATTATTTTTATTTGAAGTGACATTTAAATATGTAGTTGTTTATTAAGATTTAAATATACATATATATATATATGTGTGTGTGTGTGTGCTTACATAAATAAAAATACCAACAGTGAAATATTGAAAATTACAGTGGTATCTATGAATCTAATAATTTTATATAAAAAATAATTAATGATTAATGTTATAACAAGTTTTTACCCTTATGTGAATACAAAAATATTTTGTATTCACATAAGGGTCATGGAATCCTTTATCAATGGAATCCTTTATCAATGCCGTCCTTTATCAATGGAATTAAATAAAGGACGGCATGAATGTATGTATGCAGGCTTCGCGCTACGAAGCTTGATCCAAATATTCAATTACTTTCAAGCAAGAAACAACAATAAATATCCCACTAGCTTAAATTTTCCATCGGATTTTAAAATTATTTTAGGAATTGTTGCTATGTCAGTTATTTATAATTTAATACTATTAATTTTCTATTGTATTTCTTTATAATGTTAGAATTATTTAAAAATACTTCTAATTTATTATTTTTATTTGAAGTGACATTTAAATATGTAGTTGTTTATTAAGATTTAAATATACATATATATATATATATGTGTGTGTGTGTGTGTGCTTACATAAATAAAAATACCAACAGTGAAATATTGAAAATTACAGTGGTATCTATGAATCTAATAATTTTATATAAAAAATAATTAATGATTAATGTTATAACAAGTTTTTACCCTTATGTGAATACAAAAATATTTTATATTGTAACTTTTTAAGTCAAATAATAAATAAATAAGGACTTAATTTTTTTCCTATATAATGCACCAAATTGTTAAAACTATACCTAACTATAATAATTTCATAAAAGTCGCAGTTATAGGTACATCAACTTATGCCGCCTCCTTTATTACTACCTAATTTACATGTGGCCTCTAATGGTAAAAAAGGTTCCCCACCTCTGACTTATACTATGCTCTTAATTTTCTTTCTTTGGCCATAAAATTTTCATATTACTACTTAATTTAGATATGCCATTTAAAGATTTTTAGCATAACAAGCAAAGCTAGAAAGAATTTTTCAGAAAATCCTAACAAATTTAACTTCTTACTTTATAAATTTTAAGAAACAAATAGTATTTAAATTCCATGAACTTTTGCAACAGATAAAAGCTAAGTAAATCTGGAGAATTTATATAAATAATATCTATGAAAGAATGTTTTAGAAGCAATTCATGATAAATTTTAGGTATTGGAGTGTATAGGAGTTGAGAAATAAAGTATGTCTCTTTAAACTCTTTGAAAATTAGTATTTTTAACTTCAGAATATAAATACCACATTCAGGTTCATAAACTAATAATATGGCTAAATAATAATTTATAAAAATATTTACGTAGCATAGTTTATGAAAAATTTTTTTTTTAAATTATGTAAAACTCAAAAGTGAGATAAATCTTTTTTTTATTATCAGAGAAACAGTATCAAGAATCAAGACAAACTTACCACACAATAAGTTCTATATCACACTGTACATAACGCCATGGTTGAATATAACTCAGCCATGTTTCAAGAGGCTAAATATAAGAGTATTTAAAATATGAACATTAGTAAGAAATAAATGTTATTCATAAAAAGAACAACAAACAGAGCTTGGAGAAGAAAAATTTCAGCTACTTTATCCACTTTTGATGAATATTATTTGAATCAAATTATATAAATTCAGTATGATCTCAAAATTCCAAATGTAATTAATTTTCTAAATTTCAAATTACATATAATCACAGGTAAAATCAAGCCAGTTTAAAACGTGAAAAGAAGTAAATGTGAAAGAACTTTTTAAAACTTTTTAACTTAAATGTACTTGAAATATTCATAGAATAAAAAGTTACATTACAGACAGTGAAAGTATGTGTAGGTATTTCTGCCATATTCACACAAAAGGAAAAACTTCGTTTTTCCAGAAACTGCCATTACAAACAATACAAGTTAAAAAAAAAAAAAAAAAAAAAAAAAAAAAAAAAAAAAAGGGGGGGGGGGAAAAATAAATTGGCAAAACAAAGGAGTCAATTTAGTACCATACAGTAAAAATTAATTAGAACTGAAAACTCATTACATATAGGTGCATGTCATAACATTCAATCAAGAATTCTTATAATTAAATTACTGATTAGAAAACAAACTTATTGCTGATTAAAATTAGAATTTAATTACAAATCTTTATGTCAAACAGCATAAGATAATATCTTCTGCTATACATTTTAAAGTTATTCAAACTCTTCTATACTTCTATGCACCTACACCTCAAGAGAAAGAAAGAAAAAATAAAGGAGTGGTAACACTGCTATAAACACAGTGTACCAAAGGGGTACACTGTGCTTGTAGCAGTGTCCTGGCAGAGCTAAACAATGGCGGACTTAATATGATGGCTTTGAAAACCTGGAAGAAAAAAAAAAAAAAAAAACGCTCTAGTATTTCATAGCATTTCAGTTTTGAAGTAAACAGAGAGAGAAAGAGAGGCTTAAATCTTTAGATTGGTAAGATTGAGCCCACTGTCAATTTGACACAATTTTAATAAAGGATTAGTGTGTATCTTAAAGTTTAAATTTTGATTTACACAAATTTAATGGTCAAAACAATCTCTGACTGTTTAACAAAGTTTACACAGTCATATAATGCAAATATTTTAAATGACATTTATACATAAAATATTATACTAATTGAATTCATGCATTTAATGCAAAAAATTCCCTTAATATTAATTTTGATGAAACCTTGGTATAAATCATTAGTACATTTATGAAATTATTCCTTTAATTGATCCAGTTCTTTTAATATTGTTATTTACTTTTAACTGAATCACATCCACTCTTCATGAGTTATCTTACATGATGTCCTTATTAGCCAAGATAATTATACAAAAATTGTTAGGCCATATAAACACACATAGCACATATTTCTATTGCCAAAAGATGGTAGTCTTAAAAAATTTCAGTTTTCTGATAGAAGTGCCCTCATCTCACTTTAACACAGAAATTCTTTAACATATTACAGAATTTTTCATTTTATACTATTTTCTAAATTACGCTGAAAATTTGAAAAGAAAAATTACAGATCATATTTAAAACTTGATTACAAATAAAAAAAATTTAAATTATACTTACGACTCTAAATGAAGCATCTAAAGGCCAGTGATCAAAAGTAGACTTCAGAAAACAGTACATTTCTCTTTGTATTAGCTGTGTCATGCCTAAACTGCATATATATAAGGACAAATTTACAATTATGCTGAAATTTAGCCTTGAATTTTATAACAGTAGGGGGGAAAATTGAACAAAGAAAAATATCTGTATAAGTATCTCTTTATATCAACATTTTGCTTAATATAGAGATGCTCATCTAATTTATTTTTAACATTTAAGACAAATTAATAACAGAAAACTGAGAGCATTATGCTTCCCATGAAAAGTTAGATTTTATTACATATAATTATAAAACAGATTAAATACCTATACCAATAAACATTTTAAAATTAAAATATAAATTTTTCTCTTCCTGAACATTAACCATGTTACTTATAACATTTAGATATCCAGCGAAACTTTAAAAAATGATAAGTAAGGCGGCATAAAATACTATTGCCAGAATAATCATTTTGAAAAAACAAATAGCTATGAAAGAAATATAAGTTAGAAATATTATAACTAAATGATTACATTTGACTACTTATTAAATTAACATATACATACATTTAAGGAAAACAAAACACCAATAATTTTCACACACCTGAATGTGCATGGTGTAAATTGAATTGACTGAGTAAGTATGAGAACTGAATTGAGAATTGAATTGGTATGATAAATTATACGCATAAAAATTCTACTCTAGGATCTTATAATTTAGTTTGATTACCAATTAATGAACCCATTTACAAAAGAGGAACACACAGCCTCTTAAATTTTACACTAAAAATAAAAATCAGCATTTAGTTTCAAACTAATACAGTGGTGCCTTGACTTACAAGTTTAATTCGTTCCATGACGGAGCTCGCAGTTAAAATCAATTTTCCCCATTGAAATGAATTGAAATGGCATTAATCCATTCCAGGCCCCCCTAAACACCACAATTTTTTTGTTACATGTTTTTAGATAAGGAAAATGTACTTATAAATAACGAATAATGTATAAAAACACAATATAATAGATTGTACTGCAATAGACTGGTTTTATTAAGTGTAATGTACAACATTTACCTTTGACATCAGACGATTTGAAGATGCTGATGGAGGTCGAGTAAGGCTAAACTGAATAACTGAATCTTATTCACTGATTTTTGCCCTTGACGTCGTGCTTTCCCCTCTTTCATCTGGAGGGGTATTTGATAAAAACTCGTCCAATGAGGTCTGTTTCACTCCCCTTCAGAATGTTTTTGAAATAAGGTTCGATGCTGTTTGGTTTCAGAGAGCAACTCAAGTTTGGGCAGAACAAGCTGCTTTGTATGATATTGGTTGAGAGTTAATCTCTCAGATTAAGACTGGAAAGTAGTCATAATAATAAGTATATAATTGTATAATAATTCTGAAGCTGTTAATATAATTGTATAATATCTGAAGCTGGTCCGTAACCCAAATTTTAGCTTGCAACTAAGACAGACAGACAGACAGACACACACACACACAAAAAAAAAAAAAAAAAAAAAAAAAAAACAAGGAAGTCAAGGTACCACTGTAATTATATTTTTTCACCAGGCCAGAAAGTATATGATACGACTATAGGCAATTCACTATATCTGGTATTAGTGTGAAAACCATAAAACAAATTGATATAAATAGGGGAAACAACAGAATTTCTTTGAACTCTGTGAAAGTTAGCGACAGAAGCAAAGAAATGTTGAAATTTAAAATTTTTCTCTTAAATTTAAATTTTCTTAATAATAAACATTAATTTTCCTTAACTCCTTTTTTATTTCATGCAAAACTTCTCTAATCGGAATGAACAGAATGAAATTTCCAGTTTTTCGGATCAATTTCTCAGACTTTTCCCTGATTTTTTTCTGGTTCCCCTCATATTCCCAGTAGCATCTAACTTAAAACATTGTTTAATTACATTTATTTTACTTTCCTTTTTCTACCATATCTCTATCTGTCTTGTTAGGGCAACAAACCAAAACCAAACAAGAGCTGACTATCGATTATTGGCCACTGCTGTTACCAAGTCAAAACTAAAGCTTATTTCAAAGTATTTAAATAACTGGATAAATCACTTTATCAAAGATCTCTTGATACAGCACAGTAGGTGCTATTTGAATTCAAATCAAAAGTTTATCTGGTATTAGTTCATCTTTCCCATTAGAAAAAAAAAGCAGAACTCTGAGGACTAAAAACTGCTGGGACTGAACAATGTTTTTAATTTTATAATAAAAATGAGAAACTTACAAGGACAATAATAATAAAATAGTAATTAGTCACTTTTAGGACTGCAGGAAACCCTGTTAAAATTCACAAATGTTTTAGAAAAGTTTAAATTAAATTAAATTTTAAATAAAAATCCCCTACAAATTAGATTTATTGTTTAATTATTCTGAAAAATAAGAGATATTCAAATTTGACATAAGGACCAAAATATAAAAGCTCAATCACAAAAAAGCTGACACATAAGTTTAGGTAGCAAAACACAACCTTCATCTAGATTTGACTAAAAGTTGAATTTAAAATTTGGCATATAATAGAGTACTCTTCTCTGCTCAACCGTATTTTTGTAGAGAGGAAAAAAAAAATGGGATTAGAAAATATAATTACCTTTTAAGACGACCAAGACTATCAATCATTATTTGACCATGACCCGATATGTTGTCTGAATACAATGAACTGTTGAAGAAAAAGTGAAGATGTTTAACAAGAATCCTCACCATCCAAACATGATAATGGCTGGGCACAAAAGTTTTCTGTAAAGATAATAAATAAAAAAAAAAATCATCATTTCAAAGCAAAGAACAAAAGGGATATGAATAAAAGTATAAGGGGTAAAAGTAAAACGGATATGATAATAAGTCAAATCAGTTATTTGAAAATAAGGCAATTCATGAAAAGCATAAAACAACATGATCATACACTCTCTATGTATTTGTATGTGTTGTTTTATTTTTCAAAATACTTCAGTGGCTTTTGTTGGTGTTGCTGTTTAAAGGTATATACAGAACCATAAAACTGTTTATTTTGAAAGTTAGGTTAATCTAAAGCATAGACCTATAACCTACTATTATTATTAGCCTGAAAGGCAAGGAAACAGTGCTATTTCCCTTTTGCATTGCTTAACTTCAACATCTTAAGTAAATTCTCATTTTATCTTTCATCATTTGTTTATTTACATGTATTCAAATGAATGAACAATTTCATGGTTTTGGGAAGTAAACTAAAGAGCTCATAAGTTAAAGCACAGCTCCCTCCATTGGAATGAAGCAATATTTTACCTATATTTTAAGTAATTATGAAAGATGAAAATTTAAGTGTATATGATATGACATCAAAATGTGCAGAAATTATACACTGACTTCATTGATTATTAAAAACTATAACAGTAACACACAAATTCATAATATCCAAAATAAAAAATAAAATTTTATTTTTAGTGTAAATTTTATTTTATTTTTCATTGTGGTGTGGATATTAAGAAACTGTATATTCCTGTTCTGCAGTTTCTACAAGTTTCCTGTAAGCTATTAAAAAACCATTTGAACTATTTAAATTTAAAAGATAAGCATACCATGGCAAATCATTCTAATAAAGAATCAAAGGGAAAATTAATACTATTTATTTTACTAAATTTTTCAAATAAATTTAATATCCAAATCCATTTATAAACGTAAGATAAAAAAAATTGCCATTATTTATTTAATAAAAAGAGATACAGAATTTCTTACATTTATACATAAAAATTTTCAGTTTCTGCAGTATACAAAATTATTTTATAGTCTTAGCAAGCATAGGTACAGCTTTAAAATATCTAACATAACTATTGTAAAGAAAACAGATTGCATAGGTAATAAATAAAAAAAAAAAAAAAGAAAAAAAAAGAGGAAGCATTTTTGTTAACAAAATTAGCTTTATTCATGGCAACATAATTCTTTAAGAATAAAAATAAATGAAATGTTTGTTTCATATTCTGAGTTTTTATACTATCATACATTAAATGCATATCTAATTAAAAGTGTTCTGAGGCATAAGCTCATTAAAAATGACTTCCACATAAAACACTTAACATCACGAGCAACCTTTGTAAAAATATACTAAATGACTACCATAAACTTCATTACTATAAAATGATTATACACTGAACTAGCTGAATACCTGTGCTTTGCTACAGTGTACATTAAAATTAAATACAACGGTCAATGTATGCAATTAATGAAAAAAATATATATTTATATTATAAATCCAACAGTCAATGTATGCAATCAATATCAAAATATATATACAGTCGAACCTCCATATATCGAAGTAGCAAAATGCCGGAAAAAAATTCGATATATAGAATTGATCTTAGTTTTATCATAATTCTCCTAAAACATTAAAATTAAAGCTAATTTTCGTATACGAAACTCCATTTCTAATTTATATGCAAATCACATTAAATGAAAGTTAATAACTAAAAAATGAATTAATATGAAATATTTATTGAGTACTATATACCTTTTTAGAAAACAATAATCCAGACAGTGGTTGCAGTGATCACAGTTACATTCTTTAAAAAAAAACACTATGAATATCTTGCTGAACAGCCAGTTTTGCGGAAAGTTCACCAAAGAAATGGTCGGATTTATTCAGTCCACTAAAAACTTCATCAGGGACATTTTCCGCGAATTGAAGTCCATGAAGTATTGTTTCAAACGCCAAAAATTGGGAGATTTTATTCTAAAGTGGAATAAAATCTTCCAATATGTCGTGAAAAAAAATTTCGATATATAGAGATTTTTTTCGATATATAGAAACAGTTTTTCTATGTAATGAACATGGAGATTTGCTAAGAGTTCGATATATAGAAAATTTCGATATATGGAGGTTCGACTGTATATTTAAAAAAATCGTAATGGATATTTTTATAGACAAAATAATGTAGATGAAAATATTCAAATTAAATACAAAGGTCAATGTATGCAATTAATTTGCATGTTTAATATCCATAAAAAATACAAATTTGAATCAAATTCTTGAAAAACCTCCATCTCAATTAGTCAAGTGGTTAAATTTTATCTTGTATTTTAATAATTTTTTGTCAATTTATTTCGCTGTTATGCACATAACACAAAATTAATTTAAAGTATCACAAAAAGAAAAGAAACCACGTGACCAGCATTTTTTAATAAAATTAAATTCTAAAATTTAATCTTTAAAAATTCACCAAAATTCAGAAAATGGAGGTAAAGATTCAAAAAAGATTTCCTTTTAAAGGAATTATTATGATCTTTCTCATGATATAAATTTTATAACCCTCAGATTATTATTTTAAATACAAACTTTAAAAAATGTTACAAAAACAGCTTAAAAAATTAATTAAACAAAAAATCTGAGAAATTTTTTTCAAAAATCTTTCTTAGTGCACCTCTACACTATAAGAAGAATCGCCAAACTTTCAGCCCTTTATGTGTAGCGGTTTAGTCTGCATATTATCTGTCAGTCAGTCAGTTATGGAACTGCTTTATATATATAGATGATGAACATAAACTTCAATAATTATTAATTTATTCACGCAGTTTGGATAAGTTATGCTTACTAACAATTTCCCCCAACTCCAGAATTCTTAACTTACAAATTACTTTCAAAATATTTTCAATATTTTAATTTAAGAATTGAATGTTTTTGACACATGGAAAAGCTTCAGTTTTAGAAAAATTAGCAATATTTTATTTCTCTACATATATATGAGTAATGTTTTTATATGACAAAAAATAAATATAAACAGAGAGAGTACATAAGTAGATTTGATATCATAAATACACTTACCATGGTCAGATCTAAAATACTTTGCTGATGGTCTAAAGAATTCTGATTCAAGTACATTTCTTTCAAAATTAACAGAAAGGTTTCAGATTTCCAACATTCAGCTTGGGAGCTGCCGAAGCCACAGGAAGTGTTAGAACCAGATGAAGCAACCATCATGACAGTGCCCTTCTTTAAAAGGCTAGGTTTCTGCCTCATAGGAGTAAGACAGTCGGGTCGTGCTTGATTTCTGTTAAACAAATGATCTGATGATGTATGTGGACTGAAATTAATTTAAAAAAATATACACATGAATAATAAAAATAAAATTTTTTTTAGCATTTACTTCATTTATTGCACAAAATAAAAAATTATATATTTTAAATTTAGCAATTTAAATTAGTAAATGTAGTAAATTTAAGTAATTTTAGTAATTTAAAGTTAGATATTTATTTTAAAAAAACTTCTAAAATTTTTCTACGAAAAATAATTAAAAATTTAATCTACAAAAAAATTAATTTTTTTCTACAAAAAAATTATTAAAAATAATTTATTTCTTTATAATAGAGAAAGAAATTTTACAACCTGGGACATTTTTCATAAAAAAAATGCAAATAATATTTTAAAATTTAAATTATTTTGGGGAAAAAATCGGGCATAGTGTGTTTTAAACACTCATAAATTCCTTAGGTGGACGAAATTTTAAAACTGAATCCTGTTGCAAGGTGCAGAAAAGTTCAGGCTATCTGAAAATATAATTTTTTTATTTGATTATCAGCATTTATGTAGCTGTAAATAGTAGCCAAATTTTCTCCAAAGGTAAACATTGAGGTGAGCAATTCCAATAGATTAGTATACAGCAGCCTTAATGAGATCCAGAGTAAACACTTTAAGTAGCTGTGTGTTCCTGTTATGAGTTTTCCACAAGATTCCTGAAAATTCTAAATTAAGGTTTTTATTTTAACCTTTAGCTTACGGGGCCTATTTTTCTGATTCCCTCTTTAGAACAGGAAATTTCATACCCCCTAAGTAAGAACTTCCATTAAGGGGGTTTTATATATATATATATACACACTCGAACCCCATTTTACCGAACTTCAAGGGACCAAAGGTTTTGTTTGCTTTATCCGGTGGTTCGCTATATCCGAACCGTTAAGAAAAATGCTAGAGTTCACAAAATCTATAACTCATTACTTGCAATGTGTATTCAATAATGATGTATGAAAAAATGATAAAATCTATTAAAAATCATCATTAATGAATTAAATCGACTAAAATAAATTACATTAAACTGACACAATTCTAATTAAATTTCGTAGAATAGGAAAACAGTGGGACCAAAATTTTCGTTCGTTATATACCGGGTTCGCTATAACGGGTTTGACTGTATATTAGGGCGGAGCGTAAAAAAAAGGGTTTCGATTTTGTTTTTGCCCTAGTGCGGAAAAGTTGTGTACTGGTGGGTAGGTCACGTATGCAAAGTTTTGGGAAATACAAAAATTATCTTCCGTCTCCATTTCGGCCGTGATTTTTAGCAGAATTTTACCATACAGTTAAAAATGTGTATTTCCATTGTTTTGCATGCAGCTTTTCGCTTTTTCTGAAATAAAATTCAGAAAAAAACCCAGAACTCACCACGGGGAGGTGGCTGCATTGCAAGTTCCACCCGTGCCCACCTATCCATCCAACAATACCTTTGCCCTTGCAGTTATTCTGGTTTTACTCGGTACTCGCATTTGGTTTCAAATGGTGGCATAGCTTTTCTCGACTCTGTTCGGGTTCTAACTAAACCGTCACACTTATTTTCTCCACACACAGCCGCAGAAAACTTTGTTACTAGTTCCGATACGTTCAACACTTTGGGTGTGGCAAGGGAATTTTAGGCTTCCCAGGTGTTGAGCTACAGACTCTGCACTGGAAATCAAATTTCTCAAATCATCTTCTGTCAATTGGGGGTTCCGTCAAATTACATTTCTGCCAATCAATGAGGTCTATATATGAAACTGCCTCGAAGTTGAGTGACGGAATGTTGTGGTGTCTGATTCTTTCCTTTTTTCCTTTCTTGCTCTTAAAATCCTACGGAGTCCAAGTTCTGCAATGGACTGTCTGTCGTCTGTGATCATTGACAAGATTATTGCTCCAAAATAGCCATTTCTCTGGATAATGGGATCGATCACAGTCTTTAAATCGTTTTTAAGATAGCGTGAGACGTTTATTGTCTGCCACAAATTTCGTGGACCATACGTGCAACATGGATTTAATTTGACTGTAAACCACATAGGTGGGCACACTTTCATGATGAACTCTGCCAGAGTTTGAAGTTGGTTTGAAGGCTCTGACGAGCTAATGTATAAACACTTTATTCGATTTGCAGTTGTTAGCCAACGTGCATGAGTCATTTTCCCAGGGTGCTTTTGTGACAAACTTGATGAGCAGTTTCTATTTGTGACAGCTTGACAAATATCCCAAAGCTATCGCTTGTGTGTGCTAAGATCATTTATGTCGATTTTCGGAAATTCGCTCGAAATGTCTACAAATTTCACAACTGGGAGGTTTTTACAATTTGCCAATGCTTTCCCAGTAGGACCAGAAAATGCATTAGGGTCACTCGTTCCACCATCCAAATGCTGCACTAAATGCCAGTTACACGCAAATGAGTGGCAACTCATTTGCGTGTAACTGGCAGATAAACCAGTGCAAGGGTTTCCTAATGGCTTCCCCAGAAAGGCGAATCACGCCGATTTTATAGCCAGTATTAACGATTGTTCCATCGCACCCTATTGCTACTAGTTGATGAATGTCAATATTCTTATTCTCCATGAATTACAGCATCATTTGAGAAATACTCAAAGCTGATGATGAAGTTAGTGATATGTCTCCAAGGTACTTACTTCCAGGTTCCTTAATCATTGTAACGTGTTCTTCCAGGACTGTTTTTTTTTTTTGGTACATCTTTCCCCCTACGCTCTCTTGCATTAGAGTTTTGTCCTTCCGTCAAAATAAAGTGCCTTCAGTGGTTCCAGCTGTCTTTCATTTCCTTGCTGATATTCTTTCCGAATTTTTTTCCTCTCTCTTCTTATTTTATATCTATCAATTACATTTAAAGTGTCTTTTTTTGGTAATCATCCCCAAATCTTCCAAATCAGCGCTTGCAATGATGGCTCCAGCCTGATCTGAAACTCCGGTTCTGTCACAAGCTGTAGCTACCAATGGGTATCGGCTTGATCTTAACGTCTTTTTCCCTTCAGATTGAGTCCTCCTGGATGTGGATGGGGAAGGCTTCAAGTGATCGGTGTCACTATCGAAGTTATGTGGATCCACGTTAGAATCTGGATCAGGAAATGTGAGCCTAGATGGCGTAACAGATGGCGAAACATTTATTTTAAGACTTACTGCTTCTGTCTCTTTCTGCTTCCTATCCGCTCGTTTCAACAGCTTTCAGTTTCTTTTAAGTCAACTGCGCCTAGGGACATTTGCCTAAGTGCCCTTTGGTCTATAAGAAAAGTTCTTTCCATTTTAGGGATCTTTTTATGCTTTGGGAAAGAACATTTGTTAAAAGAAACAAACTTACATGAAAAAATGTCGAACAATTTCCTTGAGTCTTTCACGAAGGTTTTAAGCTTCGTTTCTAAAGTTGTTGCTGGCAATGTTTACATGCCAAAATATTTCTTTACCTTTCTGCATGCAGTGTGTCCGCTGCTGCCTTTCTGTATTAAGTTTCGAATTACCTCTGTATTTTATTTAAGAACAAAATGACGAGTTGCATACAAAACAATGGAAATACACATTTTTAACTATATGGTAAAAATCTGCTAAAAATCAAGGCCGAAATGGAGACGGAAGACATTTTTTGTTTTTATCAAAACTTTGCATACGTGACCTACCCACCAGTACCCAACTTTTCCGCACTAGGGCAAAAACGAAATCGAAAACTTTTTTTTAACGCTCCACCCTACTGTATATATATATAAATTCTTGGGCCCGTATTCTTGGGATACATGCTATCCCACCCCGTAAGGAAAAGGTTAAATAAATAAAATAAAAACTGAAAAGTAAAAACATATGGTACATTAGGCGTTTCTCATAAAAACAGAACTGACAGACATGTGCCCACACACACACAAAGAAGTTTTTTAAAAGGAGGACTGTATTGCAAGATATTAGTACAGTGGAGTCCCGATAATCTGAACTTTGGTAATCCGAAAGTCCGCTTAATCTGAAACTAAAAGTTAAAAAGAACTAAGGTTACAATAAAATCACAGTGATACTAAGTAAAGTATATTTCTTAAAATTACAAGAAAAATTCAACGTTAGACAATGTACTGAACAAATTATTACTGAATTACATTGGTTTTTTCTTCTTTAGCGGCTAGACTTTTGCTTGGCAATGCCTTAAAGTTAAGGCCCAACTCATCAGCATTATATATTGGTTGTGGTGAATAGTTTCCAGTTGCAATCCTGTCCACACCGATCTAACTGTCGAACACTGTGACGTATTGTTAGAACAACTTACACTACTGTACTATACTGTACTAGGCAGCGTTCTGCTCTCTTATCACCCATTTCATCCCGAGATTTAGATCTTATAAAATAAACTGTGTAATTATACGTAATATGTAATATTTATGTAATCACACGTTATAATGTAATTTTAAGATTCTTTTAAGAATGATTTTGCTTAATCTGAAAAATTCGTTAATCCAAAATGGGTCTGGTCACAATAATTTCGGATTATCGGGACTCCACTGTATAAGCAATGTTAAAAAAATTCAAAATAATTCATTTTGCAATTCAAATAGATATGCATAAACCCTAGTGCCTGGCTTTTTGTACTATTACACTGCAGTGGGCTATTTATAAACCTCAAAACAAAGTAATAATTATGGATATTTAATTTTCATTTAAAAAAAAGTAAAAACACATAAAATTTATGAAAAAGGCCAAGAATGTTGATTATATATATTTCAGAGAAAAATTTATTCCATATAAGAAATAAATCTAAATAAGTAAAAAGCATCAAAAACCCTACCAGAGAAAGCCATTTTCTAGAAGCTTGTAACACAGTCATAAAACTGAGTGGTATAAATGTTTAAACACAATACATACATTACTAATACTGGATTAAAAAAAAGCTTTGAAAGAGCAAGAGTGCTGACACTCAAAATGTTAAATACTCAAATATTAACCTTGGAAATTTCCTAATTTTTCCTGGTTTATATCTTAGATTAATTAATAGAAAAAAAATGAAGGAATAATAATAAAACTTACATTTTTGCATTCAAAATTAAAAATTTATGCTACATATGAAAAAATTAAGACTATATAATTCTAATGCAATAAATGCTTCAGAATAGCAATGCATTGCATCTACCTAATACTGAAGATATATTTCATTTAAAAAAGAAAACGAAACAAAGAATCTAATGTGATACAAAACAAATACATGGGGATAAAAAGAATCTACAGCCAAAATGTTTTTATTTAAAAAGAGTCTAATTTTATAAAATTTAGCTTTTAAAAAATAGTTTAATAGATTTTCAAACCGTTTTAAAATAAAAATACATTAATATAAGTAACTATAAAGAATTAAATATACCATTAAATTAACATGAAATGATGGTTAAAAAGTTTCAATTTATAAAATTAAGGCTAAAAACTAACAACAAATGTAAAACAAAAATTCTCATACCCTCCATAGCTTGATGATAATGAAGATGTTAAAATTGGAGAATGCTGAATGCTATGAGGAGTTTGAAATAAAGGCACAGCTCTAGCATCTGTTGGTAAGAAACAGCATAAATAATCCTCTAAAAGGTGAGCATATAGTGTGTCTTGTTGATTAACATTACTCAGTGAATTCTGTAAAGGAAAAAAAAAAAAAAAATCATTCTACTTTGAAGATTCTTTAACTTTGAGAGTAAAAACAATTCAGACTTCATTAAAATAATATTGGATGTTATATTCATGACAAAATATAGTACAGCAATTAATAATAATAATAAGAAGAAGAAGAAGAAAAAAAAAGAGGGGGGAGACGAGACAAATTAACGACAGGATATGTAATAATTTATTAACTGATATTTCAGATCTTTTTAGTATCAAAATCATTGTTTTCTCCATGTAATAAACATACGTAACACAATAATACTTAACATTTTACAATAGAAATATAAATACATTTGCTAATTTTGAGATCATAATCTAATGAATCCAGGAACTTTCAAGAAACAAACAATTTTCCAGTTAGTAAAATTGCTGCACTTGTGATTTGCATTTAAATAAAATTTTACCGAACATTGTTTTATAGCACTTTTGCTACATTTATCCTACAAATAAACAAAAATGACTTTGTTCAGCAATCTATAGTTAAATCTATGTTTTCTCCAACAAGATAAAGACATTCTTCATTAAAAATTATTTTGCATGGCAAGAATCAATTCATTTCAGAAATACAATGCAGCATACTTAGGGCATTCATGGTTTTTACAATCCGTGTTAAACATCAGAAAATTTTTTCCCAACTCGGAGAAAACAAACAAGCAAGCAAGCAACAACAAAACGACAACAAAACAACAACAACAAAAAAAAGACTCTTGCATGGAAATCAAGAATGTGGCCAAAAGATACTGAATTATATTTTATACAGTAATATGCATTGGTAAATAAATAATTTTAAATCAGAGAAGTAGTCAGACATGAATTTTTTCTTTTCAACTTAAAATTAGAGGTAATAAGCTAGCTCTAGTAAAGATTTGATCAAATTTTATTTGAATTTGATTAAAACATTTTAACAATATTAAAGCATTTTTCACAAGAAACAGGAAATAGCTCAGGAATAGCAAGTCAAATCTTATTTTAAAACTTAGTAATTGCTGTTATGGTGGAAAGTTTAATGAAATAAATGGACCGTTTATTTTGAAAGAAATGAAAGTCCATTTTTTGTTGTTTCGAGAAAATTAACGGTTAGCATATAACTTGCTACGCAATTTCTTTTATTGGCCAATTTTAAATTGAACAAAGCATTGGCCTTTTTAAAGATATTAAATATTATCTAATTATAAATAAAAAGTTTTTACTAAATTAATCACAAATTATGCGATATCTTTAAAAAAACTACCACTTTAAAAATAAACGGTCCAAATATATCAAAACACTGCAAGTTTGTATCATTAAATATTCTCTTAAAAACTTATAACTTAAATGCAATTTTGAAACAACAATGAGACCTTAACAGACATTTTCCCATACTTTCTTTTTAATGTAATAGGAGTCTCGTATGATAGTTTAAAAAACAAACTTACCTTTAGTGATGGATTGACAATAAAGTAAGCAAAATGAAAAAAGTAAAATTCAAATGCATCTGGATTTAGTTAAGGAAATACAGGGTCACAGTCAAGTATGTTTTCTCCCTTTATTTCTAGATTTTCAATTTACTTGACATCAAATATTTAATTCAACATTAGAGAAAAAAAACTTTAAAAGATTTAAATAATTATATTTCATTAAATTTTATACCAATATAAATGAATAATTTGATAAAATTTAAGTTAAAATAGTACATATACTAACTTTTCTTTTCACTCCAAAAAGATACATATACACACACACACACATATATATATATATATATATATTATTTATTCATATATTATTACTGAAATAACTAAGATTGACCCATTGATCTAATTATAAAGACTGATGAATTTGCAATGAATCAACAGAGTTCTTAAAAAAAAATAAATAAATAAATAAATAAAATAAATAAATAAAAAAATTAATAATAATAATAAAAAAAGCACAACTTTTTTAAAAAAGTATAAACAAAAATGTATATTTTGCATAAATTTATATTTTATTATTTGAAAAACCAAACAAACTGTATATCAATACATTTGCTCAATGAATGTAATGTTGAAAGATGAGCAAGATAAAAACAATTTATATTAATAACTGCAAAATAAAATTCAGTCTCAGATTAAGAGCAATTTTATGATACAGACACATGAACTATTGCACATCCATTCAACTTCATTTTCTTTTGTTTAAGGCTATCATCTTTGTTTTTCAGTCGACTTAATATTTCAGAATTATGAATAAAAATCTTTATGAACACAATACTCATAACAACAAGTATTTGCAGGACATGCTTACATTAACAATTTCACCATTATAAGTTTAGAATGTATAATACAGCTGTTTCAGTCATTTTCATAAAATATATTAACTGAGATTTTACATTTAAGAAAGGAAATTTCAAATACAAAGTTTTATAAAATAAAAAGAAATATGAATATCATACACAGAGATAACAATGTCTCTCCTTTTTTTAAGGCAGTGACTGACTTGTAACATAAAGCTCATGGCGAGTATTACATTATAAGTGCATCCATATTTCTTTGCAAATGCTCATATTGAACACACGGCTCAAACAGTGCTTCACTTCAGCCAGTTCTGTGCAACCTGTACTGCATTGTAATGTAATGATCAAAGGAATTTACAAAAGAACTGATAGTCCAGTGGAGTATGATTGCTTGACTTGAGAGGCTTAGCTTGTCGCTTTCTGGCACTGACTACCTGTTACATTACAATGTTTTGTTACTAGTCTGTCACTGCCTTTAGATAATACCATAAAATTCAGCTCACCAATTAGTTCTCAACTTTTATAAATAAACACAGTAAAATGCCACAGAAAAGAAATTTCAAAAAATGAAAAAAATGCAAAATTAATAAACTTAAGGATACTAAGTTGTACAGTGGTAGGAAATATTCCTGGATTTAAAATTTGTAATTTATTAGCATAAAGGGCAGGAACTTTTCCTTCTTTCAACATCAACTGACTAGGAACCTATGGCAAAAATATAAAAATGATGAATCAGCCACATTAATAATATCAAAATACATTTATATCAAATTGTAAAAAAACAGCTTTTTAAAATCCATAACACGGTATAAAAATGGTAACTAGTTTCATACTAACAAGTACTAGAGTTCACTCTAGACATAATTTGGGGGGGGGGGGGGGGGGCACAGCACATGCCAGGAAGGATACCCAAATTTCCTGGTTGGCTATAAGAAAAGCTGGGTAATGTTGTATGGCGTTATCAGTCTAAACATCAAACTCCACTGTACAGGATGACCACATAGGCAGATGGTTTAATATGTACTTCATAACTATATACATCCAACTATGTATTACTTTTTAAAATTTAAGCTTTTATTTGGAAGCAAAAATTTTTTTACTGTAATGTACAAAAATATTACACCAAATTAAAAAAATTATTTTTCTACTGGCTGTATATTAAATTACTAATTTTACAACATGTTTACAGTACACAACATATGCGAAAAACAGATGTAGAACTTTTCAAAGTATTTTTCTATGTAGAATTATGATTATCTTCTTTCATTAAATTCTTCACTAGAATTCAGAAAATAAGGAGGTATTTCCTTTTTAGGTTGGCTGGAAAAATTTAATGGAATAAAAGAGAAGAAATGCCTAAACAGGATGAAAAAAGATTGAAAATAGTCAGAAATACATTGTCACTATTGATATAATGAAACTTTCATTTCATTATCTAAATATTGAAAGCAACAGGTCTCATAAAGGAAGTATCAGAGTTATCTCAGATAAGAGGTAGTATTAGTTTGAGTTTTGCATCCAATTTAAATTTGAGCTTGCAGTCTGTAAAGGATTAAATTTTTTCATCAGATAGGATTATTTTACACCCAAGAAGCCCATGTAATATGGAAATATTCAATAAGAAATCCCTTACAGAATATAACCATATCATATAGTCAGCCATATTTATACGATATACAAAAGTTAGACGATTAGACAGTAAACATTTTCAAATACTTTAGTGAATATCAAATATTTGAAGTGACTTTACAAACAGAAAGGGGGGGGGGGGAATCAAATTATACAATCCAGAGAACTGATTGTTATGTGTATATATATATATATACACCTTTATAAATATAGAGATAATACAACTGAAATTCACAGCAGAAAAAATACAAACAAAACAGCTGCTTCTCTTGGTCCTCACTTAGTTTATGCTCTGTTTAATTAATACATGTTCAAAGAAACACCACATATTTACAAAATATTTAAAAAGGAAATATAAAATAAAATTCTTTCAATGTAATAAGACAGAATTTCTATAGGTGGAATACTCACAGGAATACAAGATAATGGAAATTCAAATTTAGGTGAAAGATCTTCCATAAATTTATACACTAGCTTCAAAACTGGTCCATCTGGCATTAAAAATTTTCTAACAGCATCAAATTCTTTTATTTGAAGATCTTTATCTAATGTAAGTAATCCCCAGTCTATACCAGATCGAAATCCAAATATATGTTCGATCAGAGCTGAAAATATACACTGAAGTTCCTATAAAAATAAGATTTACCAAAATATTTTATTAGTGAAAAATTATTACATATCTTCACATAATTAATTTAAATTGTGAGGAGACAATGTTACAGATGAAATATGATCTGACAGAGTGTAAATTAAGGACTTTGATTTCACAGTAAACTTTTGTGGTCCTAATTATTTTACTAAGCACATGCATCTGATTGATTGATATACTTGCTAGGTTTTAAAAACATTTAATGCTTTAAATTACTAAATTATAATATTTACAAGAAACAAACATTTTTGTCATGAATGAGAAATAGAGCAATTCTTATTACACTTTTAAAATACTATGACTTTAAACTTTCTTATGTATTTCATAACAATAACATTATTAAACAAAGGGAATATTTGTAGAGTGAGAAAGTGTATCATTAATTGTCGTTTAAATGTTGAATTGCACTATAAAAAGTCTTGGATGTACATAATTTGTTTAATGTGGTATCTCTTTTCAGTGATGGCATCTTGTTTTATTTTGACTACAAAAAAACTTATCCAGAAGTTAAATATCTAATGACCTCTTATGCTTCAAGATATTGATATGGTATCAAGAGATTTATCATTATAAGCTTGACATAACAGCAGTAATGATTTATATTACTGTCTAAAAATTTCATTTCTTTTGTAGATGCTATGCTTATGAGGAAGGTTAAAATTTACTAAACCATCAAAATTAATACAGTATCTATATGAAGTAGAGTTCCATATCCTGTGATGCTTTTTGTAAACAAGATTTTAAACTGTGCTAAGTGGCATTTGATCCAAAATCCTAATGAGAAATTTAGAAAAACACCATGTCACACAGTTTAAATTCTTTTCACCTAACAGTAAACAATATATATCAAAATTCAAATATAATTCACAAGATAATTAGAAAATAAATGTTGAGTATTTTAAAATACAAAAATTTGAATAAAAAATAAATAATTTCTTTAATAAAACAGCGGTACAGATACGCAACGAACACCAAGGGGCGATTTTTTGCCAAATCTGATGTTTGTTTGGTGGTTTTTATATTCTGGCAGGGAGGATTTTAAGATTGGATGGTATTTTTAAAAATTTTTTTGCAATAAGCTTTGTTTTACTGACTGCTACAGCCAGCGGAAGCTTTTTTTTTACTGTACAACAGCCAGCGGTATGTAGCGAAGCCAGCGGCTGGGGATTTTCTGTAATGTTTTTGGACGGATGCCAATTTATTGTTTACAATTTGCAGTTTAAGCCTAACAGGTCTCCGAACAGGATTTTGACGCCAAATTGGCGGTGGCCCGTTGCGTATACTACATCTGTTCAAAAACAGCTTAACAATTCCCACTAAATTTATTAATCAGTTTCTAAAAGTCAAAATTTAAATATTTAGGAAAAAAGTCAATGATCTAGGATAATATTCAAAATACATTATTTTTACTAAGAGTCTTTAGGGGATTTAAGAAGCCTTTATCTTCAACTTAGCATCTTACAAATGAGACTTAAATTCAAATAGATATTTTACTTAAGGATTACAGTGATATATACCTTGACAGGTGTATCCTGGAGTAATTGATTTAAAACCGCACATCTTTCTTGTAAAGTATTCAATAATGCTGCTTGATAATTGCTCTAAAGAAAATAATAAATTAAAACATATAGTTTATATTAGTATAGTATCGATTTTCATATATATATATATATATATATATATATATATACAACATATATGTCAGAACTTAGTCTTATTATATAGACAAATCAAGATTTAAAAAAATCTATTTCCTGGAGAGTAAGAACATCAATAGCTAGATAAAAGTATCAAATATGTATTGAATGAATTTATACGAAGAGTGTGTACAGGAATTTATAAGTCGGTTGCCTTTTCAAAGATTATTAATCAAAATATCTACATACTTTGTAACAAAAGAAGTCAGGAAAAATACAGCCAGATTTCTTAATTTTATCAAACATAAACTTATATTTATAGCCTCTAAGATAAAAAATATATACCTTAAAAATATATGTTTCTCTGGAAATGCAACAATTCTTAGCTTTGATTTCTATGCATAACCATAAAGTGATCTAAAATCCTAATAGCACTGGAGATCATGCTGAGTCAGAAATAACACCAAATATACTACATGCCCTACAAAATACTATATTATGACCATTGTAAAATCCTTTTCCTATTAACTTTCCAGAATTAATTTGAAAAAGAAATTTTGGGAAACATTAGCAAATTGAATTGGGTATACGGAAGCCCGACATATTAGAAATTAAGAATTTTGATGAAAGTTTGTAAAATTTATCAAATAAACCAATTAAATGTCTTCACAGAGGAAAAAAAGTGTTCTGGTGACAGATGAGAGTCACACTAACATGATCTATTGCTCTCGCATTTACGAAATACGACAACATTTCGCAATAAACATTTCACATGTATATGCATATGCATATTTTTAAAGGGGTGGGGGGAAACATCAGATGATGCATATGTGTGAAGTTAAATGGGGATCATATTTCGGGTTCAAAACAAAGTGTGTGTGATTAGTTCTATTCCACTTGCCCTATAAAAAAATAACAAAGCTCTCAATCATACACATTAAAACATCAGAGAAAAATAACTTCACTAAGTGCGTATATATTCGTTTGTCAATATATTTAACATACCAATAATACTTGATACGATTGATTGTTGGCACCAAGAACTGTACCCGCCATGATGTTTTTAAAAAAGTTCATTATCGTTGCCAAAAACTCTAAATCTAAGAGCGGATCAAAGATATCAAAGATGCCAATCCCATGGAAAATATAAATTTTATATTCCACAGAAACAAACTTTTTTTAAAGAACATCATGACCTACAAAATACTGTTGATCATATTTAAATTCTTTTTTGGTTCATAAGAATCAAACAAAAATATCAGAGGAGTCGTCCACGTTGTATAGGAGTTAACATCGCGTGTTTCCACAGAGTGGGTACAGGCTTAAATCCAAGCTAAGATATGGACCTGTTGATTCACCTACATAACAACAGTCTAAATTTATCACAATTTTTTCGATGTAGGAGTGAACGCAAATTTCATATTAAGTTGCTTAGAATGATTCCAGTCAGCATAGTGAGTATCCTTGTACGAGTTATTTTCACCTGAGATAGCCAAGTGGTTGGCGTTGGAATTTGGTGGTGATGGTGTTCGATTTGAAACCTGACAAGCACCATTAAATACATTCGTGTCTAGGCCATATATGGGCATGTTAAATCTATAGACCGGAAAGTCCTTCTATAAGGTCAGTGAGGGTGGGAGAACCCCCCCTCCCCAGATGTTTCTTCTGGGAGTGCTAGTTTAAAATTGTGATGGCTTCTGTCCAAGTCGGACAACGACCCTTGTGGTGCCATTATAAACAGGAGCCGTATTCCTCTGCCCTCTGCCCTCTATGGACATGATCTGGAGTTGTTCCAGCGAGAGAGCATAACAACAACAACAACAACAACAATAATAATAAAAGATATTTCCCCGCTAGCTCCATCAGCGTAATCTTTAGTTAGTTTAGAGCCTTCAATAAGCTGTTATATTTCTTATATTTCTTGATTATTTCTTATATTTGACTATTTTTTACATTTCGTGACTATAGTTTGACCCTTATTTCCATTAGCTCAATGTTCATTCACTGGGTTCGAGGTAGCCTAGTGGTAGCTCATTGGGCTTCAGATGTCGTGTGCTCAGTTCAAATCCTGAAGAACACCATTCTATACCTTCGTAGTTAGGCCGTATATGGGTTCGGTTAAATCCACAGACCGGAAAGTCCTATGAGATCAGTGGGTGGGACAAGGTACGAACCTTTCAGATATCGCCCTTGGGGGTGTACTCGGTCAAAATTGAGAGGGCACCAGAGAATGGTATTGGTTCACCTATTCGATCCCCCCCCCCCATTGAAAGCAGACAGCGATTCTCGTGGAAAAAGTGCGAATGTCCTCATTGACAAATGCCCTGCGCTGGCCAAAAAATATGTTCATTTCACCAAAATCCTCTTTTAACCATTTACTGAAAAAAATACAGCTATATTTACAGAAAATTAGACGATTTAAAACATTCTCTTTGTGAAAACTGTTGATAGTTTGATTGTTTTACGTAAACTTTATTCTAATAGTTCGTAGAACCCCATTTTAGCTGTAAATTCTAATGTCAAATTCGAATTGATGCATTACATCATGCGTATCAACTGTAGTACAGAAGGTCGTCGCACTTTATGGAAACGATTTTGATAGTTAAGTTTTATGTATAAATGCTGTATTTTTTGCGACGATTTGCTTCTATCTGATAGCCATGGTTCTTGACAATAGCTCTGGCTCGAATTTTCCATGAAAGTAAACCGTCCTTTGATTGCAGTTGTCCATATGCGAGTTGCCATTGCAGTTGTCCATTGACGATGTTGGGGTGTTCTCATTATATTTAAAATATAATACGAACTTTTATAGACTCCTGCTGGTACTCATATAAGTTGAAACCTAAAAGTGAATAATTCGTGCTTATAAACTGCTTGCAACAGATTTATATGTGTTTCTCAAGCTTCGTACAGACTAATTTTTCCCGCGAACGCAACGAACACGCTCCGAGCACACCACGAACCTTTTGAGTTTTGCTCGGGCCACGAGCATCTCAGTTCATTTCGCTTTCCCTTCTCAGTTTTTTATCATTAACAGTTATTTATTATTACTATTTTATGTACGAGCTTAGTTCACATTCATTTCATCGGAAATATCCTGTCATCGGGCTGAAATAGTTAACGATCTAACTGTGATATTGTAAAATTTGTTTTTGTTACCGATCGCGAGCTTTCGAGATGAATTCTGCTTGTTTGAGGAACTAAATGGTAATTTTTATTCCTTGTTTATTTTTTCATTTATTTATACGAATTTTTTTTAAAACAAATATTAATTTTTTCAAATATTTCATCATGAAAAGACATTACGAATCTGGAGCTCAAAAAAGACTGAAATAGACTGAAAGTAGCAAAAGACGAAAAGCAGGAAAATTCAGTACTCAGGTTAATTTTTTTATCTGGACCTACTGAGGAGAACACTATCAACATAATAACGAGTACATGAAAAGAAATAGTCTTTACTACCAAAATAACTACTTTGACGTCAACATTTAAGCAAGAAAGTCCTTTCTTCTGATCAATATAATGGGAACTTTTCTAACGAACCGAGCCTTGCGCAGACTAATGACTCCAATGAAGAAGTTATTAGCGGCACCAGTAAATCTACTAGGAACTGATTCGGAATTCAACAATACTACGACTGTAATAATAAAACTATCCTTTAGATATTATCTTATGGCCGGCAGTTATTCATAACAATTAAGTTGAATTTTGCATATCTAAAAAACAAAATACAGGAAGTATGAATAATTAAAAAATGTAGGGTGATTCAGTCGAAATTGGCCCCGAATATTCTGTAATAACTCTAGCTAGAATGAAGCAATCTGAACCAAACAAATACGCTACATACCTTGCCGTATGCGTAATAGATTGCATTACCTGCAATGCTGGAAGTGATTGCCGTTTTCTGCCAAACACGTTTCGACTCGGCGCTCCATGTTCCTAAACGTATTGGTAAGGATATCGGGGAGAATAGCAACAATATCTCGCTGGATGTATACCTTCAAAAATTCCGTAGTGCGAGACTCGTTCCGGTAAACTTTTCCCAAAGGAAGAAGTCTGGTGTTTTGAGATGCGGCGACCAAAGCCCCTTTAAAAGAACCCTGTTGCTGAAGAAGGATTCAATTTCCGCCATGCTCCTTGCCGATATGTCACACGTTGCTCCATCTTGCTGGAAGTACTGTCCGACCACGGAAGCAAGGTCCCTGGAAGCTGTTGCGCATGCGCGAGAAAAGCTAGTCTACTTAGAAAATAGGGGAAAACGTCATATTTTCGGATGTGTTTGTTTATGAAATACGGAATGCATTTCAGACTGCTTTTTGTTCGCAATTTTAAAGTTATTTTTTAAAATTTTATTTTTGATAGAATATGTGAATAATAATTTCAAAATAATAAAAAGAAAGAAGCAAATCTATTTAAAAAATAGGAGTTTTATAGGAGTAGATATTTTCGGATTACATCACAATCAAAATTATCTAAAGCTACGTTTTCGGTGGTTCTTTTTTTCTGACGTTTCCTCAGAGATTCAAATTTTGGAGTTTCTTCACCCTTTGCTTCTCTATGTATTCTTTTTACACTGGACATTGATATCCCGGTCATTTTACTAGCTCTCTTTGGGGATTGCGAAACTGGAACAATAACATTTCCTTCTAGTGCTTCTTTATCACACAATTTAATTACATTGTGTATTATACGTTTACAATCACTACGGAACGGCTTATTCCGAGCAGTCGTGTTGGGTAAAGGATGCATTAATTTTAATATTAATATAATAATCAAAATAACAGACGAGGAAAAAGCAAGCAAGCGCAGTTAGTAACTGATTCTAAAGAATGTCGAGAGAATACGAGACTTTTTCCCCTCCTTCCTAAACAGCCTTACCTACAGCGTGAATAGAATCGTCTTGGCACTATGCCAACCGTGGTTCTTCGTATTGTGGTCGGACAGTAATTTTCCGTTAACTCACGATGATCCAGTTGATTCACGAACTGTTCAAAAATGTCTAGGTACACATCGGTGTCAAATAAAATGGGGCCTATGATGCGGAACCACACACCAACTGTTTGATCATGGAGTGTTGTTTTGTGAGTGGCAAAGGGATTTTCGGCGTCCCATATACGGGTGTTTTGCGAGTTAACATAACCCAGCATATAGAACCACGCCTCATCCTAAAACACTGTGATGTGCCATCTTTTAAGGAGCACATTGTACGTTGTTTCGTTCAGATTGCTGCGTCCTATTGAAAGTTAGTACAGAATATTCGGGGCCTCTGCCAAGTGAATCACATTATAGAATGTTATGATGGTGGTAAATTTTTTTTTTTCAGTTCGTTACCATAACCTCATTTCTATTCACTAAAACTAATAGAATAAGGCAGAAATTCTTCGAAATAGAATATGGAGGGAATTCTTCGAAACAACGAAATAGGTCTATTGTTATTTTTGTAAATTTTTTTCATCAAAGTCTTGTGTTAATTACTAGATGGTGTGACTGGAAAAATATTGTGAAATATTGAAGAGACATGATGAATCCCAAGGACATAAATACTGTATGTGCATGTACGTACGGCGTGCTCATACGAATGGCATGATTGATTCTGCAATGATTCAAGAATAAAAAAAATATTATTGGAGCGAAGTATTGAAAAGAGGGGTTGCAACTTTTAGTAACTTTAGAATTCGAATTTCGAGGACCCAAAAATTCCGAAAAGGAAAGTTTTATAAACTACATTGTGTATTTCGCAGACTTTAATAGTTTTCTAAAAAGTCACCTAGATAATTACTCTTATATATATTTTTTCTAATGCGGTGGCACTTGTCACAAGACATTCGTACTATAAATTGTTGATTACTTTTTATGTGGGAGCACCATAGAAAGGATTCAATATTTCTCAGTTGGTGCCACCTGAATTTTGACCGAGCACACCCAATGGTGATATCTGGAGGGCTTGCACCTTCCCCCGAACACGGACCTCGTGGAAGGACTTTTCTTGTCTACGGTTGCAATGAGTGATAGAGAGTAGTAGAGAATAGTTTTTTAATATCAAATTAATTTTTTTTCATCATTTTTGCGAATCTCTCACTTATTTTATTAATAAAAGAATAAAGGAAAATAATTAATATTACTTTTTACTACATTGAAGACACTTAGAATTCTAAATTTTAAGGTCGCCTTCGTCTACACGTCCTTATGTATCTTATTGCGATCGCCAAGGCGTCCGCCGTTTGTTTTCAGAGTCAAGATTTGGCGAGAAACCTCAGATGTGTATTAGGCTGCGAGCCAAGCGGACCTTTGGTCCCATAGTTTTGTTTTAAGTATCAGTACAGTCCACTGTGATTATTGTTTTGTTTAGCCTTCCCATGCTTGGTAAAGTCGACCGGAGGTTAATTAGTATTAATTAACTTCGAACCACGATTTTAATATTAGCAGCATGGAGGTTATAAGTTTAAATAGGTCCAGATGCTCTTTAAAAGCGAAAGTAACGAGGTTGGAACTATTTGAAAGTTCTGTTAGTGAAAAATCTCCATCAATCATCGAACTACATTTACAGATAAAGGCTTGTTCATTTCTAAGAGACAAAATTGAAAATCTTCGGACGGAGTATTACAACCTTTCAGCAGATACTGATTTATCCGAAGCTGACAGTGAGTTGGAGAAGTTATAAGGTCGTCTAGACAAAATAGAGGTAAGATTTCATTGCTTACTCTCTGAATTAAAAGCTGTAAAAAATAAAAATTTAATCCCGGAAGTTAGTCCGAATGATGAGGTTGTTCTAACCGAAAACGAAAGTAAACAAATCAGTATTAAGCTCCCAGAAATTCCTTTACCTCAATTTAGCGGCTTCTACGAAGAGTGGAGCACATTCAAGGATCAATTTAACAATTTAATTTCTAAGAATGAAAAATTGACTAATTCTCAAAAACTGTATTATTTACGTGCCGCTCTCAAGGGCCATGCAAAGCAAATCGAATGCAGTGATGACACATTCGAAGCATTATTTCAAGATTTAACTCTAAGATATGAAAATAAGAGAGCCATTTTTGATATGCATATACAGGCAATTATGAATCACGAGAAAATTCAGCATGAATCTGCTCGGGAATTGCGTTATTTCGTGGATAATGTGAGAAAAAATTTAAGGTCACTAACAGGCATGGAATTTTCAAGAAAGGAATTTTCAGATGTAATATTAGTTAATATAATGTTATCTAAGTTAGATAAAGAAACGAGGAAATTGTTTGAGGCAACTTTGAATTCTAACGATGTTCCCGGGTTGGATCAATTTTTGAGTTCGTCGAAAAACGAAGTATGGTGCTTGAAAGCATTAATAGAAAGTCTACTTCTGTTCTAAAATATCATAAAAATTCCCCTATTCCATTTGTAAAATCTAAATCATTAGTGATTAATTCAAGTGAAAATGTGAAATGTATAGTATGCAATGCTAATCATTTTTTAAGTAAGTGTAATTCCTTTCAAAATATGAATGTGACTCAAAGATATGATATTGTTCGAAAGCACAAGCTTTGTATGAATTGTTTGCGCCATTCACATTATTAATTTGCTTGTAAATCGAAATTCACTTGTATTCTATGTGGAAAGAAACACCATTCCCTGTTTCATAATGCTGATGATGATCAGATCCCACATACTTTGCCGTCACCATCAGCAATGCAGCTCGGATTGGAGGAAGTCAGAAATCCGAAAATGATTCTGTTTTGACCTTGCGCGAAGAGAACCAAGCGACGTAAGGATGTTTACAATTCCAGGATGTTTACAATTATTCACAGGCACCAATTCAATCATTAAACAATCCGGTAAAGAAAAAAATCGACAGTTTTGTTGAGCACAGCGGTGCTGAATATTTAGAACTTCTGTGGTGAAAGGAATGAATGATGAGCAAATTTAGACTCAGCTAGTCAAATAAATCTGATTTACTCGGAATTCTCCAACTTGTTGAAAATAAAAATAGAAAAAAATTAAGCTCCAGTTTCGGGCATTAATGAGAGTGTGCAGACTGCCAAATCCAGAGTTTATGGAACAATTTCAAACAAAAATGAAAGTTTTAGGGAAGAATTGGAATTTTTGATAATTCCAAAATAACAGATTTGAACCCCTCAGTTACGTTGAATATTTCCAACATACAATTGTCTCAGTGTATTAGCCTCAGTGTAGTTTAAAGTATTCAGTTGGCAGATCCAGAATACTTTATACCTGGTAAGGTTCATATGTTATTAGAAGCTGAAGTTCTGAATTTTACAGAACGAAAAAATGCAAGTTAGTGACTCTATTTTGCTACAGAGTTCAGTCTTTGGCTTTTTAGTAACGGGAAAGCTCCCAACTAGTCAATCTATTGAAAGCTGCCTTTTATCAAAAAATGAGGAAAATTTAGAGGAATCAATTTCTTGATTTTGGGAAATGGAAACTGTAGAGGAAGTTACGGAGTTAAAGAACGAAGATGAACTTTTTTTTGTGAAAATCACTTAAAAAACACTTATTCCAGAATTGAGACGGGTCGTTATGTAGTAAATATCCCATTCAAGGAAGACCCCCCCCCCCCAAAAAAAAAAAAAACTGGGCAACTCTAAAGAAACAGTCTGGCGACGGCTAAATGCACTTTCGAACCGACTCTACAAAAATCCTGAACTTTGTTCATTATATCAAAGTTTCATGCAGGAATATGAACAATTGGATCACATGGAAAGGGTGGTAGAAGAAATTGAACCACATGTGACTTATTATATACCTCACCACGGCGTTTATCGACCAGAAAAAAGTAGTACGAAATTAAGAGTAGTCTTCAATGCTTCTTGTCCGTCGTCTAATGATAGATCCCTCAATTCCTTGCAGGCGAACGGTGGAATAATTCAAGATGATTTCTTTTCAATTATAATGAGGTTCAGAAAACATCCCATTGGTATTACAGCTGACATCGAAAAGATGTATAGAATGATATTAATTGCTCCAGCTCAAAGAGATTATCTGAGAATCCTCTTGAAGAGTGAGAAAGATGAACCAGCTGCAGTATACAAGCTAAACACCGTTACGTATGGAACAACCAGTGGTCCCTTCTTGGCGACCAGAACACAAAGCAGGTTGCAATTGATAATCGGAAGAACTTTCCAAGTGCTGCAGAAATTTTAGAGACCGATTTCTATGTTGACGACTTAGTGTCAGGTGTCAGCAATATTGAGGCTGGAAAACAAGTCCAGAAACATCTCATTGAATTACTCAATTGTGCTGGCATGAAGCTCCATAAATGGTCATCGAATGATAAACGTATGTCGCAAGAACTTCAGTATGAAGCCTAGGAATATCATTTTGACCGAGACGAAGAAAAGGTAAAAACTCTTGGATTAATTTGGAACCCTAAATGTGATACTTTCGAATTCTCAGTCAGTGATCCAAACAACACCCAAGAATGGACCAAGAGGTCAGTGTTATCACGTATTGCTAGAATCTTTGATCCCATGGGACTGTTAGGCCCTATTTTCATTACTGCCAAACTCTTCATGAAAAGTCTTTGGTTAATCAAAAGGGATTGGGATCAGCCCTTGTCAGAAAATGAAGTACGAAACTAGAAGAAATTTATTCTTTCCCTGAAGGCTATTCAAGGGATAAATATGCACCGGTATGTTCTAACTGAAGATTACAACTCCTTAGAACTCCATGGTTTTTCGGACGCCTCTAAGGAAGCCTTTGGTGAAGCCATTTATCTTCGCTGCACAACTTCGTCTGGACAGTTAACGATGAATTTGCTCTACAGTAAAAGTAGAGTAGCTCCACTTAAACCAGTCAGCATACCACGGTTGGAACTCTGCGCGGCTGATCTATTATCCAAACTTGTAAAGAAGGTGATGGTATCCTTAAAGATAGAGTTCCATGGTGTGCACTTGTGGACAGACTCAACGATTGTTTTGGGTTGGCTGCAGACTGATCCTTGACTGTTAAAAACTTTTGTAGGGAACAGAGTGTCAAGGATACAAGAAATTACAGAATCCTATTGCTGGCGACATATGAAATCAGAGCAAAACCCCGGTGATCTCATGTCAAGAGGACTTAGTGCTGAAAAGCTCGTGAACTGTGAATTGTGGTGGAAGGGCCCAGAGACATTTTGTAACTCTCTTCCCAGTAGTAAAATAACTCTAGAATCTACAGATGGAGAATTTGCCAAGGAATTGAAGAGAGACTGTGAGAGAACTTTAAAGCTAACAACAAACTCTAAAATGTTAGATAATCGGTTAAAATTAACTAACAGTTATTTGAAACTAATTCGCATTTTTAGTTTTATTTTAAGGTTTTCCCATAGTAAGCGCACGGGACCATTAACTTCGGAAGAGCTAGAAAACACAGAGCAATGTTTAATCAGAATGGTCCAGGTAAGAGAATTTTCAGGTGATTTCAAAAGGCTCCTCCGAAATGAACCTGTGTTCGGAAAGAGTAAGTTAAAATCTTTTAACCCATTTGTTGATGACCAGGGAATCATTCGCGTAGGTAGAAGATTGGGCAATTCCGAATTAGATTACGGTGCGAAACATCCTGTTGTTTTACCAGCAAAATCTAAATTTACGTACCTTCTTATGTTGCATATTCATAAAATTTTTTATCATCTTGGATCACAGTCACTTTTGAACAGCATAAGATATCGGTTTTGGCCCATAAATGGCAGAAGTATTGCAAGGAAAATTGTTCGCGAGTGTTTTATTTGCTTCAAAGCCAAACCCCGTGCAGTAACTCAGATTATGGGAATTCTCCCTAAAGAGAAAACTACATGTTCTCCCCCTTCAATCATGTTGGAGTGGATTTCTGTGGTCCACTGTTAATAAAAAATAAAAGTCGGAGAAAAAATAATTTGTACAGAGTGTATATAGTGATATTTGTTTGTTTTGTCACCAAGGCAATACATATCGAGTTAGTTTCCGACCTTACTTCTGAAGCATTCATTGTTTGTCTTAAAAGATTGTTTGCGAGAAGACGCAAAAGAGCCTTTGTTTATTCGGATAATGCAGGTAACTTTATTGGGGCTAATGCTATACTCAAAAGGCATTCTGAAACGAAGTATTTCCAAATTAGGTATTTTGCCCATTGAAAAAGAGAATTGACTGAAATTAGTTGATATTTCATACCATTTATTCCCATGTTTTTATTAACTCGCTTTCTTGTTTGTTTGTTTGTTTGTGCGTGTGTGTTTGTCCGGTACAAATATTGAAATCGATTTTTAACTAACTTCCCGACTAGCTAGATATTTGAAACTTTTAGAATAGCTCAGAACACGATGACAATGCATTATTTTAATAATTTTAGCCCTCTTTAAGCAGAATTGAATCCATTTTCAGTTAATTTTGTTTTGTAGACTGGTGCAGCCATCTACCGGCCGGGACGGGAACGAAAATTTAAACGCAAGTTAACTTCCAATTAACTTCATTTTCTTTCAAGTTGATGGGATAATTCATCAAAAATTTTTTTAAAAAGTATTTATTAATACATAGAATTGTCAAGTGAATATGATTCAACAGAAAATTTAAAAACATGGTATATAAAAAGTTCTTTTTATCTTGTAATTATTCTTGTCTATTGTGTGTTTATAATGTTTTTTATGTTTGTTGTACTTTGAATATTGTAAAATTGTTTGAAATCTACATTTCAAGGTCGGGCGGGAATGTTAAGGCCGTCTTCGTCTATACGTCTTTATGTATCCTATTGGCGATCGCCAAGGCGTTCGCCGTTTGTTTTCAGAGCCAAGATTTGGCGAGAAACCTCAGTGTATTGGGCTGCGAGCCAAGCAGACCTTCGGTCCATCATCAATTAAGTTTTTTAAGTTTCAGTACAGTCCATTGTTATTATTGTTTTGTTTAGCCTCCCTACTATATAAGGATTTTTGGAAGAAAAATGCCTGTTTTTCAAATTTTTTTCCAAAAATAATAGTATTTTTTAGAATGCTCTATGCACATTCCACATCATTTAAAAATCTTAAATTTTTAGATAAGTCTCGCATGTACATATAAACATAACTGTGCATTGAATTTTTTTTGTGAATCTAAAGCTATAAATAATATTTTTAAAAATATGCCTGTTATTTTTTTATGTTTTTGCATGTTTTTACTTTATGCTGATACCTGAATGACAGTGCTAACAGTCCCTATGTACATAACTATACCATCATACAATCGTCACATTTTCGTGGTATGAAGGGGCCTCCAAAATTATATTCTGCCTGAGGCCTTTAGTGGTCATAGCGCACTCCTGACTACGCATTGGATCAGAGCCTGACTAAGGCAGGGGCATACGGGGCAGTTGCCCCGGGCCCCCACATCAGAGGGGGGCCCCCAAATCGAATAGAAAGTTTAGTATTAAGTATTAAGTTCTTCATTACTGAAGTAGTGAAGCAGAGGGGGGGCCCCAAAGAAGTTTTTGCCCCGGGCCCCAATTAGGCTAAGTCGGGCCCTGCATTGGATATTTCACAGTTTCCACGTTAATCTAACGTTAAAGTTTTGGGACTTGAATCATCAGCATTTCACAGTTGAGTTTGCTATATAGATTTTCAAAAGATGCTGATCTCCTTTCCAAACATTTTTCCATTTTTATTTAAGTATACAGGAATTGCATTAAAAAACAGTATAAAAGAAAAATATAAGACAAAAATGTAAGAACTTAAATTTTCTCTAGTCAGAAAAATTATCTCTCACACTCTGCTGATCAGATTCTGGTCTCGATCCCGCTTTGGTCTTCTAACGGGCTTAGGCCTTGTTTACACTGAGTGCGTCAGCGTTGCGTAGCGTCAGCTGTACTCGTATCGAAATCATTCGAATCCAATCACAAACATTAACAGTTTCTTGGCTAATTGTTTGGTGGTCTGTGATTGGTTAAAATGATTTCGATACGAGTAACGTTGACGCTACTCAACGCTGACGGACTCAATGTGAACATGGCCTTATGCTTTGTTTTCTACTGCAGGTTCCTCTGAAAAGTTTTTCGTGCCTGTTGTACACGCCACTCCTACAAACTCCACTCGCGCTCTCCCTTGCCGGAGCTGGATTCACGTTCCTCAAGCCTCTTCCATACTGCATAAGTAAATGTTCACTCATGTTATTCTACAGTTTCAATTTAAGTTAGGTTCTTCAACCCGTGGCTCATGCCATCTTAAGTTAAAATGGTAGCTAAACTCCAATAGCTCTAAGAATGGCTAACTTCCGGAACAGTGAAAACGCAGAAAAAAAAGGGTAGGGCGAAATTATTTTACTTTACTCCTGTTTGTCACTTAATACATCGTGGGACTGAGGTAACTAGTGGTAGCGAGTTGGGCTTCGAATGGAGGGTGCTCAGTTCCAATCCCGACGAACGCCATTAAATACCTTCCGTGTCTAGGCCGGATACAGGCACGTTAAATCCGTAGACTGGAAAGTCCTTCTATGAGGTCAGTGAGAGGGAGAAGGTACGAGTCCTCCAGATTTCACCCCTGGGTGTGCTCGGTCAGAATTGAGGCTGCACCAGGGAGCAATGATGACTCACTTGTAGAGTGCTCCCAGATAAAAAGTAGTCAACAAATTACCGCTTTTCAATGTGCGTTTTAGGACGAGTGCCTCCGCATTAGATAAAACAAAACAAAACCAAAAATAATCCATTGTTGCTCTTATGTGTGAGAAGCTCGCAGTGAATCATTCCAAGGATTTTCAACCCGTCCAGTTGTAATGTGTCTCTGAACTATTCTTAGTTAAGACTTAGATCTTATTTTTGAGCACGTGAATGCATTAAAAAACAATAGTCTAGGATTGATACTAAATATATAGTGATATTGTGAACATAAAATCAAAATCGAAAACACGTTTCTGATAAAAATTCCTCTGGACGACGCTTTGCAAATCGCAGATTACATCCTTTTAAGGAGCTTTAATTAAATTAAAAGAAAGTCAAATTTCTTATAGGGATTAGTGCAATGACATGCATCTCTGTCGCAATGCGAGTACCTTATTGAAAATAAGTTTTACTTCTGATGTAGTTGTGTACAATCACAGGGCTTTCTCTGGTCCAGTAAAAAGTATAGTGTCACAAATTAAAAGAATAGTAAAAAGTACAAGGTATGATGTTATAAAACAAGCTTTTGACACATCATTCAACTGACGTGTGGCCCGCGTAAGCTTAATGATTAGGCCCTTCTGTCGTGGAAGAATGAAGATCCTTTATCTAAATAATCTTCATTTTTAACCGTGAGAAGGTGACATGCGAGGAAAATGCAGGAAACTAAAAAACAAGGAAATTGTACAAAAAAAAAAAAAAAAGGTCATAGATCACCAAGAAAGTTATTAGATAGCAAAACAGGGGACAAAAATTCCAAATGTGTCGGTTCCTTCAAATATATACACACTAACTTTGAAATATTCTGCGTTTATGGTGTACAGGTGAGCGTTTCGAGGACTACCACAAGTTCTGCTCATTGAGGCAGCATGTCAAATATTCCATGTTTCTATAATAAAGCTTCACTAAATTACACTGATAAATTCGACAAAATAGTTTTGTATGCAATAGTTTTTGTATTATGACAACAATCAGGCAATGCTCTACAGAACATTCTCATGAATGACCCGAGAGACTGTCTTCAAAATTAGGGTGTATTTGGTCGGAAATAATATAAGGACGACATACAAAACGTTCAACTTCAAGGTAACAATTTAATGGTTTCTTCAACAATGTTCCGACCTGTAATGTTGAAATTTCATGTTTGGGGATCTATCTGTTGTCTTACGGCCTCCACAGAGATTTACCTCCATTTACATGAATATGCTGAAAAACCAAACTAATTTGTCAATTTCAATGATTTCTTGACATTGAGAGTTTGAGAATCCTTCTGTAAAAGTAATATCTTACCAGGGCCCTAATTTTCTGTTGAAATACTGGCTTTCAAAATTAACTCTACAGGGTGTTCCAAAATTCGACCGACAAATTCAGAGGGATGATAGTAGGAATCAAGACGAGCAATAATCACATAGGAATGTATGACCGGAAACACAAACCTCACGCTGGAGGGCGCTGTTTACTTAATCGGTCCGTACCTCTTACCAACCTCACTAGATGGCAGTAAATATCGCATTTTTCTGGAGGAGGTAGAAAACTCAAAAACAAAACAAAATCACATAAGAATGTATGACAACAAAAAAATATGCAGAAATGCTGGCTTTTCATTTCTGTATATTTGTTTATCCTCTAACTGATTAGGTTTGCGCTTCCGGTCATACATTCCTATGTGACTCTGTTTTGTTTTTGAGTTTTCTACCTCCTCCAGAAAAATGCGATATTTACGGCCATCTAGTGGGGTTGGTAAGAAGTACGGACCGATTAAGTAAACAGCGCCCTCCAGCGTGAGGTTTGTGTTTCCGGTCATACATTCCTATGTAATTATTGCTCGTCTTGATGCCTACTATCACCCCTCTGAATTTGTCGGTCGGATTTTGGAACACCCTGTATATTCATACAAAAGGCATTTTCTGAAAAAATCCGTGGTAAAGTTTAATGAAATTTGGTTTAATGGTAAGAAGCAATTTGTCTTTTCCTATCATAGACAGCAATTAGTCATAAATGCTTACAAAATTTATACTAAGAATAATTGTAAAAGATTGAGAAATGAGGGACAGAAAGGTTGTTGTTATTGTTTCTAATGCCCCTTGGCCGGAAGTAATTCCAGACCAAGTCCATATAGGCTAGCGGATCGGGACATTTGAGTTATGACTAGGGATAATCACATACCATTTAATTTCACAAATTTTTAACCTTATTTTCATTAATTTGATTATTAAAGGTTATTAAAGATAATAAAATTAATTAAAATAAGATTACAAATTTGTGAAATTAAGAAGGGGATTTCCGACTATTAAATTACAGTATTAATTAAAACTTGAAACTATGAGTTCTTATTCTCTAGAGTAGTTCTTGGAGAGGATTCGTGCATTGCGATAGCTCTTCCTAGTGCGCTCGGAAGAATTTCTTCCCGGCTTAGATAGAAAAATTTGGCTGGCCGCTTCATTTTTTTTTCAATGTCGTCGTTTTTGAAGAACTCGTCAGTTAGCGTAATTCTTTGCAGACTAGCATTACACACACACATACAAAAAGGCCAAAGTGAAATGCACCCGTGAGAAGCCTTGCAAGGCTTTTACACGTGGGGCTTTACTGTCGGGGCATGTATAAATTTGAGCAAACGAAATTGATATCATCGGGGCGTATATTTGTCGACAACTACTTTCTTATCTAGATATTACTAGTGTGCGTCAAGATGATATCGAAATAACCGAATACTCTTTAGGAAAAAATATTCAGCTTTCTTATTCGAGTAGCCGAATAGGCAAATTTCAACCTCCTTCTTTGCAGCGATAAAACGGACGGTAAAAAAGCAACAGTATAAACGCGTATTTCAGTGAGTTTCGGAAACAAAATGGAGGTTAACAAATCAACTTGCATGCTTAGGAGCTCTACGCTACATAGGCCTTGGGATGTCTTTTGGTTAGACCTGCATCCTATTCAGAAAGTTCCCCCTTGAGGTAACTGATTTGGTTAAGCCTCCTGATGACGAGACCAGTCGGTTACCTCGATATATGGTTTAGCTCCGTTATTGCTACAGAATCTTGCATTATGGTGCGTTGAGTCCTATGATTTCTGTTTATTTTTTGTCTATTTTCTTCCTGCTAATAATTATATTGCTTTGTTGAATTATTTACTTTTAGTTATATTTGTCCGTTTTCAGTAAGAGGACTTGTTGCAACTGCGCAATCTTTTGTTGAAAAGTTAAAATTTTCAACGCTACGGTAGGTTTTCAGTTGATTTGTTCGTCAGTCTATGCCCTCTTTATACGTTTTAACTCGTGTTGAATTACTTACATTTTTCTGTGCTGCGCTTCATAGACGTATTTAGGTTTACTTAAAATTAATTGTAATTACATTTCAAAATCACAATTTCGTATGCCAAGCGGCTAAAACTATTCGATTTCTGTTCAATATTTTTTTGTTAAATTTACAAATGTTACAGATCATTTTGGACGTCAGTGGAGTTTTATCCAGTGTATAATAACAGATGTATTTTTATGCCAAAAAAAAGAAGCGTTTATTTTAAAAAAATAATTACTATTATAAAATTAATAAAGCAACTTCAAAATACCGAAGCATTGCACTAATGATATATCTATACATATTTTATAAAAGAGTATGTAATATTATTTCTCTTAATAGCCGTTCGACTTGCAGGGGAGACAAACTCACGGAAAATTTGATTCTGTCTTTCGTACAATCTTAGATTCAACTTCATACAGCTTTCTTTTTTATATCTTAATATAGTTATAATCTAAATACGGATATTTGCCGAAGTCTAATGCTAACTATATATATATATTTACTGAAAATGTGATCTTTTAACATGTTTTTCTCTGTTCGGGTTAGTTTAGACCAAGCCTGCACAACTCAAAAAGGGATGCGGGCCATATTACTTTATGGATAGCTGCGGCGGGCCAACAGCATGCGGTGGTTAACCAAGTACTGACCGTGCCCAATGCTGCTTGACTTCGGTGATCAGACGAGAACCGGTGTTTTCAGCATGGTACGGCCATTGACAATAAATATTGATTTTCATTGCTTATATATTTCTTTCGTAATATTATAAATAGTAACCGCTGCGCGACCAGCATGGTCACTTTTAGTTTTATATTTTCTTTTGCAAAACAACTAAACTTAAAGTAACATATGTAAGGAATGTTACCATTACCTGCCATCATAAATATACGTTGTTAAGGGGTATTTTCTATAAGGCTGATCCTAAAACATCGTGATCTAAAAATGTCAATTTCCATTACTTCAGAATAGAGTTAAAGATAAGACTGAAAAACCCAACAACAATGATTTTAAAATTGCATCTCTCTCTGTATGTACTATTTTTCAAAATTAAGATATCTATAATTTATCATTACAACAAATAAGAAATTGTAGGGGAAAAATTTAAAATATAGTGTTGATTACTTCACTCCGTTGTGTGTTGAAATCTCACACTGTTGATTTCCTACTTCTGTATGCATTACTGTTCACAATTCAGATATCTACACTTAATCATATGAAATAATAAATTGTTGGGAAAATTTCTTTACTTATAAAAAGGGAGTAAAGATTCAGCAAGTACTGAAAAAAGTGTAGAAAATTAACTATTACTGGCTGTTGGTTGCTATACCGGCGACGGTTAAGCATAACCTCGCGATCATTTAAGCTCTCTCTTTCACGCCTCTCTCTTAATGAATTATTTCTTCCTCGCTTTCTTACTGGGGACTGTTCCCAATTTTCACTTGATCGTGCAGCTCTCTTTCGAGCATTCCTGATTTCAGTGCGTAAATCCATATTGACACGCGGTTGCAAATTGTGGACTGCAGCTAATGATTACATCTGATAGATGCAGCCGTTGCCATTCGGAGTGTAGAAATATCGTCGATTTTTGTGCCGCATACCTACGCGTTTTATATATATAGATGACAATAATATTTCGTATTTTTTAGATTTATAATAATATGAGTCTTCCCAGAAGGCTTCGCGGGCCACAAAGTGAGTTAAATTTAATCTTTTTTTCTTATACGATTTTACATATATTTTTTTGTAGTTCACGTTGAATGAAAATTGAAGTATTTATCGATAGCTTGGCCTATGCCGTCACCTTTCATTATAGAATGAGTACTACTACTTACATCTTACTCAATAGCTCTGTTTTTAATCACTTCATGCTTTCATTTCTCATTGACATCACGGAGTGATAAAGACATCTTCAACATAAGGCTCGAGTTTAAGGTGAAATAACAGAGATAATTCCAGGAGGTCGGAGGAAAAAGGGCGAATAAAAAGAAAATCCTTTTTAAAAATTTTTTTTTACAGAATCTATTTATTGATACGTTAAGAACACAGCATTATGACGTTTGCGTCTATACTTGCCCCCAGTATCTTGTAAATAGCATTTTATGTACGAACTGCATAAAAATAGCTGAAAACTTAGTGCTGTACTGTTGGAGGAGCAAGGGAGAAAAGACAACTCTTTTGTTTACTTTACTGTACTGCGCTTCTCTCCAGTATGATCTTCAACTGAGGTATAAAGTCCATATTCGCCCTGCTCAAACTTTAAACGCGACCTCCCAACACCATGAATTTCATCGTGTTGGGAGTATTCCAAGCTCCTGATTTGTTGATATACAATTGTAATTGTTAAATATATTCATGTTTTACGCCGTAATTTTCACATTTTGTTCCATAAATCATAAAACTTTATTTTCTATGGTTTTATGAACCATAAACGCAAAACCTTCTCTCCCGCATACAGTTTACCGATGAACTATGAAAAAAAAGGAGAAAGTGTTTACAATCTTTTTGTAGAAAACTAAAACGGTAATCTAAATTCAGGAATATTAAATGGAACTTCAGATTTTAAAAGCATCTTATGTTCTCTTGCTTGATTTTCAGTGAAATTATTACTTATATCGGAGCTAAAAAAATTTTATTGACATCGTCGTTGTTGCTGTTGTTACTAATCCTTCCTAATCCAGCAGCGTTAGATCAGGTCCATGAATCCATATATACTCAGTAGGCCCATCAAATGGCGAGGATCGGTAATAAAATCCTGCCTAGAAAAGTTAAGGCAAGTTAGGATGTGATTAGGAGTGGCCTGCACATTATTACACTTTTTTCAAGTGGAAGAGGTTTTGTTTTGGTGATAAAATTTTAGGCACCTCAAGTGGCCACTTGCAAACCTAGAGATAGCAGTCTGCTCAGCATTATCATCATTGAAGGCAAGAGCCCTACCAGGGCAGACACCAATGTACCAGTCATAGACCAGGGGAGATCTCCAAGTGCTCTGGATAAAAGACTTCCTTACGGAATATGCTTCCAGATCAGTAAGAGCAGAAGAAGTTGATGGACGTTCAGCGGTACCCTCCCTTACTAGGATGTCAGCCCTCTCATTGCCAAATAGGCCCACATGAGAGGGGACCCACTGCAAATGGATATCATATTTCATAGAGAGACGATCTAGCTGGTGCAGGATGGACAAGCTGGTTCTGTCGGGCCACTCTCGTTCAGTTGCTCAAATGCTTGATGGAACTGTGACTATCTGATAAAATCCATATATCGTTGAACTCGACATCAGTCCTAATAGATCTCAAAACCTCCTCTATGGCAAGTAATTCAGCACGAAAAACAGAACATGAGTCTAGATTTCTAAATTTGATTTTACATATATCATTTGGGTACTTGATGAATATTCCACTACTAGCTCGATTCTGATCATCCTTGTTACCATCCGTAAAAATCTGGAGAACATCCTCTGGAATGTTGTTTATCAACTCGATTGCCAGTTGTCGTAGGTATTCGGGAATACGGGATTTTTTATTAGAGTAGGATAAAAGTTCAGGGTGAAAAAAGACTCTAGGGAGACCCTTCAAGGGATTGATGAAAGCTTTAATTGAGTGGGGCTCTATATTCTTTGCTACAGTAGGAATTTTTTTTTTCATAGTTTGTGACGTTGTAAATATAAGGAAGGGCAATCTTACAGTTTGATTTAAAAATTTTAGGACTCTGAACTACAGTAAAGCATACTTATAGTGTAAAAACTTTTTTTATTTAACTTTGGAATTTTTTAAAACTTTGGAAAGATGTTGATTGATTAATTTTTATATTTAAACAGTGTTAAATATAATTAAATATATGAGCCATTCCCAAGCCAAATCGGTTAAGTCCACTTTTTGAAATTTTTGAGATTTTAGTATCAAAGTACTTGAATGACTCCTCACTCTTTACAATCATAATAAATTTCCAATTAATAAGCACAGCACAACTGAATGACAATTTTTTTGGCCATCGAATAATAAGCCACTTTTTTCAGAACCGAATTATGTTAAGCCCATACTCTAATGTAAATCGTTGTAATAACGCAGTTCAAACGCAGAAGCAAGTACTTCATGATAACTGTCGTTTAGTGTTGTTACATTCCAAAAAAAGTAAAATAAATGAGTCAGTTACAGTCTAACTTCTGCAGAAGTAAGTACTTAGGAATTATTAAACAATTATTTCAATTTTTTTTCTGTTGTAAAAAGTAATTTGAAGACTGAATTGGATGTTATTACTTTTTCACTTGCCAAATCGGTTAAGTCCCGTAGTCACGCAAAAATTGTGATAATAAAAACGATTACTCCAAGGATATTCTATCTTATAGATTTTATATGTCGTCAGGTAATAGCTACACCGACAATAACACATTCTATGATGTTTATTCGAATATATATTTTCAGAGGAATTAAAAAAAAAAAAATTCAGGTAGTCTCTTCTATCGAAACGACCGCGGGTGATTAACGTAGGAATACTTATCGTTGCTTACCTCTTTTGTATGTAATTATATATATATATATATATATATATATATATATATATATATATATATATATATATATATATATATATATATATATATATATATATATATATATATATTCATATATATATATATAATATATATATATATATATATATATATATATATATATATATATATATATATATATGTCAAAATTTTGACGCATCTTGGTACTTTTCTGTTTAACTTGTCCAAGCGATAGACTGGGTTTGGAGCACTGCCAAAATTATAACTCGCGAGGACGGATGGACGGACAGTTTTAGCGTCTGAAATTTTCCTTTCCGCAGGACCGTTATGGGGGAACGCAATCATACGTTAAAACAATGTATATTTTTTTATCCCTTTTCTCCACATTTTATTTTTATGGACTTAACCTATTTGGAAAGTGAGTGATTTATATAATGAAGATGTGTAAGTTGCCAGTAATACAGGGGAGTCTACGCATTATTGATTTTAGCAGATTTAATAACGAAGGAATTTGATAACATGTTCTGGAGGAGTTTTGAAATTTTGTTTTGAAGAAAATGAGTAGGTGCTCAGATCGACCATTCTTGCGTTCTTCCCCACCACATGAGATTGGGAGCCTCAATCACCTGTACAAATCGCTTGTTTAATTTTATTTTGTCGCCACAATAATGCTTTCCTATTTCCTGGCACACATAATTCACCGAGTTTTTTTACTCAATAAAAACGAACTGTGGCTGGGATAAGAATAAAACCCACTATTTTTGGCTCTCTGGTACATTAGTTGAACAAATGAATTAACTTGCCATGTTGTTAAACATATTTAAAAGAATTTATTTCAGGCCATCTTGTTTTAAATCTTTAATAAAAGTATTTCCAGAGCACTCGCTTGAATCGCATTCACTGCGTTAATTTTTTCGAAAATTTGACTCCCAATTTTAGAGTTAAGAAGTCAGTTTGACTCCCATTTTTTCTGGTTGAATGTGAGCTTTTATTTCCAAATTTAGTACCTGATATTTACACCATAAATTTATAGAAAAAGAAGATTTTTAAAGGAGGATTTTCCTGTAGCGGTTGCAGCCAGGGTCATCCAAATTTCCTTAGCATGTCTCATCTCAACTGTTTTAAAAACTAAGGGTAAAAGGTTTGTTGGAAAAAGTTGGCCCTCAATAATTTTAGTAACCTATGCGTAACATAGATTTCTAAAATTCATATAAAAAATGCATGCCTGAATATTTACATAATTGCCAGTTGAAAATAAAAGGGCTCCACATGCAAAACGAATGGAAATAGCATTAATTTTCTGCCCTACGTTTTTTTTTGTGGTTATATCACGTCCGTCAAACTTCATTAAACTGACTTTAATTAAACGTTCATTAAACTGATTCATTACAAAAATCCATCCTGGGTGCATCCTATATGACGTTCTTGTTTCAGAATTTTCTTACTCTTCCTTCCCTGATTAATAATTTCACTGTGATTAACGCACAATCGTGTTGCAAAATTCCGACTTTACACGTTATTTGGAAGACACCTGTAGCCTATTAGCGCGTCAGAGCCATTCGATCTTATCTGTTAGACGAAATCAAGAGTGAATGGAGATTGCAGCCATCAATATAGCGGAAGGCAAGTGTTTACCGCCTTTGAGTTATTAATGTCAAATGATGGTCCCCGATTATTCGTCGGCCGGAGTAATCCTTAATTAGCGCTCCTGCACCTATTTGAAGGCGCGGCCGAAAGAAAGAGCGCGCACCGTTTTCTTTTCATCGTTTTCTAAGACATTTATTTAACGACAAAGGACATTTAGTCCCCCTGCTTTTCTTCTTGCGCCGTCTCATGGGATGATAATCCTTCAAAATTGAAACGCAGTACATTAGCGTCGCGAATGTGCTGTTCTATGTAGCTGAAAAGAAAATTCTTTTTGTTCGGCACTTCGATGCGTATTTCATTGCGAAAAAATGCTCGGAAGGGAACGAAAGACAAACAGAACGATGAAAGAGAGAGAATAATGTGTTTACTGTGATAAGCCTTTTGAAATGGCGTTCTTTTTAATACTTGATGTGTTTACCACGGAGGAACAGTAGCCTGGCGATGTTCTTTCGGCGAGATCCCTCTTCTTCTATATGTAAACAAAGGAAACGCAATTTCCAATTTTGGAGTTTTCCTTCTCATGCAAATGTATTTTGAATGTACTTTTTCTTCTCTCTTAAGTTAAATATTCACTCACTCGAAGTAAAAATAATCGACTTTAAATAATCCCTAATCCTCCGGCTCGCTCGCTAGCTACTGTAGCTTATTTCTCAATTTATTTGATCGCGCGTTCTGGCGACATACGTACTGCAGAAGATTATGTATGTGCTCCAACGGCGAGATAGCATTTTTGCTGCTATTAATGCGCCGGTTCTTTGGAGATTAGGCAAAAGTTTTCTCGGAAGATTATGTTAAGTGAAATAAGTGTAATTGCGAAAAGTCTTAGCAGGAAGATGCACCTGTTTGGGCACGGAAAAAGGATATCCAGGCCTTCAATAATCTTCTTAAATGAAAGCCCGGAGCCTCTTTCAAAATTCCACCTTTTGTTGGTTTTAAATTTCGCCCGAACACGAGGAACTCCGGTACGCTGTAAGCTGGCGACATTATTCTATAACGCAAGAATGTATTCTTTTAATTTGACAATTTCGTCTCGCTCCTGCCCGGATCCCGATATATCTTGTTTATTTCTTCGCCCCCCCTTTTTTCTTCAAATTTGATATTATTTTCGGAGAGGAGAGGGCTCTATAAATTATGAATGCTGTAATTTATGAATAATGTCGGCGTTCAGATGAAAAAAGAGAGAGAGAGAGAGAGAAGCCGAGATAAAAAAAATAGGGGATTTTGATTGGTGAAAGTTTGCCAGCGTGTGTGACATGAATTGGATTATTTTGTTACCTTATTTAACAATCTGTATCCGGCGCATCAGCATTTTTACAGGTTCATTTGAAAACATTTTAATTTAAATGGTAATCTCCGTGATTAAAATACAGCAATAATTAAGTAAACACAGATTTAAACTTACTCATTTACATTCGATGCGTTTGTCGAAATGTGTTGCTGAACTAGGCTGAGGCGTCTTCTCGTCCCAAACAGAGAGATACATATTTTATCTAGTGTATATTTTATACATGGAAGTTTTCATTTACATTAATTTGCTTTATATTAGTTTCTATCTTTACCATGCCAGGACGACATTGTAAGTACTGAACTACCGTACTGAGTCGTGTTTCAATTTCACAGTATAACAGAACTTTTGGAGATGGATTAAACATAAATTCTTATATAAACACATTGTTTTATTGAATAAACATACTTATGTTAGGCTTTTGAAATTTTTCGATTAAAATTCTGTCGTAATAAATTTTCACTTAACAGCTCAAAATGAAAATTAAAGTGTAAAATCAAAATTTTTGTTAGTTTAAATAAAGTTAACATAGGATGTACAATAGTTTTAAACACATTCCGTTAAAATTTATATTTTTATATAGTTAAACTATTTTATTATTATTTCCTGCTTAATTTTTCTTACTGTATGTAAATCATCTACAGATATGTAGTATTTACATTTTCAAAAACTTTTGCGATTAGCATCCAAATGTCTAAAAGAATTAGTCATTTGGTAAAAGAAAATCTTCTCTGTCTTTTTGTAATTACTCAAAAAGGAAAAACCTCTTTATTTCCCCCTCAGCAGTATTTCAGTTCTAACAATAATTATAATAAAATGACTTGGTTTAAGTTCACTCTTAAAAGTGAATAATGCTCACTAATATACATTGGTCATCGCTACGTTGCAAATTTTATTTTTCTTTACTTACACTGATAGTGTAACAGCTGTAAAACCAGTTTTACAGGTAAGAAGTGACGTCAACGGTTCTCGTGCACAGAGGTCGAAAACCTCGGGTAATGTTTGCTCGCGAAAGGTAATTTTGGATAATTCACGTAAAGCTTATCCATACACAACATAAACATAATAGTTCAAAGATGTAATAAACTAGACCATCACAGACTCGTTAGGTTACCGACTATTCATGGGTTATAAAGAATTCAAGCTAACTTATAACCATTTCAAACTTTTCGTGCTAGAGATATTACATGAATCAGAGTTCATTCTTAGAAAAGTATTTTTTTTGAGTTTAATAAGGACTGTTTCTGATCGTAATTTTGGTTTATTTGCAACTTATAACCTTTTAGGTTTTGAAACTTTTTTTCTGTCTCTTTCAACTGGAAAGAGTGTATCTGACGCATCATTCCATCCTCTAGTTTGATATTAAAAACGTCAAAGCTGAACCTTCTGAGACACTTTTTTACATCAAATTAAGAACGAAATAATTAGTTACAAAAACTTTTAAAGTTGAATGTCTGTGACGGAAATATGTCTCAAACGTTTAGAGGGTTAAAAAAAATACTCGAATCATTTTCCTCTCTGCTTACCATACACATCCTAACTATGTACTGTAAGTAGGAAATTCCCCTTGCAACCGATACACAGAGAAACAATGAAATTTAAATCCATACTTAATTTTTCTAAATTTAATGGCAGTTGTACATTATAATATGTGATTAAAAATAGCTGTAATTAAATTTCAATTATTTTTAACTGTGAATTCAATATTAAAACATTAGTGAACTCTATTACAGCTATTTCAGTAACTGTAATTGAATTCGTTATTGTTTCGGCGGCGATTAATGAGCAAATGCTAAGCAGCCAATTTAGCTAGTCTTCACGTTTTTGTCACTTTCTGGAGTGACTGATCCCCTTCCTCTTTTAATTCTTATTCTCCAAAAGTTAATACTAACCCAAAAGTCACCAAAAGATAACAAATTGGATAATTACAACATTGGAAAATATATTTCAGGTAGTCTCTTCTAACAAAACTACCACGGGTTATTAACGTAGGATTACTTATCGTTGCTTACCTCTTTTTTTACGCATTTTGGTACTTTTCTGTTTAACTGTTTAATGCAACTGGGTTTGCTGTCAAAATTATAACTCGCGACGGACTCTGAATTTTTTTTTCCGGGGGACCGTTATTGAGGAACGTAATCCTACGTTAAGGGGACTCTGAAGTCGAGGAAATAAGGCATATTTTCATACTTTTTGACTCTTTGTAACTATTTCAATTTACTCCCAAATTTTCCAAATTTTATGTATATGATAAATTGATATATTTATTTTAATAAACTAATTTTCAACTCTCCAAATAATTTTAAATAATTTTTTTAAAAATGCTTTAGATATACCTTGTTTTAAAGCATTTTTATTGTATACTGGCTTGCGCGCAGAACTATGAAATTAATTTTACACTTAAATGTATAATTCCTGTTTTACGTTTAAAATAAATAATTCAAAATACAATTAAACATAAAACATCCAACATTAAAATTTTTTTTCATTTTTTTTTTAAACTGCTCAAAATATACTTAAAATTTCCTTAAATTTTTGCATTAATTTACCCCTGAAAAAATAACAAAATGTGCAGTGATTGCAATAATTCTAGTTCAGACGCAATAAAATAACATGATTATGCAGTGATAAAAATTTCATGGAATTATGTTTCATAGTTTTTGAGATATCAGTTGCGGAATGATGCAAAATTACATTTTGAGAAAAATGAGTTTAAAATTTTTCTTACCATAAACTTGATCAGTAATTAAATATTTAGAATATCAATATCTCCGGAACTAAGCGGAATATTTTCATGCAGTTTGCTTTATTTTGTTCAGAAATGACCAGGCTTTAACATATATGTTTTTCAAATAATCGAATATTTTAAAGATTTAAGGGTAGTGAGTCCCCTTAAACTATCTATAATTCGATAATTTATCGCTGCATATTAAGGGTGCTAGGAAGCCGTCATAAAGAATTCAGAAGGATCCTTTTTAACCCATAGAGAAAAGTTTCTCCCTAAATGTCATCTCATATTTAAATTTTTTAAAATACTGTAAAGCGTAATAGAGAAAGGTACAGATAGCATTACGCATGTACGATTTTCATTTTTCAAAAGAGACACGAATAATATTTCTAAATTTAAATTATTCGGAATAAGGTAGTAGCATACTGTGTTTTAAAGGCAAATAATTTTTTTTTTGGATAGTCGAAATTTTTCTCAAGGAAAAATGTATAAATATACATCAAAGTTCAGGCTATATAAAAATACTATATTTATATGAATATTTCTGTAACCGTAAGGAGCGAAGGAAAATGGATTATAATTACCAAATTTCTACAAAATTTACGCCTTTCATGATGTTTTGGGGAAGGAGGACGGTTGATAACTATGCAAGGACCCCCATCGCAGTAGGTGGCGTTTTCCATTCCGCTCCTTACTTGGAAGTCACTGAAATTTGCGTCTAAAACAATGTTAAAATTTTCTATTTCTGGGGAGTGCAGATGGATGTATTGATAGATATTCACCAAATTCGTAAGAAATCTAGCTTCCACAAATATATGCATGTTTCTATTCATTCGGGTAAAAATTACCGACATGAAGTTGGGATATTTTTTCTTCTAACGTATAGTAATTCCAAGGTAAAAAGAACTTTTTATATACCATGTTTTTAAATTTTCTGTTGAATCATATAAACTTGACAATTCTACGTATTAATAAATACTTAAAAATTTTTTTTTTGATGAATTATCCCATCAGCTTGAAAGAAAATGAAGTTAATTGGAAGTTAACTTGCGTTTAACTTTTTGTTCCCGTCCCGGTCGATAGATTGCTGCACCAGTCTACAAAACAAAATTAACTGAAAATAGATTCAATTCTGCTTAAAGATGGCTAAAAGTATTAAAATAATTCATTGTCCTTCTAAAAGTTTCAAATGTCTAGCTAGTCGGGAAGTTAGTTAAAAATCGATTGCAAGATTTGTACTGGACAAACACACACACAAACAAGAAAGCGAGTTAGTAAAAACATGGTAAAAATATGCTTCTTCCAACAATGTAGTTCGTCGCTAGAAAGAGTAAATAGTAGACTGCGCGTGATGAAATACACACATATTCGCAAGCATATAGAAACATAAAAACAGATAGGTTATTGTGATGCCTGTCTTCGCATAAGTGACCTTACTCGTCAGGGTGTGTCCGATGTAGTTGAATCACCCTTGACCATGTTTGACGAAAGCGAGAAAAGTAAAACAATTCACAGGAAGCGATTCAGTGAATTCAGTTTTATAAAAGTAAAATGGCAATGCGAACCCTGAAGGGCTAGCTCACCTACAGACGGACACTCTGAGCAAATAAGAGGTGATATCGCCTGGAGGTAATATAGTTGTTATGCTATAAATATATGCAATTTAGATAAAAACAAAATTAATAAAGTTTATAAAACACTCTATGCAATTACAGCAAAATACCATAGTTTGTAAATTTTTATGGTTTTAGTATAGAGGTAGGCTCCCAAATCAAAAAGAAAAAGTCCCAATTAATAATTGACAGTCAAGTTGGGAATAATAAAACCAGTGAAAGTTGAGATTCGACTCTAGCAATAAATTGATTCCAAATTAAATTCGTGGGTCCGAAGGCCCTTTTGATAAACTATGGCGTTATGCCTATGCGATAATATTATGCTGAAGCTTCCCATTCCACAGAAGGTCAAAATAGTGTCAAGTGCATCTAGGACTGGCATTAGGCGGAATTAAAATTGGACACCAAAAAAAGATGCCAGTTAAATAGGTTCTCCAAAATAAATATTTAATAATAAAAATAACAAATAAAATGTAAGTATAAAACACATATATTGATATAAAATATGCCCCTCTCAATGAATTGCGGTTAGCGTCAAACATTGGCGAAACGGAGGTTAGCCGAGGATTTTATCAAAACCTCCCCTATAAACAAAAAATTCAGTTACAGAAATTGACTACCCCTTGAAAGAAATTCTGGTTACCCCGTTGGTGTTGCCCGTGGGCCTGGTTTCGAATCTCGGCAAGGCATAGATAATATTGTCTTAACCCTCTCTTATGAAGCAACGTTGGATCACTTATTTGCTTCTCCATTAATGACGTACCCGACAAAACTCGCGGTGTGTATGGACAAAATTTCCCTACGATTGCCGCACTGAAAAAAATAAATTTTAAATCTGTTAAATTGTTATTAGTGTAATAAATATGTAAAAGGGTCATTATGGACTGTGTAAAGATCGGAAACAGGGGTGACCACAGACTTTACGGGGCCTGGGGCAAACTTCTGTTGGGGGCCCCAAGAATAATAAAAAATGGAAAGAGACGTAAGCACACATTCAAATTAAGTTACTCAAACTTAAATTTTCTTTACATGGATGATTAACATAATTATTATATTTCATTTCACTGATCTCTTGTTATATTCTCCGATAAATATGACATCTTCCATCAACGAAGCTTTTTTGCTATCTATTTTAGTAGTTAGTACTGTCTTCAATTTATTAGAGAGAATGTAATTTTATAGCAGTTAGGACTAAACAGTTATATTTTTCATTAAAACTAAATCGCGTATTTTTTGGAAGACTATTTTGGAGTATGAAAAATCTAATTAATCGAATAATTTTTTTATATTTTTTTTGGGCCCCCTTTTTCAGGAGATTATTTTGAATTTTGAAGTATGGTACAAGTTTCAGAATTTTCTTTTGGATGAAATCTAATAAATTAATTTTATAAATTTTTTGGGAGACCCTCCGGCAGTTAGGTGCCTAGGGCAAAGTGCCCCAGTTGCCCTCCTCTCTGGGCGGCCGTGATCGGAAAGGTAAAATATTCTTTAACACACGTGTTGCCTACAAAAAATTTCACATGATTAAAGTGATGATAATAAATCATAATTACATGCATAATTGACCCATTAATTTTGGCTATCTTTAATAAGCATTTTTTTAATTTTTAAAATATATACCGGTATCACTCAAATAACAGCAGGTCGAACACAGTTTTGGGTTCAGGAATAATTTTTTTCAAATTACAGTATATATCGCACAACAGTTATTCTGTATTAGCAAAAAATAATCAACTTAAGTTTCTGAATTGGCCGTTAAAGGCACACCGAAAACACGTCTGCGTGAATGTGCCATACATATTAGCACCTAACCCAAGTGGATCCCTCTCGAGTTTACAAGTCGCAAGACGGAACAAAGTATTTGATTCTAAGCGCGTGACAGCCCAGCTTGTTTTCTCTCCAGAATCTCGTGAGTGCATGTCACTGGACAGGGTAGCCCCTCAGCTGGAGTGTCCCTCGCACCCTTGCTCAACTTCCTACACCGTCCCGTCTTGAATTAAATATCGCTTCGCAGCTCCGGATAAAAAGTTACATTTATGGCCGTAATGACGGCGGAACGCGACCATCCGTGTGCCCCCAGCACTCTCCACCCTCCATAAATCTTTGGCTCGGGACCTGTCCGTTCCCCGTCGATCGCGCATTCCTGGTGTTGCCAACCCCCTCCGCCGTAATGATGCCATTTATATGCACAACTGCTCCCTCGGGCGTGAGGTGCGGCTCTGGCAGGACAAGGGTTGCCGAAAAAGAAAAGAGGCAGGGGTTGCGAAAATGGAGGGGGGGGGAATAAAAAATTGAAGGGGGGGAGTAGAAAGAAGTTTTGAAAAAATCAGATTCACATGGGGTTACTGTTATCTAACTCGGTCGCCAAGAGCGGAGGCTTTTTTTTTGTTTTTTTGTATATATATATATTTACTTGCTTTGTGTGTGCGGGTGTTGTTATATTCTAATATAGTTCAATATTTTATGATATTACTGAATTTAAATATTTAGAAACCCCGAGAAACTTTCTCTGTGCGTATTTTGTCAGGGTTATCTCTCGGAGATTGTAGTCTACGGTCGAAAGTTTGCTCTCAGGAGCTTTTTTTATAGGCCTTTTCATAGTGGTTGTTTTGAGTGAGTCGGAAGGCACATCGGAGGGGCTAACCAAATCACTCCAAGGTTATGAGAGAGTGGAAGGTTCAAAGTCACTAAAAGGGATATTTTTTAGCTGGTGTTATCTTTTGAGGGTGCATGGAGTAAAAGAAGTCGAGAAATTTCAACTCTGAAAATTCGAAGGCACAGGACGCCCCAATATTGAGTTTTTGGGGAATAAATTAAGGATAAAAAAGCCTTTTGAGTTCCCAATAAATATTGGGAATGTTTAACCAGAAGCGCATTAGGAGGCTTTAATGAGATGTGTTTAATTAGGAGCGTTTGAAAGTAATTATTAGAATATTTTGAGCCGATAGGTATAGTGCCATTTTTCAGGCCTTCGTAGTAAATTTTTTTTTTCTAACGTGGCTTAGAACTAATTTGTACTAAGGACATTGACCCCTCCATACCGCGAATTCATTGGCTACTTTATCACGAAAGCTCATGTAGGTGATCCAAAACTACTCCCTGTGGAGGACAGCATGGTAACGTCCATATCTAATCCGGGATTCGAACCCGAGTCCTCACAATGGAAGTCCCCGACGCTAATAGCTATTTCAAACTCAAATATTTTGAAGATAAAAGCTTTTACTACTCCTCGAAAGACAATAATTCGACGATAAATGCTTTTTGAATCAACAATAATTAGTAGGGTTTGTTTTTTACCTAGTTTTGGACCAGCAGGTATAATCGTCCTTCACTCTTCGAAGAAAATGTTCTGAAAATAAAAGTTTTAAACGCTTAAAAGGAAATGAGTTGGAGATAAAAGGTTTTTGAAACACTTCTTATGAAGTGTTTTCGAAGATTCAACTGGTAGAAGCTTAATTAGGAGTGTTTAACAAAAATTTTAAGAGCGATTTACCAGGTTGGGGTCAATAGATAAAACCGTTCTTCAGGTATGTGGGTGCTTAGGAAAAAAGTCATATATAAATAAAAGCTTTAATTACTGTTTAAAAGAAAATAGGCTGACAGTTAAAACTTCAAAATGACACAATATTTGTTAAGCTTTGCAGCTAGTTTCGGGCCAAAGGTGAAATCTCTCTTCGGGTCTTCGGAGTATTTGAATGAAGTTTCACTAAAACTTGCCGTCAAACCTAATAAATATTACGATATGAAGAAGCTTCTACCTTCAACTACTTTATTTCCTGTAAACATGATGAGTACCAATTTTTACGATAATACCCAAGAACTGGCGAGTATTAACTAAGAACCCCTCCATACTCATTTCCTTACTTTATTTAAAGAATGTACATCTTCAACTCATTTAACGGCCCAGGTAGACCTAGGTTTTACTTCATTCTGGGCTCCTCAGCAGGATATAGCCTCTGACTGAATCGGAAGCAAAGCAATTCCACAAGCGGAATAACTGTATAACTTTACTGATGGGGGAGAAAGCTTCACGCATTGAAATATTCAGCAATTAATTATGGGAGTAAAATTATTATAATCATTGAGTAAAGTAAAACTAAAATTAGAGCGTTGGATCTCCCACAATGCATCCTTTTTACATCATGCTATGTTCCTAAGGAGGGTGAAACCGTGCTCCATAATTGATACTGAATGTGTAGGAAATGTCCTTTTCCATTAAAGGCCTTTATGATTGCTTAAGGCCTCTAAGACCCATAGACTTTAAGATTTAGTGGCTTATCTTATGCTTACTGGTTTTACGGATGGATAATATAGACAATGTGATGGGCAGAGCTAAAATTAACCGTAGTGAAATGGTCTCTGTGGCTTACTACATAAGAATTTACACGTATATCTTCTGAAGGAGCCTTTTTTTTTACATTTTCCACCTTACTATATATCTTATTTCTTTTACCAATCTTTGAAAGGACGAAATTTAAAATACAAAGACTTCAAAGGTAAAACGAGGGTAAATTTTATATATGGAAGTATATACAAAGGTAATATTGATTTGTGTTAATTTATTTTCTTTAAAAAACTGCAAATGTACAAATGTGTAAAAGGTTTTTTATTTGAGTTTTAAATATTTCAACCTATTTTTCCGAGAAATACAAAAAGTTTGGGAAAAATTACTATCATTATAATTTTTTTTGTAACTCAACAAGTGTTGTCGTTACTATTGCCACCGTGGCTGGATAAATCCTAACCAGGCCCATACTGAACGTAGTTGTCTGATGAGTTACAAAAGCCCCGTATGAAAGAACTAGCTGAAAACCCGCGCTTCGCTACGGAGTACATTCAAATTAAATACAATGGTCAATGTATGCAATTAATGCCAATATATATATATATATATATATATATATATATATATATATATATACTTATAAAAAAATCGTAAGGGATATTTATTTTTTTTGGATAATATCCAATCGTCTGCTGCATTAGAAAGAAAAAGAATATCATTTTTGTCTATTTAGTTGTTATGCACGTGACGATAAATTTATTTAAAGTACCAGAAAAAGAAATCACGTGATCAACATTTAATAAATAAAATTCTAGAAATTAATCTTTAAAAATTCACCAAAAATCAGAAAATCAAGGTAAAGGTTCGAAAAAGATTTCATTTTGAAGGAATTTTTATGATCTTTCTCGTGATATAAATTTTATAATCCGCAATGTATTATTTTAAATGCAAACGTAAAAAAAGTTTAAAAAACAGCTTAAAAATTTAATTTAAAAAAATCTAAGAAGATTTTTTGAAAAATCTTTCTTAGTGCACCCCTACACTATTAGAAGAATCGCCATGCAAAATTTCAGCCCTTTAGGTCCAGCGGTTTGGTCTGTGCGTTGTATGTCAGTCAGTCAGTGAATGAATGAATGAATGAATGAGTCAGTTACGGAACTGTTTTATATATATAGATTTGAAGTTTAAACTCAAATAAACAAAAAGGTTTATTCTCAACTCTATATTAGCGTACAAACTAAAAGAAGTCATGCAAAACAATATTATCGTACCAACAACTTACACTAGACGAGTGATCATATCGCTATAAAAAAAATCGAAATTTAAATTGCTAATTTTTCAACATTTTGCTTTCAACCATTTTAATTCAAATCTAGATTTCTTTCATAGTTCCACTAATTTCGACGATATTCAACTTTACCCCAGCTTCAGGACAGCTTTTACCGACCTTGACGGTTTCTGCTTCTTTTTAAGGGTCAACTCTCTCTGGTTGGGCTCATTCGATTGCCAATTTCAGGTTGCTGGATTGCTGCTTGCATTTCTTTCCCGCATTGGTATGTCCTGTTCCCCTTCATTGGTAGCGGGCTCAGTCGGGGGATTTCTAAGGCTTAATGTAAAACATTTGGTAAGACTGGTGATTAGAAAAGGCTTTTAAGGTAGGACATCAATGGACATCGCATTTTTTCTATTCCCATGTTCACCTATGAGAAATTTTCCTTCTGTATATTTTTCATCACAGGTTAGAAAATGCATATTTTTGAATACTGCTTTTTGAATGCGGAAGTAGATGTTTAACCTTTTTCCTTACGGGGTGGGATAGCATGTATCCCAAGAATACGGGCCCAATAATGAATGAATGAATGAATATATATATATATATATATATATATATATATATGAAATGTCCGGATGGACATCTCATGAAATAGTTACGTACATCGTGGCCGGAAAATAATAAAATCAGCTTCAGGAACAAACTAATTTATTAAACAGTAAAGCAACACATCTTACTCGCTTCGAGCCAGTCCAGCGTCTCTCGCAAAGAGTGCCAAAAATAGAATTAGGTCAGATAGGTTGCTAGAATTGGCGGAGGAAGTTAGTATGTGGGAAGGTTTACGCCAAGACAAGAAGGACGGGTTACCATGGCAGAGATGAACTACAGAATGGGCGATTATAGGTAGTTAGTAATATTATCACACACACACACACACATATATATATATATATATATATATATACATATCTATTCATTCATTCATTATTGGGCCCGTATTCTTCGGATACATGCTATCCCACCCCGTAAAGTAAAGGTTAAAGCAGGATTGGTTGTTTTTAAAATTTTAAACTTTTCGTTGTTAATCTTTTTACAGGACATTAAATTAATGACGACTACCACCACAAAATTCAGTTTGTTTTTGAAAAAAAAATTGAATTAAAATGAGCAAGTTTTACTAAAACATCAACAAACTTGAAAAGTTCTCTTATAAAATGCGGGAAACGGAATTCAAAACATTCATTTGCTAGTCTGTGTCTAGAAAAATAACGAGAGATGAAATTATTCATAGCTTATCATGGGATTTGAAAATCTGCGAAGTCAGCCGAAGTAAGTTTATTAGAAGACAAAAATAAATAAGCATTACTCAAAAAGCTTAAGAGATATTCATTATTTCTTTTAAAATTTCCCAAAATAGATATTTTGTAAGTTTTAAAACATTAAAATTTCTGTAGTACCAAATCCGGACAGTTTTGTTGAAATTTGGATGAAATTTCACTCCCAAATGCCAATTTTGGCATGGGAGGAAAAAAAAGTTTGAAGTGAGTGTAATGGATGTTTTGCTGCGAATTAAATTAATGGTCAATATAATTAATAAGTTAGATTTTTATAAAAGTTCGTATTCCTTGATAATTATATATTAAAAAAGTTGATAATTCTGATTTTCTAATATTAGTAATTTGATATTTTTTTTAGTTTAAAAAAAGTTTTGAGGGGTTTGGTTTATAAATTTATGTAAGGTTTATAATGTTTATATATACACACACACACACACACACACACACACATATATATATATATATATATATATATATATATATATATATGTATGTATGTATGTATATGTATGATGCGTGTGTGTGTGTGAGCGCGTATATATATATATATATATATATACGCAGGCCCAGATTTCTGCATGGGCAAATGGGGCACTTGCCCAGGGCCCCCAAAATTATGGGGCCCCCTAATTTAGTATCAAGTTGTGCATATTTTTGAAAATTTCCTATATGTACGCAAATTTAAAACGGTTTCCGTATTTTCTGTCTTAATGACTATAATTTCTCTCTTTTTTTGGGGGGGGGGAGGGGGGAGTAGTTTTATCAAAAATTTATATCCACATTAATATGGTTGAAAGTATAATGATGGAAACAGTCAAAGATTTTGCCCTATTTTCTTATAAAAATTTTGATTTTATTTGACTACTTTTGCAAAAGATATTTTCATTAATTTTAACAATATTAGATTATTGTTTTAGCAACATAAATGCTGAAAATGATTCAAATACTGATCATTTGACTGTTATCATAATTCCCAAAATTTGTTTATAGATAGATGTCTTTTTTTTTCAAATTCAGTTGCAAAATCAAGTCCGTATCGAGGGTATAGGATTATAGGTATTGCTCTCGACACACAAAAAAAAGTGCAATGTGATGTGAAAAGAGGAAAAAGTACAGTATTTGGATCTTTCAAATATTTTCTTTATCATTTGTGAGTAAGGAAATTTTACTTCTGCTTTCTGTCTTTATATTTAAAAAAGCCTCTCTTCCAAACTACACTTTGCACCCTCTACCTATATTTTCTGAAAAAAATTTCTGGCTATGGGCTTGACATCAACTTTGTTTTTGGTTAATACGGTAAAGGAAAGCAGTGGTGGATACAAAAAAAATCCTGGGTGGGGCACAGTGCACTCACTATAGTGAAAGCATACACTCATCCGTAAGCGTTTCTGGTTTAATTTTTTCTGGGGGGGGAGGGGGAGTTTGTAATAACTCCAGACTATGATCTATTTTGAATTTCAAAAGAAAATTTCATGAATTTATTTATTAACATTAAAAAGTAAATTAATTAGCACTTATTATTATTATTATTATTTTCAAATTTTTGACTTTCTGGTCGAAATTTTTTGAATTTCTGGTCCCAGTTTATGCGGGGGGAGCCTGGGGGAGTGTCCTACATGTTCATGTGGAAATCTGGTCCTGGGGGAGAGCGAGTGCCCCCCCTTTGGATCTGTCCTTAGAGGGGGCCCCCAAAGTCTGCTTTGCCCAGGGCCCTATTGGGTCAAAGTCGGGCCCTGTATATACGAGTATATATATACGCGCTCTCACACACACACACATACATATACATACATACATACATACATATATATATATATATATATATATATATATATATATATATATATATATATATATATATATATACGATAGAGGGCGCCAGTGTTTTATTCGTCGGTGTGAATTGTGCAACGATGCATTTTGAGCATCTACTTTGAGTCGTTGTCAGATCTGATTGGCAGTGATAACCCTTCCAATGGGTTGCCCAAATTTGGGAGGTTACCGCAGTAAGATATTGTCATCCTGTTTGGCGGACCGGTCCCGTTTCGCTATGGCAGCCAAATAGTCCCTTAGTAGAGGTTATTACCAACTGATTTAATTTATTATGCGTATTCGATTGAAATTGAACAAAGAATTGAAAGATTTAACTTCTGTAAACACTGAAGCAGGCGCCCTCATCTATTGCTTTTATAGACTTTTTATTTGAAGCAATTCCCCATTCTCGTATTATTAACATTTTAAATTACTAAATAGGGCAATTTTGAAATTATTAGCACAAAGGTGCTACTGTTAAACGATTCACATTCCTGCCTCTTTTAGATTAGACATTTTCAATAAAACAAGGAACATTTCAATACCTCGGCGACTTTTAACAGAATAATAAAAAAATAATGAATTAAATCAATAACACCTCGGGTACTCATTTAAAATCTTATAGTTTTTATCTTATAGTTTTTACACTAAGGCGCTATTGTTATACCTTTGAGAATTTCACGCTTCTACTTTTTCTAAGACGGCCAAAATTTCCAATAAAACAAGTAATATGACGGCGTTTAAGGTTGCTGTGTAGCTGCCCTATTGTAGTCGCTTACCTCAATGTTAACCTGTGGAGAAGTTTTTTCCAATGATTGCCGACTTGGATTGAAAGATTGTTTTTTTCCTTCTTTCATTTGTACTTCGTAATAGAGATAGAAATTTTTGACTATGGTATCTTTTCCATTCTTTAAAACAGTGGTACGCAAACCTTATTCGACCGCGACCCCCTTTCTTTAAGAAAAAAATCACTCGACCCCCAATGAAAATATTTTGGAGGTAGCAGTTTTTATAAATTATGAAAATGTTAACAAAAAAAATTGAAAAAAGAACTAAGCAAATTTTGACAAAATATTTTAAAAATCAATGAATTGTATATTTGGGGTAAATATTAACTTTGCATAATAACAATAATAAAAATGTCTCGCTTGCCTTCTGAACTTGTTTTTGGCGTATCTCATGTGGCTAAAACTTCATGTTTAAATCCAGTATAAAGGGCTTAAGTCAAAAACAGGGATTTTTAGATACTTGTTAGTATTGATAAAAAACAGAGATCTTTTGACGTGAATGAAAATTTGATTATGAAACAAGAAATGTAATATTGTATACAAAATTTATAGACCCAAGCCTTTTATACCAGTCAAAATATTTTATTTTTTAATCAATACTAACAAGTATCTAAAAATCACTGTTTTTGACTTAAGCCCTTTATACCGGGCATGATAGAAATATAAATATGTATTTGTATTAAATTAAGGTAAAAATTAAAAAAATTAAAATTATAAAAGAGCATGACATTAAAATTTAAACTTTATATTAAAACATTAAAAATTATAAACTTCATTTATTTACATTAAAACTAAAATACATTGCTTTTGTAATTAAATGTTTTGTTAAAGTTCAGATTTAGATTAGATTATTGGGGCCAAATGGGTTGTACATTTAGAAAAAAATATCATGTCATATATTTTTAACACATTAAAAAAAAAGTTAAAAATTTGTAATTATGGGAAATTAAAGCATATTTTAATTAAATACTTGAATATGATATAAATTATTCTAAACCCTCCGCGACCCCTCCAAATCCTCTGGCGACACTTTTGTGGGTCGCAACCCACAGTTTGTGCACACTGCTTTAAAAGAAATGCAAATAATATTTTTAAATTTGGATAATTCGGGGAAAAAAATGGGGTGTGCTGTGTTTTATAAACGCAGTTTACATATAATTTAAATGTTTCGTCCACAGCATTTCCTGCTGTGGACGAAATTTCTAAAATGAATAAGACAGCAGACATTTTCTCCATAGGTTAGCATTGAGCTGAAGGAATCCAGTATGGCTATTACCCAGTAGCCTTAACAGAGGTAGGAAAAATAATGACTTTAATCAATAACACCTTCATGCGTATTTAAAATCTCAAACTGAGTTTTCTCATCGCTTTCTACAAGATTATTATAAAACTCAAACTACTGTTTGGTATTCACAAAATCTACGCATAAAAGGGCTCGATGTTATGAATCGCAATTTCAGATTAGTCTGAAACTGAAGATGCTGTTCAGAGATTGCGTAACCTCCACCTGCAACGCACTTTCAGTTTGCTGACTTTTTTGACAAACCCCGCGATGCCATCAATTTCACTCAAGGGGCCGATTGTTAAAAGACGAAATGTTTAAAAGTAGATAAACATCGATTTTATTTTTCAAAAGCTGTACAGTCCTTTACAGTTGTGGGTTGTCAATATTTTATTTTTTCAATGCGGCAGACATCTTGAGGATATTCAATCATAACAAAAGCGAGCATGTTGGCTACTTATTAATCTAAATTAGCAGAGAACTCGTCAAGGATTTTTTCTGTAAACAGGATTATTCGATCATTTCTGCATGATTAAAATATCAATTGCTATATTTACTTGTTTAACTATAAATTGTCCTTTACTTCCTTTCTAGTCTTCAAAGAAGCGAAAGGGAATAACTGTTTTAAAAAATTATTCTTATTGGGTAATAGGACAGCATTTTTTCTTTTTTAGTTGGAGGACTTTCCTGACTTCAACTGCATAGTTCAGGCGGTATAAAGTTAGGAGCCTCAAGCTTACTGAGATCCGGGTTCAGTTCCCGGTTCGGTCAGATGGTCGTTACAGTGGCATATGATGGCAGGATAGAAGGATAATGAACCGTTTCGAAGCACGTGACGATATTCAGAAAATAAATACCTACAGTGTTGGAAAAAATTAAATAAATGAAAATAAGTGTAGAACAAGTCAACATTCTGTATCGAGGTCTTGAAAAGAGAAAGGTTGGAAATTTGTTAGGAAAGGAATGTTGAAAATGAGACTTTCTCCCGTCACTGGGATAGTTCAGTTAGTAGAATGCCTGGTTTGTGAGTATTAGATGCGAGATCTTTTCCCGTTCTGCCAGGACCTCGCGCTTTTGTTCTTAAAATAAGATGTCGGAGAAGATAAAGAAGAGAAAAGTAAAACAACAACATTAAAAAATATTCAAATAAAAAATTCCCCAGTGAAAACTCGCATCCATATTCTTTTTTGAATAGTTTCTTTTTGTCTCAGATGCTTCTGTTACCACAGATTCGATTTGAACATGCATTCCTTTCGATCTCCTGCAAAAAATTGAAAGTGCTTACGTTCTTTCCTACCTGACTCTGTTTCATCGAAAAATATAATTTTTATAACGACAGCCAAATTGTGTCATTGAATTGAACTTAGGATATGTTTCTTTGGATCTCATAGGATTTAAATGTTAAATTCCGGTTTTGAGAACAGGATGACCTTTCTTGTAAACTCTTTTCAGAAATCTAGCAACAATGGCTTATCATACAAAATTAACATACCTTACAATTGAGGTATGAAAACAATTGGTCTGGAGGACTAAACGTTGATCTTTTTAATAATGAACTGATTAGAAAACTTTCGAAATTGGGGAAATTTAACAGGCAATATTAACTCAGGGAAGCACGACAGTTACGAAAGAAAATTATACTGGTTTTAACAAACTACCTGTTAAAGAAAGCTAGCTGAATATTTCCCCATGTCTGAAATCAGTGAGGCATCATTGATAATATTCGTAAAATTTTGTGAAATGGAATAGTTTTTTTATCATTGATTTTGGTATTTTCCTGTTAAATTGGAAGATTTTATTAAAAAAAAATACTTGTCATAGTTTTTTAAAAGTAGATAAAACTATAACTTCACTAGCAATAAATTAGAAAGAAAGAGCATGTTAGGAAACTGATCTTCCAGTTAGTTTCCCCTTACAGCTTTCTGAATTGTTAAATTCCCACATAAATTGGATTTTCATATTAAAACAAACATGCTTAGATGAAATCTTTGTTTCAGTTCAGTAATCTCAGGTAAATTAAATAGTCTTGTTGATAGAAGTTAAGAATTGTTATAAATTATCTTAGATCCTTTCCCTTAAAACGAATCGACAGGATACAGACAAATTTCCTTTCTTACACATTTTCAATTCTATTTGCAGATTTGCGAAACTTTTTCATTGAGTAAGACTATAACCTAAAGACAAAGCCCTTTTACACGCGAAGGTAAATTTATATTATAAACATTTAACGAATACATAACAAACATACTTAGAATATTAGAAATATTCAATTAGTAATGTTGCATCATAAAAAAACGCCAGGTCAAATGTTGAAATTTTCCAAGTTCAAAAAGTATTGTGATCGTATACTGCCTTCAAACCATACATATTTTGTTTGGATTGGGAAACCTTTGACAAATGCCACCTAACATTTAAATACTATACATTAGAAATCAGACTAGAAGAAAAGTTCCAGACTTTTTTTTCCCAATTCGGATGTACTTGTCCGATAGACATTCGCCTTTATTCACCGCAGCTTTTGCTGGCCATTTTATTATGGGAGCACCATACAGGCGGACCAGCATTACCACATATGAAGGGACGGCACAATAGAAGGTATTTTAGGGGCGTGACGCCAGGATTCGATCCGAGCACCCCCAGCACCGAAAGCCAGCACGCTGTACTACAAGTCCACCACAGACCTAGCTTCAGATATAAGTTTTAAAATTTTGCCTACTTTGGATTTTTAATACATAAAGTGATTAACACCACATGAGAATACGAAAAAAGTCTGGCGAAGTTATCTTAATTTTTTTTTTTATGTTAGGAAACAGAACAATTCATGCATTATGAATAATTCAAACCAATCTAAATGGAACACCAAAATAAAGGTTTATTTTTAGACTAACTAGTTGACTAGTTCAATCTAGTCGTGCCGTTGATAGTTCAAGAATAAGAATTATATCTCCATTCGTTGATAAATAACATTTTTGAGCTCAACAAGCCGTATATTTGAAGACTGTTTACGATGTTTACCTTCATTTAGAAGTACCCAGACGCTTTTCTTTTCACTTTTAAACGTTACCTTAGAGCTAAATTATAGCGACAATACGATAATTTTAATAAAAATTTTAGTGTAAATAAAAGGTGTGTGTATTTAGTGTAAATAAAAGGTTTAGTGTAAATAAAACTTGGGATTGAAACTTGGGTAATGAAATTTGGGCTAAACCTGATAATGGGAAATGATTAAAATAGACTATTGTTTCAGCAGGCTGTCGTTTATCTTTATTATTATTTGAGACGATTTCTTGCCAAATCTGATAACATTTTTGTTCTAAATATAATCAATAGATGACATCTCTCCATTCGCATTCGCAAAAAATGAGAGCAATTTTTGAAGTAATCGCAAAATGAGAACTAATCGGAAGTAAAATCTTAAAAACATTTTAACTTGGTAACCTCTTGTCGGATTCGAATGACATTAGGTTTATTCAGTTTCTTTCTATTTCAGAGGTACTGATATCTCACATGCATGGTGCTACTGTACACCTGGTTTTTCTGCTTTGAATAACAAACAAGCTCAGAGGTTATGTACTGGATAGACAACTTAAGGCGACAATGGACCTTCAGATTGACAAAAATATGTCCCCAAAACGATTTTTTTCTTTCAGAAAAGGATTCTGCAACTCCTCAGCTTTAAATTTAAAAAAAAGTATGTTGATCCGATCATTATTAACTGAGTTATAAGTATATATTTCAAACGTAAACAATGGAAATGTTAGTCAAATTAAAACTTTGAATGCCATTTTCTCAAAATAAGTTTTCATGTCATTTCGGTAAGTCCAAAATGTTCCATGCGTCATAATTTTTCTAGAATTTTCCTAAAATTGCATAAAAGGATTATTTATATATGTTAGAATAAAACTTAGTAATTAATTCATTATACTATTTTAAAACAACTTAAAATTTTTACAATAAAAAAATTTTTTTTTGATAAAATTTTGCATAAAATGACCTATTTTTGTCGATTTTTTTTCTAGTTTTTATAAATATGACTTAAATCAAATATTGCTACTAACTTTTATTATAACTATATAAAACTAGCTTAAGAGAGAAAATTAGATATCTCAGACTAAAATCAATGCGCATGGAGCATTTTTAAATACAGTAATTAACAAACTGATTTTAATTAATATCTTAATTAATTACATTCTGATTTATTTTTTAAATTTAGAATTTCCATCTCTAAACAACACTGTATAAGTATACAAAATTTCATAGCAATTGGTTAATAAATAAAAAAAAAGTTTTTCATGGTCCATTGTCGCCTTAAAATAATCTTGAAATGCATTGCATTCATTTTTCCATTTGACACCCTTAATAACTCATTTTTCTTGTAACTTCCTAATAATCCATTTATATTTCTATATAACACCTCAATAAGTTCACGTGATCATAATAAAAAAATATCATTACCAAGGTTACACTGATACGCAAAACGAATACACTCATATTGTGCAGTTATGTTCTAAATGGGTATGTCAAATTTACAAGTTTATACTGTTATGTGACTTTACTAGAGAGATGACACAGGTCAGAAAGAAAAAATTAATATTGCTTACACACCTACTGAAAAACAAACTTTTAACACGCTTAATTTTTCCAAAGTCTTTTTTTTAATGTTAGAGTAGTCAAACACATTTTATATCGTATTTTCAAATGTTATTTCAACTTCAGAGGACCATGTTAAGAAGACCATAGATTATGTAGTTGGAAAACGCGAACGCAAGATTTGGGGCTAAATAGTCATAGATTATTGTACCTGTTTTGCCTAATTTTAATTTGCCACAACAAAATGCATCAAATTTTAGTATCAATGGCATGCTAACTCACCCCCGATCATCGTAACTATTCCAATTACTATATGATAGTCAAAAGTTGTCAATGAAAATGTCCCATTTTAAACGTATCAGTTATTGATTTAGCATGAAAAATATAATTAGAGGGAAACAAACAAACAAACACACTGCATGCAAAATTGTTTTGCCCTACTACAGAGGCTGTTCGCACATTTTTTAGACGATTTTGGTAAGCGGTAATAAAAAATCGTTTGCTGCAAAAGAAATAATTGCAATTGTACTATGTTTTTAAAAGTCAAAATTATCGTCTCCGGCTTGAAAGTTTTGTTTTTATTCAAAATGACGTTTTTAACAAAGCAGTGGTTCGAAGGCTATATTTATGCTCTTTCCGAAGAGAAATATGCATACTCCGTTATCCAAAAACCATGTGAGAGTCATGGTTTTGTGATATCTAAAGAGTCAATAGGTAATATCGTCAACAAGAAAGGAAAAAAAAACGTCAAATTGGAGCCTCAAGTGGGACAAAAATTCCAAACAAGTATCCAAGGAAAAAACGGACATCTTCGACTATTGCAAAGGTACATTGTTTAATGTTAAAAAAAATCCCCCTAGTCAAAGTACAGTTGCAAAATCATTAAAATGCTCGGTGTCCACTGTAAACAAAATGATAAACGTTGATTTAAATCTTAAGAAAGCGAAAAAACGCAATGTGCATCGTCTTCTTCCAAATCATATCGCTGAACGCAGGACACGCTGCAGAATTCTATATGAGAAACACTTATCCAAAGAAAAATGGAAAACAATTGTCACAATAGATGAATCATGGGTGTATTTAAACGATTGCAACAAAAAAAGAGCCATTTATTATCATAAAAGTGGAGAAAAAAATTTAAGTACATGGTTCAAAGAATCGAAAGAAAGTTTTTCTAAGGGATTCATGATTGTAAGGGATCATTATTATCCTGGAAATTGCGGTGTCGAAAGATAGTTCAGAAGAAGGGATGTCAAATAGAACATTTAAAACACAAGAATTTTATGTAATTTAGTTTTGTGAATACAATATACATCGTCTAAAAAATGTGTGAACAGCCTCTGTATATACAGAAGTATTTATTGTATATTTTATGTAATGCATTTTTATACATTGTAAATTATGACCTTTTTCATAGTTTACATATTTTTAATCGACATATTGTTACTGATATTTCAGTTTTAAATGTCAATCATTCAAATCAATACGAAATTTTTATTGTAAATTTTTTTGCGATTAATGGAAATCATACAAAGTAAAATAAGCTAACAAAAGTAACAAATTAATCTACTGGGTCTATAAAAATTGGCCATGTAAGCTGTTATGTCTGTTTATCAATTACTAATTTTTGATACGCTATATATCTATTTATCTTAACGTTTTTCTATTCAAAGCCGCTAAAATTTTTTTTCATTCAAATTTGGGCCTGAAAAAAATCCATAGATTATACAAGAAACGAGTGATGCTTGGCAAAGTTCTCAGAAATACGTTCCTAAATCTGATGGATCGGAATCAATTCCTTGAAAAAAATTCAAATTCATTAATAATTACCAAAATTCAAAAATAACAATCGGAATTAACAATTTGATCCCCAAATAATTATCAGTTCAAATGAAAAATGCACGAGGAGCAAATACCTGTTTCAGAAAAAATAAATTTTTATCAATTATTAAATATTCAGGTTCAATGACTTCCTTTAAAAGACTTTTAATTAAAAATTTAAAATTCCAAAATTTATAAAATGATTCCCAAAACTAAATACGACTTGATAAAGTTTTGAAAATAGTATAGACTTGATGTATCAGGGTTAATTACTTTGGGATCTAACAGAAGATGGAGCGGCAAGCATATGGAATAACAGCAAATCTCATTTAATCTACACTGCTGGCCATTAAAATTGCAATACCATGAAGGAGGGACAATGCAAGCATCAAATTTGCATGAAAGGAAGAAGATGCCGGGCTATGCAAATGATTAGCATTTAAGCGCAATCGAATGACGCAGGAGGGAGAAACGGCATCTCAAACTCTGTATAAAAGGAAAGTTACGCAGCGGGTTTCTCATTCGAAAATTACATTTGAATGTTGGTTGTTTGTGAGAAGATCGTGTTATGCCTCGTATAAGAAGGAGAAACGGCTACCAGCACGTGTCGGAATTTGAAAGCGGTAGGATCGTGGCCTATCGAGAGGGCAGTTTATCGTTCCACGATATTGCTACTCGCAATGGTCGGAATACAACGACTGTCATGCGAATATGGAATCGATGGGTTCAGGAGAGTCCTACTGAAAGTCATGCAGGATCCCGCCACTATCACCCGAGAGGACAGACATGTTGTCAGGTCGGCCTTGGGGATCGAACAGCCTCGTCACGGAACTTGAGTCATGAAATGGACATGTTTGCAACACGACAAGTATCCACACTGACAGTGCGTTGACGCCTGGAGAAGCACGGACGGTCTGCACGGCGACCATTATTGCGGCTTCCCTTGACACTGCAACATAGAGACGTGCGGCAACAGTTTTGCACCTAACGACAAAACAGGATACCGATGTGGCACCACGTCGTCTTTTTAGACGAGTTCCGGTTCTGCATGCAACATCATGATGGACTTATCCGTGTCTGGAGGCACCGAGGAAAATGCACGTGACCTGCTTGCATTCGATATCATCCTACGGGCTCTGCATCTGGCGTGATGGTATGGGCAGCCATTGGGTACACGACCAGAACACCTCTTGTTCGCGTCGTCGGTAATCTGAACAGCCAGCGTTACATTTATCAGATCTTAAAGCCGGTGGCTGTGCCCTATCTTCGAGGTCTCGGAGACGTCATCTTTCAGCCAGATAACGCAAGACCGTATGTTGCTCGTCATGTCCTGATCTACCTCGACACAGAGGGTGTTCGACTGTTGTCCTGGCCAGCCCGTTCTCCAGATCTCTTACCCATTGAAAACATCTGGTCATGGGTTGCTGAGAGACTGGGCCGCCAGCGCTCTCTAGCCAATGCGATTGATGAAGTGTGTCATATAGACTTGAAGCAGCATGGAATAACTTGTATCTGTCATCCAAGACCAGTTCGACTCGATGCCTAACCAGGTTAGAGCCACTTTAGCTGCCAGAGGCGGCAGCTGTGTGTACTAATTTTGGACCCTGCATACCCCCAAATTGCCTACAAATTTAATCATGTTTTCTTCCTACTATGCTGTATACTTTCAATAAGTAAAGTTTTGTTATTTGCTTTCCTTCCTGGTGTTGCAATTTTGATTGCCAGCAGTGTATTATGATTATTATAGGATAAAAAACACCTGTTTTACCCCTTTCTTAAAAAAAAAAGTAGTAGTAATGGTCACCTGCTACGGACGTCAATCGAACTTCAAAGCTTAAGCCCCTGTTTTCCATCAATTGAAAAGTACCCCGACATTACAAAGAAATGTAATTTCTGATACTTTCCTCATGTAATATCCCTTTTCTGAGCTACACAGTATGTTAGCCTGGATATATTTTTGTGCTCTTTTACACCACTGTCGCTGAGCTTTCTTTTTTTTTTTTAATATTCCAAAATTTTTGCCGTATGTTTTTCCAAGGCTTAACCTATCTGGCAATGAAAGGTTTGCTGGACATAATTATTTTTCTTGCAATCGGGTAACAGCTTGCGAACGGTGGGGACTAACGGATGGGATCGTACCCTCTCCCACCCTCTCTGATTTCATACAGGGACTTTCCAGTCAACTGATTTAACGTGTTCCTATCTGGCTTGGACACGGAGGTGTTTAATGGCACTTGTCGGGATTTGATCCGGGATCCCCCAGCACCGAAAGTCAACACACCATAACTAAGCTACTGCCTCTGCCTTTTATAAGCCAATATTTTATTTGTAGCTTTTATTATGCTATAATTTGCATGAAATTTGAAATGAGAATGTGTAAATTAAAATTTTCGTGGTTGTAGCAATTTGACAGTTTCTCTTTATACTTATGTGACACAGATACGAAATTATGCTGATTAATTAATAATTGCAAGATAAAAAGAACTTTTTATATACCATGTTTTTAAATTTTCTGTTGAATCATATAAACTTGACAATTCTATGTGTTAATAAATACTTTTAAAAATTTTTTTGATGAATTATCCGATCAACTTGAAAGAAAATTAAGTTAATTGGAAGTTAACTTGCGTTTAACTTTTCGTTCCCGTCCCGGCCAATAGATGGCTGCACCAGTCAAAACAAAATTAACTGAAAATAACTGAAAATGAATTCAATTCTGCTTAAAGATGGCTAAAAGTATTAAAATAATGCATTGTCATCGTGTTCCGAGCTACTCTAAAAGTTTCAAATGCCTAGCTAGTCGGGAAGTTAGTTAAAAATCAATTGCAAGATTTGTACGGAACAAACACACAAACACACAAACACACAAACAAATAAACAAGAAAGCGAGTTTATAAAAACATGGTAAAAAATTATTATTAATTCTTCCCTTAGTAATAATAAAATTTCGCTCTCACCTCTGATCTATATTTTTCCAGAGGGGTTATGTGAAGCGTGTTGGAAAAATCATGCCTTATATTTTTAGGGATCCAAAGAAATATAAAGCTTATCTCTTTCTCCGCTAACCTGCCTAACTACTTGAGGATTTTATGTCGAGTAAAAAAAAAAATTGGGGCAGTTAAGGAATCTTTGTTGCGTATGAGTACTCTCTAGTATAGTACGATAGGCTTGCCTCACTAGAGTGATTTTGAATGCCTTATAATTTCTTCAAGATGGAGCAAATAAATAAAAACTTTCAAAAATTAATCAGTTTCTTGTTCTGACGACAAAACCTGAACAGCTTTCTCTCTTTTAACTCAAGGTCTTGAGTTATATATTGGGATGACCCAACTGGCCCTCTAGGGATAATAGTACTGTTATAGGTAAGGGATTTTGGCTGACAAATGAAGCATTTCAAAGGTTTCATGAAGATAACATTTAAAACCTTGATGCTATATTATGAAAATAAATCTTCAATATTCAGATGGTTTACACAACTGTCAGTTTTGAAATTCTTTAATTACCGGAGATATTGTATCAACTAATTTAGAGTGTCCAACGTCAGGTTTTTAATGACACTGGAGATACGGATGCTGATAATGGAGATTGGTTCTGCCGAATGAGTAAGTCCTTTAAAAATAAACATTCTAATTTTTCATACGAGGTATGCAAACGTATTTAAGCAGTCATAAAATTTTACGTTTTTTTAATTATTTAAATACATTTTGTAAATGTGTAAAAATACTTGAACAACTTGTTAAAAAATCAAATTAAAAATTTAAAGCATGGTTAGTTTTTAATAGAGGAGCAGTGCTAGCTCACCTATATGGTGCTCCCATTATAAAGTAGCCAGTGAATAACAGAATAATAAAGTAGAATAATAAAGTAGCCAGTGAGTAACAGAAGCAGAATGTCTGACGACATAGTGCCTCCGTATTATACAAAAAAAAAGGGTGTTTGATAGAGGGTTACGTTTCCGGTACTATTTCGATAATTTTACTGATGGATATTTTCCTGGGAAATAAGGTTTCAAATAGAGTTTGATCTACTTCAAAAAGCATAGAATTTTTGCTTGATATCTGCTTATCACATTTAGTACCTTTTATGGTCACAAGGCTACAATGTCTAGTTAATGGTTGCTAGAACGTGTTTACATGTCAACAAACATTCTGTTAATTCAACTTTCTCTTGAGGTGAGTAAGAAATTCAATGTAAATTTTACGTTATTAACTTAATTCTGATCTATAGCAGTAAAAACTGATGTTGTATTAATTTTTTTCTTTATTATTATTACTTTTAATATCACTACTACTATTAGTTAATCTGTTAATTATTCGTGTATGTTTTGTAAAAGAACTGTTTAACAAATATAAATTTTGTAGTAAGTATAAATAATTTTATTCTATAACGAATAACGCTAAAAATGGCATAGAATAAAAAAAATTATAAGGCTTAGAATAATGATAAAACGTATATTTTAAAATAAATATCAATAAGGGGATGAACATAAAGAATGATAAACTGAAAATTGAAGCAAGTTATTAAAGAGTGCCAACAATTGGTTCGACAAGGGCCAACAATTTGGGTAAATGGTGCCAATACCTGCGGTTCTTTTCATTGTTTTGGCTTATGAGCTAGTGTCTATTATTAAGTTATATTAGATATATTGTTACTATACTTGAGTCTTCTGTGAATATTTATGAAACAAATTACCCATTAAGAAATTTAATAAAAGTTTTACTTGATCTGCAACGCCCAGTTTAAGTCGATCAGAACCTTAAATTTCCAATAACTGGGAAATCTGCCGAATCATTTCTGTTTGCACAATGTTTTCTCTTTTGTACCTGAAAAAGGTTTCAAAACAAGTCTTGATTTATATAACTATACTTATAAAAAAATTATCAGTTTGAAGAGCAAAAATTTTTTTTCAGGGTAACTTCTGCATTTTACTCCAAATCAAAATTGCATTTTACTCCAAATCATTACAATGCCGAAGACAATGTAATAAAAGCAAAATACGCGATTTGAATAATTTGACTCTAAAACCTCTATAGTGTGATTTAACTGAGGAAATTAAAGGAAAAAATCTGTTGAGGTGTATTAACAGGGGAAGATATATTAATTAAAACAGCCATTTACTCGTCTCGTCAAACTCATATCTGTCTATCTATCTATCTAAGCATGTATATTTATATATATTACATATATAAACACAAACACACACACACACACACACACACACACACACACACACACACACATATATATATATATATATATATATATATATATATATATATATATATATATATATATATATATCAGTGAAATAATTGCAGAAAAATAAAAATGTGTTTTTTTTTGTGTGGATAATTTCATGCCCGGGAATTTCCATTCATTAAGCCGGCACTTATTCCAGCAGTCATGCATATTTTCACCTCTGTATTATGCTACATAGTTCCATCCTCCCTGCTCACACACGCCAGAAAAATCAGATTTCCTCCGCTTTGAGCGTCATTATTTTTGACCTATACAAGGCAGACTTCATCAACGAATTAAATTTTACATCCATCTTCGGAGGGCGATGGTGACTCCAAAATGGCAACCCCCTGCCTTGTGTATATCGAAATCGAGAGGGCGTAAAACAGAAGGGAGGAGGAGGAGGAGGACTTCGGAGTGGGGAGGGGGTTAAGGGGGAGGGGTGGGGAGGGGGAGAGAACAAGATTTTCGCGTCGCTCCGCTGATCGTGTCACATCACCCAGCCTGCCATTTTGTTCGTTTTGTTCTTTATCCCGGATCGTCCCTATATAAGGGAGCCCGGTGTGTTTACGACTTGCTTTCCGAAGAAGATTTTGTTGGAAAAATATCGAGGGTAATGCAGTACACACGCACACACATGTCTATATATACGGCGATATTCTAGATTCAAGGAAAAACTTATTTGCTTGTAGAACTCGTTGGGATGTGGTCGCACACACTTATATGCTATGTACTTAGTAACTAGTATGTGTTTTGTATGCTATGAAAATAGGCAAACTGAAACTTTATATATGACAAACGACGGAAAACATACGTAAATTAAAAAAAAAAACTCGACCCCTTCCTTTTAGGAGATTTTTAGAATATCTTTATTTTGGACGCAGTATATTACTAATTAGTCAATAATCTAGAACAGTGGTTCCCAACCTTTTTCCTACATCGACTCCTTTTAAAAAAATGATTTTCTTCATGAACCCCTTCACATTTATCTCTATAATATACAGCATACAACATAACTATAATACTATTAATTGCACATAAAACACTTAAAGATAACAATTTGACTAAGAATATGAACAAAAAATGAGAAAAAGTGGTTCATTAGGTTTATGTTTTATTGTTTTTGTATTATTTTCATTTTTAATTTCAGAAGTATAAACAAGATTTCATAAACATAGATTATAATTGCACAAACATCGTCAAGAGAAAAAACGAAACTGCTTCTCATGGTTGAATCGGGAAGACCCATGTGCTGTTTAAGGTCCAGTGGATTTCCCCATTTCTGCCTAGTGTTGCTACACAAATAAAAGCCGACGGCGGCATTCGAAGCATATACAAAAGCGTCATGAATTCGACTTTAGATGCATGGATCACTCCACCTTAGGCGAATCTGTATTTATACATATTAAAACGGATATTATTTTCTAATAATTACATTCCTAAAAAGTTAATTAAATTTTAAAACAGAAAAATTTATCATAGACCCTCCAATAGATCCCTGGAATACTATAGACCATTTTTAAACTTCCATCGACCACCAAGGGGTCCACCTGGACCCCGTTGGGAATCCCTGATATAGAATGTAGTTTTGTAAACAGCTCTAATATTTAGGAAAATTGAAAATGCTAGTGTCAAGCTCTTGCTATCAAAGGGATCGCGGCTAATAGCCCTAAGGGTTTGTGTACCACAGTTAAGGCTGCTGTGTACTAACCCTATTGGATTAGTTCACCTCAATATTAACCTATGGAGAAAATTTGTCTACTAATTTGCATCTACATAAATGCTGATAATCCAATAAAAATGACATTTTCAGATAGCCCGAACTTTTCTGCACCTTGCAACAGGATTCATTTGATAAATTTCGTCCACCAAAGGAATTTATGATCGTTTAAAACACGCTATACCAGATTTCCCCCCGAATAATTTAAATTTTAAAATATTTGCATTTTTTTGAAAACGAAAAATGCCCCAAGGTGTAAAATTTCTTTCTATATTACGGAGTACAATGAACAAAAAACAGCTTTAAATTCCAAGTTGGCAATCCGTGGACAACTTTTCTCCACAGGTTAACATTGAGGTGAGTCAATACCATAGGATTAGTACACCTCATCCTTCAGGGGGCCCTGTAATATGTGTTGTTGCTGATTTCAAGATAACTGTGTAAAATTTTACACCCCTTTTATTACAGAAAAATTACATAATGAAGATTTCTGTTAAGAGAGAGAGAGATAACGTGATTCACAAAAGTGAGGTTATTATTTAACGCTGTGATTTTTTCATGCGGCAACAGTTATTTTATTTCATTTTTTTCTTACAGGTTGAAATCATCAGTTTGCTGGATTTTCCCTGAGGGGGTTTGTTTCCTTGCGTTAAAACATGCACAAAAAATTCTTTTAAAATTGAACAACACAAACAACATGTTTCCACTATTTCCACATTGCTGGATCCAACATTTTTTTTATGCCGTACTGTCTATGTGTATTTTCAGTCTATTTTATCTCAGAATGGGATTTTTCATGATTTGCCATCTTTGAAGGGATAATAAAATCCCTAGAGAGGTATGTCTTGGAAATTTTGTACAGCCTTTCTTTGTTCTGTTTTCATTAAACAGTTTTCAGAATTTTCAGTTTAGAGTAAAAATTCTGGAAATTTTTTCCCTACAGCAAAAAGTATGCCGAATAAAGAAATTCTTTTTTTTTTCTCTTCAAAATGATTACAAAATCTGAAGGTAAATTGTTGCGAAACTTTCCCTTTGCAGGAAAGTGTGCAAATTATGCAACTGAAGTTATTGGTTTGGTCTTATGTATCAAGAACAAACATGTTTTAAACTTGTAATTTTCTACAAAAATTTTGATTCTTAGTAATCTTTTTTTAAATATACTGATTTTATAAAATCTAAAAACACGTTTGAAAGAAACACGCTTAAAAAATCATTAAAAATGTGAGTAAATATGAAAGGACAAAATATTCTCTCTCAGATTTTCTCCCGCCCTCTTAAAACAAGTTGGCAATCTTGTAACGCAAATAACTACATCAATATTTCATGTGGACATGTGTGGAGAGTTTACGATCACAGCTCTTGTGGTTGGCATGGGCATTTATAGCGGTCCAGAAACTGCAGATTTTAGACTATTTTGTCCTCCAGTCTCAAAATATGGCCTAGCTTTCAAAACCAGCCAACTAGCCAGCTCAAGAATGGAGGTCAAATCTCCTGTTTTTGGATCAGGTGGGATATCCTATAACTTTAACACCCTCAAAAACCAATTTCACGAGTTCTCGCTATTTTTCAGATCTAAGCACAACGACTCCTGCTTTTTTACCTTGTTACAACTGGCAAAGTTGTACCTAAGCGCCAAGAATTTGATTCATATTACAAAAGACATAGATTATACGGTAATAGGTTGTTGTTTAAGGATTCATAAATATTTGCTTTTATGCGAAAAAAAACGCACAGTATGATTCTTCCTTAAATCTTGCATTCTGCTCTTTCAGAACAGGAAGAAATGAGAAAGAATGGCGTAAACAATGGAAAGAACATGAAAGAAGGGAAATTATGTATAAGAGAAATGCTCAATCAAAATGTGTTTGTGAGTGTTCCCTATCAAGATTCAAAGCAGTGGAGATCAAGTTTGATATAGGAAGCTGTATATTTTCGTAGATATTCTACAAGGCCAGTCAAACCAGTGATTGAAATAGAAGCTTCTTCAATCTCGAAAGCATAAGAATTAGTAGACGTTTTTTGGTGCAATGAGTGATTTAAATTTAAAGTTAGGGTTCCTGTGATATGATTTCCGAGTAGAATAAATTTTGCAAACCAGGTACATGAAGAAATTTGTGTTCCACTTTCCTACTTGTAAGCTCAAATTGAGCACTGTGTAAACCTTAGTAATTTTTACTAAATTATAGCTCTATTTTCCTACCATTAGACCATGGCCAATATAAATATTTAGGTTTAGGGCCCAGAGCATCCTCTTCGTTAGCGGGTCTGGATACGGTACTGAGGGTTCACGGTTTGAGTCCCCACAAACACAATTGTATGAGTTCGCGTCTGCACCGGGTATGGGCCATTAAATCTGTATGCCGGAGAGTCCCTACGTGAGGTTTGTAGGAGTGGGAGGAGGGTAAGAGACCCCTAGATGTCACCCTGGGTAGGCAGCTTGGTCTAAATTCTGATAGCAGCATATTTACCGGCAGGAATACAACCCCCGAAAGCCCTAGTTGCAATGTCGGCCCCTGTCTGGTGCCTTGGAGGTACTGGAAGTAGTTAGGTTAAAGAGATAGTTGATTCGTCACAAAATATAAAAGTTAGAAAGAACTGCTACCAATGGTAGGAAGAATTATAAAAAAAGACCGATTTATTTCGCTATTATACTTAAGTTGATTTTACTGTAAATTGATCCAATACTTTTACTGTTCAAGAACCGACAACCAAATCTTGGGACGTTGAGCTCGAATACATCGAGGCAACATCTTTTTCAAAAATCTTCGTTTATACGCATTGTATACACATTATTTTACTCTTTATTTATATACATTTTCCTAGGTTTTATAACAAAAATACAAATTATAAAGAAACTCTATTCGAGATTTTAAATACGCACCCATGTGTTATTAATAAAATCATTACTTTTTATTCCTGTCAAGGCACCGCTATGTTAATCGTTTTGTTGCAAATTTTGGTGAATAGAAAAAGGCTGAAACTCAAATCAGTCAAAGCGATTACAATAGCACCCTTAGATTTTCATGCTATTTAGTTATCCTCAGGCTATCGTAATTTCGTATCATTTACTTACTGCACGTCTCTTGTTCTCCGACAAATTGTATGATGCATCTCATAAATCATAGATGGCGCAACGTGACCCATGTGTTTCAGTTAAGTTTGAAAAGAATGTGTACTCTTAAACGATAAGCCTCAGCCAGAAAAAAACTTGAAAGCCAAATTTCTTTTCGGGTAACATGTTTTATATTTAAGACGAATTTCAGTTGTACCCGCAAAAAAGTAAATATCGTTATTCAGGAATTCGAAAAAGTTTTTATTAGCAAACTTTTTACTCTAGACAACTAGAAGACTAGACATACGTCGCAAAATTCCATAAAAAATATTTTATACTTTTACCCTTAGCAACTTTTAGAATTATTATATGTCGCTATAAATATTGAATTCTCAAGGGAAAAATAATGTTACACACACACACACACATATATATATAATAAATAAATATATGTATCTATATTTACAAGTGCGTGTGTATGTGTGTCTGCACATCTATCTGTCTGTCTGTATATATATATATATATATATATATATATATATATATATATATATATATATATATATATATATATATATATATATATATATATATATATATATATTAGTATATGTTTTATATTTATATGCATATATATTTTCAAATTAAAATATACATACATATATATCTCATATTTCATGGATGAGAAATGGTTTTTTAATTTTAATGCAATTAACAGCAGTCTAATTAAATTTTGGCCTTCAGACAGACTGAGATAATTCGAGTATTGGTTAATATTTGTTTACATCGTTGACTTATTAACGTAAAAATAAAAAAATTAAGGACAGTGTTGTGTGGAACCGTTTATTTCGTATTCTTTGAAAGCAAATTATTTCAATTTTTGATTAATATTTTACAAAAAAATCCTAATTTTTCAAATTAAAATTTCACTGTAAGTTTCATTTTTTATATTATTAACAATTATTAGACTTTTTTTGTTGTTGGCCAGGGAATACTTGCATGGTTGGTATACCCGGATTTCATTGCATAATGAGTATATCGGAGGAAAAGCAACATGTACAGGAACAGTTAATTATTTTTTTACATTGTTAAAATTTTGGCAATATAAATATTTTACAATGTTGTTTGGAACTGTTTATTTGCTATTATTTGGAAATGATTATTTAAATTTTAAAATTAATATTTTATTCAAAATTTTCTATTTTATAAAATTTAAATTTGAATGAAAATTTATTTATTTTAATATTAACAGTTACTAAACTAATATTTTTTCTCTACACCAGGCTTGGTATTACAGGCATGGTAAACATGAACTTTGGTCTAGGTTCATTTCATTGCATAATGTCTATTGTACATGGAAAACAACAAGTACAGGATCATTTGGTTCTTGTTTACATCGCTAACTTTTAAAAGTTAAAAATAAATAGGTTTTCAAACCGTGTTTTCTTGGAACTGTTTGTTGTTTTTTGAAAACAATTAAACTGTTTCATTTTTGATGGTGTGCCATTTAAATGTTTTTTTCAAATTTGCATTCTAATATTCATGCATTTTTTAATACTAATTATTTATTAGACTGGTCTTTTTCAATTTTCATTTTTTTAATTATGTGACTCGGACAGGTATTTTTCGGGTTTAGAATTACGGGCTAGGTACCTTTCACTGCAAAATAAGTATTTCAGGAAAAAAACAATATGTACAGAAAAAAATGAAAAATGTGTAAGGGGAGATTTTAGTGTTTAACAACAACGTCCTAAAGTATGTCTCATTTTGTCGCACACATACTCAAGAAAAATAACTTGATTAAATCCTTGATAGAACCTGAGGCATCTGACTTTTGAGTCTGGCATGCTGTATTATTACATTATCGAGCGTTTGCATGATCATCTCTAATGAAGTTAATGGACTTTACCTTATTTTAACTATGCATCGTTGATAAATCATGCGTGTCTGTTTAAACATTCCTTTGAATACAATAAATGAATATTTTTCACTTTATTGCCATGAACAATCGTTGTATGTCATGGTGTATTGAACAACTTGAAATTAAATTTGTTTAAGAATAATACATTTCTTCAGTAACGTAAAAAGTTACGGTTTCAATTCCAAACGGAACATTTCATTTTCACTGAAATATATTAATAAAACTTCTTTAAGACACTAAATAAAAAAAATAATTTTACCTATAGAAATACTCACTAAATACAAGGGTTAGGTTAATCATTTGTGAATAACTCAGAAAGCATCGATAAATGCATAATTAAAATCAGGGAAGTAACAGTTTTTAGTGCATATGTTGGAAGAGCATAAATAGTTTGAACTTTCAAAAATGTAACTGATTGCTAGTATCACCTCACCAGGGTTGGAAGTTACTTTGGTTTTAAGTAGGTCACATTTTATTAAGAATTGATTGGAAAATTGCACGATGCCAACTTAACGTGGCGACATTCGTCTTGTTTACTTTTATATTGTCACTTCCTAACATGCGTTGAGGTGTCAACCCTTTAAACATCACATAAACGCGATGGTATTCAGCTTGTCGACTGTTGCAAATATGACGTCATAGCTTTTTTTCCCTCTTACGTATTTACCAAATGAAACTACTTCATTTTAGCGGACCATGTCTGTCCGTATGTAACTGTAGACCGTGTCTTTTATGCAAATGTTTAATTGTATATAAGAAGAGCAGGTTTGTTAATGTGTTAGTTAGTCTGTGGCATCTGTTAATCTCCCACTCTCGGTTAGAGGTGTAGAGATACAGTAACCACCGCTTATAGTGGTCAGTGGTTATAAGAATTAACCATTTATAAGAATCAATATCGCAAGAACAAAAGCAAATGCATTATTTGCATGTTAAAATTTTCGCTTTAAAGAATCAATCCACTGGTTTTAAGAATCAGCTCACAATCTTCGCTTTCCTTCCACTTTTCCACCAGGGCACTGGCATCGGTACCAGAGTCTGTGGGTTCGAGTCCCCCTATTGGCATGGACGTCTGTAGCCGTTCGGAATCGGCTTTAAGCAGTAGGTCCCGGTCTAATTAACCCTCGTGTGGTAGAAGTTGACCGTAGCGCTCGAAACCAAACCTTTCATTTTCCCACCTAAACCCTAAAAAGGCACAAAGTTCTTTCTTTACTTTTTGAAAAGAAAGACTGATAAGACGTTGGGATGGAATACAGTCGTAAATGCATCCCTTTCCTTTGTTAGACATCACATCAGTTTCCCCGTAAACACTTTAGCTAAACACTATCCTATTATCTTGTCCCAGGGGCATCTCTACCCCTTCAGATGATTAACGTTCATTAAAGAGTATTTAATGGTAAATTATCTAATATATGTATATGTGCACGTGTGTGTGTATGTGCGTGCGTGTCCAAAAACCTAACTTTCGGCTATAAGAATCAACCGCTTCTAAGAATCAAAAACAGTCATAACAAAAGCAATTCTTATAAGAGGAAATCACTGTAGTACCTTTTCGTGAAACATGTAAATTATTTCGTTAAGAGCAGTTGACTCGCTATTATGTGTTATACTCAGTGTTTGTAATTCATTTGTATATATGATCATCGCATAAATCCTTAAAGGATTTTTGTTTTTACGAATTTTTGTCATCCTTCAAAAGCCTCTATTCCACCGCACGCCCAGCACAGCAAGAATAATGCTCTATAATAAGAAAAACTATTATATATGTTATAAAACTGTCAATATCTACTCACCACAGTCTCTAGAAAAATTTAAAGCTAAGAAATATGGCAAAGACAATTTATAATTAAAAACAAGATTAGTAAAGGTTCTTGATTTAGTATGCAGCATCGGTATACCATTAACCTGTCAATATTTAGAAAAGCACATAAGTACGGAAGGCAGAAAAAATTAATTTGGTTATTACATTGTAGTAAACATCCACTTGCATTTCGAAATACTCAGTTAACAATAAAATGAACTGAAATTGCTTTCAATATTTTGACAAAATTCTTTCAGTTAACTAGCTGTTCAACACTATCGAATAATTCATTAGTTCTATTGAAACCCTGCGCCTAAACAATGAACAGCGGAAACTATTACTGTAGCTTACTAATTTTATTTGTAGCCATTTCCGCTTTCATACATTTTTTTAAAATAATATCTCGTTTTCATTAAAAATGTTTTAATATATTAATATTTGTAAAAATATCATATAACTATCTTGACTGAATTATCAATTACTTGAAACATTATAACCAAACAATTAGATAGTATTGTGTAATATGACAAATTATGCTCTCCATTCAACTGGTGCTTTTGCAAATTACCTGACGACAGAAATACTGTAGTTGTCAATGAAAATGACGTTAACACCTAGTTTAGAAAATTCATAAAATGTGTGGTTTATAAACCTGAAAAAATTTTAGAATGATGTAATACAAACTTTTCATTCGAGATTTAAAGATATATGCTAATAGAGGAAAATTATCATGAGAAATTAAAAGCTTTTCGTACTTAAATATTATATTTTTTATGGTTATTAAAAAGAATGTCACACAATAATTCTTTGTAAAAAATTGTTCACTTAATTACAAAAAAAATATTCATAATGGCAATAAAAGATGTAAAATATGTATAATGGCAATAAGAAATAAATGACAGTAAAAGGTATTCAAAATGAATGTTCGAAAAATGTATTTAAATATTTCTGATTGAAGACTTTTGAACAAAAAACGAGTGACAACTTTTATGAGGTATCTTTCTCTACTATTAAGTTTTTCAACGATACAAATTACAAATCAATTTAATGAATGCATGTTTCTTCAACTTTTGACTGAGGAATGAACAGATGACAAGGAATAGAAGTCCACGCTATCTATTGCGTGGCTGCTTGTTTTTCCCTGATTTGAATTTAATGTGAAAACACGTGAAGGGGGGGATATGTTCGCTTGAAAACATCCCTTTCATAAATGATAAGACAATCCCCTGCACAGAAGTGTCTTTCAAGAATGATGAATGGACATTATCAGATATCTGCTTTTCTCCAGGTCATTACAGGACGGGAATCACACGAGCCTCTGCTCATATAAACTTTTTGCTTAATGCCGACATCTGATTCAAAGAAAAGGCTTGGTTTTGCTCGGGCGTTGGGGTAGCTTCAGATAATATCCCATAAGATGTTTTGCAATAGCAATTTGAAAAATTCTATTAGTGGTTAATGATAATATATGTTAATTGATATATGTTTTTTTATTTCTTATGCAGAAACTTGTGGACAAAGTCCTTAGGTATATAGAAAAAAAGGGAAAAATACAAAACTGCGAAGGAGAACAAAAGGTAAAATACGTAAACAAGAAAAACAACTAAGATAAAATTATCATGCTATCATGGACCTCCCAGTAACGTGTGTAGAGAGAACTCCCAGTTAAGGCAGAGCTGGACATGATGTGCTTACCGTCAATGTTGTCGGAATTTCAAAGAGGGCATATAGGGATAGAAATTTTTTTCATTCTATTTATATACACAGCCAGGCAGTCGTGTTCATTTGCAATTTTGAAAGCAGCAACTGCAATTTCCTGCGAGCTATTGGAAAGGTAATTTAGGGTCTTGATCCAGACTTTATTTCGAATATAACTGATATATTTAATATATATTAATTGAACTCAAATTGATATTTTCGCTACAATAGACAGGTTCAGACTTCTTAGGGTCCATAAAGTCTGAAGCTGTTCCTTCTGTTAATTGAATATTCTAAGATCCCACAAGCTCGGATCACTAAAAGTTTTAATGTAAAGAAAACATCGTAAATATTATTTTATATTATGAGGAAATACTTGGCGTGAAATGAATATACCAGCACCCGAAATAATTACTTTATCAATATGTTAATTAAAGTTTCATTCTAACATAAAGAAAACCATTTGATCCCAAATGTAAATGTTGGACACCATTGCTTAAATGGTATTATATTTAAAGTACACAGTACCATAATACTGTTAGATAAAATTCTACTTTATCACACGAGACTCATCCAGAAAGTAAGAACCAGTTGCTGATAGATCCTACGCAGGTCACGTCATTGTAACGATGTGACCAACATTTGGTTCCTGAACGTCTGGTGCTTCATTTGGTGTAAATTATATTGCTCTATAAAGTTTCCTCGCTTTGCTATGTTATTTTAAATTTGGCAGTAAAATCGAAAATAACTCCAGCTGGGAAGTCATTGATAAAATTATTGAACGCAAAAAAACGTTTTGCGGTACTACCATCAGTGGTAAGGTACGACCACAAATGTTGAATCCTATTGTGAAAGTCTTAAGAAGCTGCGTCGAGCAATTCAGATTCTACGGCGGGGTTCACTGCCTATGGGAGTTTGTCTCTTGCATGACAACACACGGCCGCACAACGTCGTCCGTATACGTTCATTGCTTGAATAGTTTAGTTAGGAAATTTTTGAACAACCACCGCATAGTCCCGACCTAGCTCCTAGCGATTATCCTTTATTTCTTCACCTGAAGAGATTTTTGGCAGGTAGACTCTACAGAGTGATCAAGAAACAAAAGACGTTGTGCAGGAATGGCTGAATAGGTTAGCGGTGAGTTTCTTCGGCGAAGAAATACAAAAGGAAGTCTCACGATACTACAAATGCCTAAAAAAATATGGAGACTACGTAGAAAAGTAGTGTAATACACTTTTTAACATTTAGCAATAAAAATCTTCCAGAAACTTCTTCCTAAAATTTTTTACACCCAATTGATTCATATTTTCTCCATGTGCCTCGTATTATGTGGTACCATAAATAACTTAAATAAAGCTATATATAAAAAAATACAAATTATAAAAAAACGCCGTCCAATATTTTATATACACTCCAAGATGTTATTAATTAAATTAATTATTTTATTCCTCAGTTGCTAAGACATTGCAATATTACTCGTTTTACCGGAAATTTTTGCGAACTTTGAAAAAGCAGAAAAGCAAATATGTCAAAGTGTAACAGCACCACTTTAGTGATAATTACATATTGACCACAGATAATTTAATAAACGTACCTGTTAGGATATTATTTTCTTAATTTTATATAATTTATAATTAATTATTATGTCAGCTACAATAATTTTTCATGTTATATCTCAAGCATATAAAAGATGCAAAAGAAAGCGCTGTAAAAAAAATTTAATTTTTTACATATGTTATGGAATACAAGACCCAAATTTAAATTGAAAAGCTGTTCTTGAATTATGATAATGGGTTGTACTACAATATACACGAAGGGAGTAAAAAGGTGTAATATCGAAAGGCACTTGACTTAGAGCAGCAAACTTTTGGGAGCTTTTTTTTGCTATTAAACAAATAATATCTAATCTTGATATTTTACGTGAAGATATTTATGCTGTTTAATCTAATTAACTTGTTTAAATGTGTTTACATTTTTCTTTAAAGTGTATACAGAGAGACACTGAAGGGAAAATTATAAAGAGGAAGTTCACTACCGAGTTAAGAAAAAACTGTAAGACTGTAAAGTCTCTTATTTGCACTAAGCATATAGATACATATGTTCGACAAGATCATTGATGACAGTGGAAAAAAGAAAACAAACAAAAAAACTCTTCACGTGTTCGGAATGTACATAGGGATAGAGCTAAATAAGCGTAAACATATAACTGCATAAAATTATTCAAATATATCCACACAGATTTATCCCACATACTCTAGGACATTTGAAAATAAAAAGTGCTGATAAGCAAAGTTTAAGTTTGATCTCAGAATTTGAAGAAATGCTGTCGTTGTAAAAACTCAGCTTCGCAATTATCTAAGGATAAAGACGAAGAGAAAAAATATGAACGGAGAAAAAAAAAGCTTGGTAAAAATAAAAAGAGATCCCCATAACTTTTTCATATCCTCCGGCTTATTTGAGGGGGAAGTGTAAAACTTAACTGGAAATGCCGATTCTTGAATTTTCAGGACTTTTTTGTCGTTTTCTTCTTTTTGCAAACACGTATTCGGTATCTAGCTAAATAGTTAACGCTTGACGAATGTACTCTAAAACATATCCGTAATTTCTGCTTTTTTCCCTTGCAAACCTATCTCCTTCACTGATTAGGTTTTTTTGTACGTGAAATTGCAGCTAAATTTATGCGTTTTTATTCTTATTGGAGGAAGTTATCTATTTATCCTCACGATTTCCTATAAAATGTTAAACTTGATATTTTGCGTGGAATTTTGAAATTTTACTCTGTCGAAAGTAAATCAGTTTTTATTTAAAAAGAATAAATATTCCACGTTCCTTGAGCGTTAAGTGTAGCTAGACGCCTTAGAAAATTAGCGCTTTTTTGGCTTAGCATTCCTGTTGATACAGTTTTAAAACTTATTTTTTAAACTGTCTGTTTACTGAGTTAGTGATGCGACATCGATGTCAATGTTTTCGAAACATCGATGTTTTGATAAAAACATCGATGTTTTAAACACCGATTTATTGAAGCCGATGTTCTTTTTAACATCGATGTTTTGTGCTCGATGTTTTACGTTGTCTCGATGTTTTTTTTAATGAAAAAGTACCGTAATAAAAAAATTTACCACGTAGCATAATTTTCACACTCAGTAAATGTAAGTCTGAATTCTGAAAAGGACGAATACAATAGGGGGAATAATTCCTTAGCAAACAGACAAATGGCAATTAACAACCAATGAACCAATCAGAGCGCTTGGAATGTTCATGACACTCCAGAACCGTCCATGGTGTTTTATTTTACAAATAGTATATACACGAGTGCATCCATTTAAGTTTTTGTTTTATTCTGGTTTTATATAAGTTGACGTTAATATTATTAGTAAGATGTCTCCCAAAAGTACCGTTTGGAAATATTTTTACAAAACCACAGACAAATTGGCGAAATGCAATATTTGCCTTAAGTCCCTCAAAACTTCTGGCAATACCACGAATTTATCTGGACATTTGAAGGCAAAACATGGCGGTATTTACAACGAGAATTTTGAGTCATCAATGTAGCCCAAAGCAACCAAGTTTTTGTCATTTGTGCCTGCCCAATCAGAGTGTAAAATTAAATCACCTCCTCACCCACGACTAACGGAAGTAACATTAATGTTAGAGATTACTAAACCAGTTTTAAAAAATGGATGTTCAAAAACATCAATGTTTAAAAACATCGATGGTTTTTGGGCGATGTTTTATTAGCATCGATGTTTTAATATTGAATATCGATGTTTCAAAACATCGATGTTTTGTTATCGATGTCGCATCACTATACTGAGTACATAACTCGGTCTTTTTGCGCAGACAAGTGGTTATTTACAGGTATAGCAATGTCTTGCGAAAATTGTCATTATATGACAGGAAATAATTTAAAGACAAATCAGTTGCTCAAACGGCTTAATCAACGGCTTATCTTTCCCTGACCGGCAGATGAAAATTTTATAAAGTTGTCAAGCATGTTATCAGCACTTAGGTGCTATTATTATTGCTTTGCCAGATTTGCGTTTCTGCCTTTTACAAGGTCGTAAAAGTTTCAAGTCAAACAAATAATATAGCAACGCTTTGGCGACGTTTAACAGAGGAAGAGAAACTACTACATTAGATCAACACTTTTGAGTGCGTATTTAAAATATCAAATATGTTTATAGTTTGCATTTTTTATTGCATATTTATTTTTAGAATTTGCCAAGTTTTTCTTAAGCGGAAGGTGGACATTACAAAGCAATTTTTGAAACTTTTACCTCAGAGATATGAAATTTTGCTTATATATTCATTAAAGTATAACTATATCAAACACCTTATAAAATTTTATAATATTTTTTTTTATATTTTAAAAATTGAAATTTTTATTATGTTTTTAAAATGCTCCTTATGATAGAATTTTTAACTTCCCCTTAATTTTGCCTTTATATTGCTTATAAATACATTTGGAACAGAGTATACATTTGGAACAGAGTATTATGTATTACTTTGTACTTTCGTTGAATAGTTAATTTTTAGGAAATATTTTTATGCTTGTACTCTGAATTTTCGTTAAATTTTTGTACTTTTCTATTCTTAAGTTAAACTTTGATAATCTTAATCATGTCGAAACTTGAAATGGATATATACCTTTATTTTAATGTACAAGAGGAGTCTTTGTTATAAATTTTATAAAATTTCGTCAAAAATTGTGACGCAAAGAGCATTTCAAAGACTTGCAAATCTGGAAATGACTCAGCTTTTGATAAAAAACCATTTAAAAGATATTTTTTCACCTACCTTTGATATTTAATTTTCTAAAGCCACCAAGTTTTCATTTTACTTTTCATTACATATTTTAAATGCATTTTCTTTTAATATTTACATATTTTAAAAATATTAATACACCCCAAATAAAATCCCAATTTTTGTTCGATTTTTGGTAATGTGAAAATCCACCATCCACTTAAATTCGTTTTTAATTCGAACACATTTCAAAAGAAAAAAACCGAAAGTATGGCAATAAAGAGTGGTGGAACAAAAAAGCCTTGGGAACAAAATTTTGATTAAAATTCACACTTTTATTTTCTATGGCTAAAGCATACAATAAAGCTTTGGGAACAAGCTAAAACATAAACCCCATATTTATATGATGATTACATTAATAGATATAACATTTTTAATGTTGTACTGTCTTTGCGTTCCATGTTGTACATCTGTTTTTTAAGTGCATTTATCCCTTATAACGGAATGTTTTCAGGATCTGTGATCTTTAGAAGGATATATCTAAAATTCCCCGCATGGTACCACTATGTACAAATCTCATATGTTCAATGTTTTGATTTTTGATGGCCATTTGATTTTGAGTATAATTTCTAACAATATTTTCTCCTAAATAAAAAACCATTTCTAAAAAAATTTTTTTCACGTGATTAAAGTTTACATCTTTGGAATTTTTGTAAATCTCGGAGAAAAATTATTTTGAAGCTTTTCTTAAGCTTAAAAAATATTCAGTCAATTTTTCGACAGATATATAAAAAGCTAGCTGAATACCAGTTCTTCGATACGGAGTATATTCAAATTAAATATAACGGTCAATGTATGCAATTAATGTAAAAAAAAATTCTAAAAAAATCGTTACGGATGTTTTTATAGATAAAATAATGTTGAAGGAAATATTGGAATTAAATCTAATAGAACATATTAAAGAATGTGGTACAGTTAATATAGTAGAGTTTGAGGAACATTTCTTTTACTGTATTTTAATATTTTTTGGATAATGCCCTATCATCTGCCGCAATAGCAAGAATAAAAACATTTTCTTTGTCTATTTCGTTGTTATTCACGTGACGCAAAATTAGTTTAAAGTATCGAAAAAAGAAAAGAAACCACGTAATCAGCATTTAATGAATTAAATTCTAAAAATTAAACTTTAAAAATTCATCAAAAATCAGAAAAGGGAGGTAAAGATTCAAAAAAGATTTCATTTTAAAGGAATTTTTATGATCTTTCTCTTGATATAAATTTTATAACCCTCAGATTATTATTTTAAATGCAAACTTAAAAAAAGTTACAAAAACAGCTTAAGAATTTAATTTAAAAAATCTAAGAAGAATTTTTCCAAAATCTTTCTTAGTGCATCCCTACACTACAAGAAGAATCGTCATGCGAAATTTCAGCCCTTTATGTCCTGTGGTTTGGACTGTGCGTTATCTGTCAGTCAGTCAGTGAGTCAGTCAGTTACGGAACTGTTTTATATATATAGATAAGAAGCTTCAAATTTTGAATTTTAACTTTAAAAACAAAAGTGCAAAATGTTAAAGGGCTTTTTATACTCTTAATTGTCTTTGTAATATCACTCTTGATGAAAAAAATGATCATTCAAAATGGGCAGTAATAAAATGTATTTCTCCCGGATCTCCTTGTTTAATCTGTCATAAGCAACAGAGTTTAGTAGTATCAGAAGGTATGAGACTTCAGAACACCCATGCTAAAGCATGGTGTATGCTCTATCTTTGAAGTTGGATCAGAATCAAGAGAGGACAAAACAACTTTAGTTTGGAGAGAAACTAAAGTTTAATTATACCTTAATAGATCCAAAATTAGAGAACCAAGTCTAAAACGGCTGAGTAGTTTTGAGAATGTATTTTCCGTACGCAATAAATTGTTTTAAATTCGAGAAAAAATCCTTCTACACTAAATTTGCGATCATTGCTCTTAAATTAGGATCTCTACACCATGAGAGTAAAGTGAAAATTCAATGGATCCCATCTCGAGTCAGTGCTCCTGCTAACGAGATCACTGATACCTTGTTAAAACGTGGAGCTCAAGACCTTGGCGAGGTCGATCCTCGGGAAGAGGTTCTCTCTGAGGATGATGACCTGTCCATTCTAAAAAGAGCAATTTTGAAGGAGTGGAAGGCTGGTCTTCACCTCTTTTGGTATTTCGGATTTAAGGGCCCCGGAGATCTTTTGAACTTAGATATTTCCAAAGGTAACTTTTCAGTACTATCCAGATTAAGAACTGGCCCCATTAAGAACACGATTTTTAGCAGCAGTCAGTAACTCTTTCCATCATGCCTTAACTGCAATTCCGAGGCTACTCCTGACCCTATTTTGTTGTGTTTGGGAGTCAGCCATTTTACTTTTAACTGTTTGCGAAAACTTTGAAACAGATTCACCTACGAGATAGGTATGGATTAATCTAATGGCATTGGATCAGAAGAAGAAGAAGAAGAAGAGGAAGACATAACTAGGAAACACTGCGCAAGATAATGTTTCTAGGATCTTGGGCGCAAAGAATGCTGTTTATTTTCTTTGGTAATGGCCCTTCGAGATATTTTTGCCCAGCTAAACACACTAATGTGGAACAGATAATCATCTTCAAACTATCCTTTTAACCTGATAAAAGTTTCACAGTACCCTTCATGTCCCTTAGCTGAAAGACACTTTCCGCTCTGACATCGTAATTTTCACTGAGTGCTGAAGGGGAGAACAAATGCACATCTTCCGAAGACAAGCTTAAAAATGTCCCACTTTCAAAGCCAACCATATCCCTCTACTTCATCCGCATCTAAACTTAACTCTCGTTTGCATTTAAAAGCCCCTCTGATCTAACAGTCAAGAGTTCTGAAATAGTGTTCATCTCTGTTAAAAATATGTAGCTCGAAAGGTTCCTTGGTACAAATATAAAACAATATCAGGCACAACCAACTAAAAGTCTTTAGTGAGTTGTAATGCAGAATGCACTCTGCTGTATACAAAATTATTTAAGAGAAGATGTGACTAGACAAAGTCATTAAACTATTTGCTACTACCGTAGTAAAGTTTACTTCTTTTGAATATTCTAGAATTAGACTAATTTCTCTCTACCTTAAAACTCTCGCTTTGACAGTCACCCTTTAAAAGCAGTAAGTTTTCACGTAACTCGTTTTAATCATGTATCAAATCCAAGCAATATCTGATTCCCGTATTCAGTAGTGAGTGCTAGGTTGGTCATGAGTACAATGGAATAATTTTCGCATGAAGTATCGATATTTTTAAGTGAAGTTTAGTAGAAATTTACCAACTTGTTTGAATTTGTCCATATGAATTCCGGGTAAAATTGTGGCAATATGGTTTTAGCGTCATTTCTGGCTAAAGACAGATAATTTATTTAAAAAATTATGCTATCAAGTATTTATTGATCCCACTTTCAAAAGATGTGATGGAAAATAGATCTAAATTTTATGACAATGTAGAAAAGAGATTTGTGAATAGAAATTGTTTGGATATAGGAATTTAAACTGCAAATCTGAAGAAAAGCTAAAATTCAGTGCGTTTTATATAAGGTATTTAAGTATTTACTACAGTATCTTTTGAACACTTATGGGTTAAAATAATTTATTTCACAACTTATATATATAAAATATAATAAAATTTATGCTACTGTTTTCTTTTGTATCATAAATCTAAAAATATGCTGCATTAGGAAACAAATCTAAGAAAAAAAATTTAAAATAATCTCCTGAATATTCTACATTTTCTCTCGTATTTAAGACATTTATTCATTTACCCGAATAATTTCAAATAAAATATTTCTCTTGACACTTTATATTGAAGTATGAAATTTTATCCTTTCGATTATAAATTGCGAAAACGAAGCTTTTCGAAAATAAATGCATTGAAGAATGTTCAAAGTCGATTATTTGCAAAAGGAGAAGCGATTTTAAAGAAATATTTACTTAAATAAAATACAGTCTCGGTATTTCTTAAGATTATTATTTCTGTGTGAATAGTAAAAACATTTGTAAGTCTACCTTAAGTGCTCTGTTTATTAGGTATACACACAACACTGAAATGAAAGCTTATTTAAAAATATGGGGCTTAACACTTATTAAATATATAAAACATTTATTTATTTTTAGCTGTTTTCTCAAAATGTTAGAAAATTTTCCTTTCTGAGGGTAAATAGTTTCATATGAATAGATGTACGGCATGACAGATAAAATAATGAATTAAATTTCAGAAAATAATCTTAGGAAAAAACTATGTATATTTCTTTGCAGACGCCGTCTGCTTCACTTAATAGCGTAAAATCCAGATGGCAGTTTCAGGCATAAAGGGACTTCACGTTCCATTTTTGTTTCTTCTTTTGTGGAGGCATTTCAACCTCGTCATACCAAGGTAAGTGAAAATCTTCTTCGCCGTACTGCGCAAATTTTACTACCCTTTTTAACCATATTTTAGGAGTATTTAAGAAATATTTAGGACCATGTCTAAACATTTTTAATAATTGAACATAGGCTTAGTTCTTCTCACATCGGGCGTAAGGTGATTTTTCTCTGAGTTAATTCGAGATTTTCTGAATATTTACTCAGTCTAATACCTAGATTCCTAAATGCTCATTAGAAACAATCCTTAATAACAAAAAGGGTCAAAATTAGAAATTTTGGGTGTAAAAAGAGAGTTTTAGCTCTTTTCTTGTTTATGATCCATTTTCTTTTCTTCCTGTAGGGTTGGTACTACAACAATGTATGAGTTTCACGATGAACTTCCAGGAAATTTATATGAAGTCCAAAGAACTATTTTACATAGAAAACCTCTCTCTCGAGTTTGAAAATGAATATTAGTTAAAATATTTGCTTGAAATTTTCATAAAAAATAATGTTTTATACACAATTGCCATTATATTGGACTACCGTGTGGATTTCTCTCGCCTGATACGTGAAAATCGTGTATGGAGCTTACCTTTGTTTTACAATATAACTCTTGAAGAATATAAAGGAATTTCCACATAAAGTTGATTATAATAGCTTTAAATATATGTAAGCATGATGGACAGTCTAGTACCATTTTTTTCGCATTTTACTAATTGGAAAGTATAAAGGTCCCATAAGAAAATACAGGTACAGTCAAACATAAAGATTCAACTGTGTTTCGTAGTAAGACTGAATGTAACAAAGCCTGATGGGCAAGCCGAGGTAGAACGACTGTTTTATATTTCATCCGCTGCAGAGTATAATAAAATTGTAATTTAGCTATAATTACAATAACGCCATATGCAATGAAGCATGATGGACATGCCCTTGTACCTTCATTATTTCACTTATATCTGCTGTGGAGTAGTATAAATGTCTCATAATGTTCTTTAGCGTTAAATATAATAATACTAAATGAAGTTAAGCTTGATAGACAAGCCAAGGTACTGACTTTATTTTACATTACATTTATTGAGGAAAAGTCTCATAACTTAGATCAAAGTACCATAACGCTGTTTGCAATGAAGTTTGGTGGAAAAGTTGAAGTACCACCATTGTTTATTAATAATATTTGTTGTAGAGTTAATAATATTAGTTAATAATATTGTTGTAGAGTTAATAATATTGGTTGTGCCTGATTTAAAACAATATCAGGCACAACCAACTAAAAGTCTTTAGTGAGTTGTAATGCAGAATACACCCTGCAGTATACAAAATTATTTAAGAGAAGATAATTACATTTATTGAGGGATGTATCTTGGATACTATATGATTACGTGTCATATAGTATCCAAGAGTTATAACACAATGACATTGTATATTATAGCAAGCATGATGTTCAAGTCGATGTATCACCATAGTTTTATATTTTATTAGCTAAAGAGTAAAAATGTCTTTTAACGTCCAGTAGCGTTAAGCACGATGACGTAGTATGGAATAAAGCATGATGGTCACGCCGAATTACCACCATTGTTTTAAATTATATCTGTAAAAAAGTATGATTGTCTTATAACTAAGTGTAATAACATTGTGTGCATCGTAGCATAATGGTCAAGATTCATTGCCACCAATATTTTGAATTACATCTTCCAAATAGTAAATAAGTTTCATAACGCCCAGTAGCGTTAAATAAATTAATGTTCAGTGCCACTGACAACAATATTCAGGACCATAACTAATATATAGACATAGTTCCACTTCATGCTTGAAAAAAAAAATATTGATGCATAATGGTTCAATTACGTGAAATTGTATTTCACTGCGTAACGAAACATGTATATTAGTAGACCTTAATAATTGGTAGTAATGAATTTTTTAAATATTGATGCTGTACTTGCATTTATAAGTATAATTGATGGACATATACAAATATATCAAGGATAAAATAAACTTTAGGACTACTTTATGAATAAAGCCTAAGCGCTTACTCATTAAGTCTCTATAGTCTAACTTTGCCATTAACACATTCCCTAATCATCCTTCCATGAATAAGGAATTTATACATTCATGATCTGTAAACAGCAGTGCCAAACCATTCACTCTTTTTGCAGGAATGCAGGATTACAAAGTTCACGGAGGGCCTTGGTATACAGACTTTGACTCCAGTAAGTTAATTGTAGTCACGATACGCATGCTCAGTCGAGTAAAAAATAAAATTAAAATAGGCCCTCATAGTATAAAATTAAGTTTAAAAATATTAGAAAATTTTAAAAATATAAGGAAAATAATTAAGTGATGGAATCAATTTTAGAAAAAATGTCTTCACCAGGAATCGAACTCGAGACGAAAGATAAGCGAGTGAAACCGCTACCAACTGCGATTTCACTCGTTCTTCCTTCATCGATGACTAATAAAAGTTTTTAATAGAAAATGTTTTCTGGGGGACCTTTCTCCCCGTGCGACTTGACATAAAAAGAACAGAAAATGTCCCAGGTAGTTTTATTTATCTATAAGGGATACAATGTAATATAGCTGGAAAAAACTGAAGATTCTCTTTACATAATAACTGTCTATGAGCGTTAATCTTGCAACGTCCAACAGCATAAAATATAATAAATTTAAACGTAACCCTAATGGACTAATAAAAATTATCTAACCTCATTTATACACACAAATATATTTAGTATCAATTTTACAGTAAATTAAATACGCTTGCCAATACCTGATAAGCTTCCTCTATGCTTTAAAGATCATATTCTTCATAATGTTCCCTGATCTTAAATACAACAATCTATGCAACTAAATTGCTTTTTTGATCCCTTATTAATGGTCCCGATAAAACGTTTATTATCCTTTAAAGCTTTTAATAACATTTAGAAAACTCTAAATATATTACATGATGGGAATTAGTAAAACTCATTGAAAATCAAGACTATGAGATTTCATATATTTTAACTGCAGTGCTTCTGCTTGTAAAATTTCCCTCACTCAAGAACTTTTGAGTTCATGTAATATGGAATAAAAAAATTATGTAGTTCAGATAGTAATATCAGATTTCATATCATGTACTTATGACTAATAAATATTTTAAAACTTCTCATTATAAATTAGGCTGCTTCAAATAGTTTTGGTTTATATATTTTTTTCTCATTGTTTTCAGCCTCTAGTATTTCATGAATTGGCTAACAAAACTGTTGGTCTTTCATGTTATACTCACCTGAAAAACTTTAATAGTGTTCTAATAACTTTTCGACAAACTAGGAGAAATAATTTGAAATTTATCTCTTTACTTTTTTTATTGATTTAAGTTTTTATCGATTACATTAATATATTAAAAAAATTATTTTATTTGCTTTTATGATGCATATAATCTTACCTCCTATTGGTGTACGTAAATGTAGTAGTTTGTTAATACCCATTATATTAAAGTTTAACGCAATTCCGAATGTTTCTACCGAATAAAAAAAATCCAAATTCGAAATCAAATTATTACATACCAAAAATGAATATATTAGTAAGTCATAAGTTACTTTTTCGGAGCTGAAGGTTACACCCCCAGTTAGGTTTGACCTTCATTGATTCGTTGGTTTAAAAAGATTTTTAGTTATTTTTACACTTCTCGTCTTCTGTAGCTTTTACAGCTGGGATATGTTAATAAACTTTCGCGTCTGACAACAGCATTTAGTCTTAAATATTCAAGTAACTGTTGTGGAATGTTAACTAACCTTTTTATTGCCAAAATAAGTTTCAACATGAACTATGGTGAATTTTTCGTATTCATTTCCGTTCGCATGAAACCCCACAATGATTTTAAATGATTATTTACTCTGCTTTCTTTTCTCATATTTAGTATATCTTAATCATACTCCCTATATCAATATATAATTCATAATAATGATAACGGTAATTAATTCTACTTTTTATCATTTTTATTTGCTTTTTATATATCGTAAATTCATAATATTGAAGATAATTGAGGCGTTCCCGTTGAAAAGCGAGTAAGTACCAAAATTTCCAGAAATTATTTTTTCACTGATACAAGGGTTTGTTCCAAGGCTTGGAAAAGGAGGTAAGTGTCAGATCAGAACTTAACAAACCATCTAGGCACTTGCGTCCTTTTCCACGCTATTAGCCTTGGAACAAACCCTTGTATCAGTGAAAAAATACTCTCCGGAAATTTTGGCACTTACCCGTTTTTCAACGGGAACGCCTAATTGACTCTTTCTTTTTTTTCTTAATCGGTATTACTTAAACGCATAGTATGAATCTCGTTAATTTTTTTCCGACTTGGCAGGTCGATTGTCTTTTGACATTCACCCATGAACACCATAGAAGTTGTTTGTTTCTTGTAATGGGGGCACCGTAGATGTGAAACAACATTGTCCCCTGGTGCCATTTCAATTTGGACCGGGTACCTCCAGGGGCGATATATGGGGGGGGGGATCTTACCCTGTTCTAAATTCCTACCACCACACGGAACCACTCTCCTGCCTACAAATTTACCCTGACCATACCCGGCGTAGACACAATGAATCATGATAATTAGCTCATTCTTTTATAGTACCCAATATATCTTAAATTCATAATATTGATTATGATGATTAACTTTTCATTTATTTCATACCAAATATATTTGGATTTCATAATCTTGATAGTGATAATTTCATTTTTCCTTTTTTACCCTACTCAATATATTTCAAATGCATGGTATTGATAATAATAGGGTAGGTGTTAAAAATATCGCCTACTCTAACTTTTTTTCGACATTTCATCCACTTTTTAGTTTCTGATTAGGCTGGAAACTCAAAGAAGATCCCTAAGAACTATTTCCTTTGGTATCCTGAGATCAACCAGCTCCAAAACTAGTGCCAGTATAAGTTACGTAGCTAAATAGGAAAAATTGAAATTTCCAGTGAACTCCAGAGCAGTTCCTAATATTGCCTACCCCTGTTCCTCTTACCGCCTACCAGGGGAATTTAGGAGCACCTGTTAACCCTTTCAGGGGCAACAACCTACACCGTTTGCACGTTGTAGATTTCTTCCCGCTTTTTTTTAACCTAAAAAAATCTTGAAAATTTTTCCAATTAAAGATTGCAAAATGTTTTAACTTCTTTAAACTGATAACAGATGGAAGCACTAGCCATTTTTCTGCTCATTTAACTAGAATACATTGAATGCAAGTAAAAAAAAGACTACATTTAGGCGTTTGCACTGTGCAAACGGCGCCCCTCAAAGGGTTAAAAGGCGTTGCTAGCAAAGTCTCTGTTTAATGCACTTTCAAATGGTATAGGCAAAATTAGAATTTGAATGCACCTACCTGGTCATTCACTGGATTCCGATTCTTTGGAGCCAAAGTTTTACGAAGACAACAGCCAAAACAACTTCAGACGCCATATAGTTTCTGCTGTCAGTGATAAGAGCGTTGTCGCTATCGCCGCTGTTAGTACAGATCCAGAACTAAGATGTTACTGCATTTTCTCATACACAGCGCGAATCATACTTTAGAAAACACGAGTATGCGATATTAGGCACAGGGGCGATATTTGGGACACCCACCCAAATTAAATCTTCCTCATTTTTTAAACTCAATCTATAATAAATTCGTAAAATTGATTCAAAATATTTAGAAAAGTTACTTGACACAAAATTTCCAGATTTCCTTAAACTTTAGATCCTCACTCGTTTCATGTGCCAGTATTGTATAAAAATGATTTCTGTTTAGTAAGATTAATTGCTCTAAAATCATTGAAAAACTAAGAAAGAATGTCAGTACTCCCCGGGCATATACGCGATTAGTTCAAGATTTTCCACATTTGGCAAGTTCATTTGACGCTAAATTGAAAGTAGCGATGATAGAGAACTGACCGTCCTTTCTACAGCTTCATGTTTAAGATAGTAGCTACATTTGCAATACTTAATTAGTGCAAAACCTATGTAAATATTCGTATAAAGAAAAATTAAATTCACCCCTGGCTCTGTGAAGTTAGCATTTTTTGCACAGTTCTTTGTATACTCTATGAGGTTATATCGGAAACGGGCCCCGTTCTCTGAAATATAAGAGAATACTGCTCAGCCACTGTGTGGACCGAGAAATCGGCTTTCGAAAGGTACGGATTTATGGCGTGACTGTCTAGGAATGTAAGATTTATGGAAGAACGGTTCAAGAGGACTCTAGTGGTGATGGATGAGATGAGAAGAGATATGGGAACAGTTATGTGTGGGGTGAAACGAGTTAGGAGACGTATGAGTGTGCGGACAGATATATCGCCCCAAGAACAACGTTTCGGATGTGAACAGCGTGGTTCTAGACGCTGCTTGCAATATCCCTGAAAAATCTTTCTTGTGATAGAGACTAGATGATGGTAATTTAGAATGAATAGAGAAACGCATTACGAAAATAGGATGTTTCTTTGTTTGAAACTGTGGCTCTTTAGAAACGTGCTATGAATTTTCATGATGTAGGAGGAAAATAAGTAGGAGGCTTTGAAAATTTAATAGGATTCATTTTCGGATGATGTAGATTTAAAGACAAATTTAGAGATTATATATATATATATATATATATATATATATATACACTGCTGGCCACACAAATTGCTACACCAAGAAAGACAAGAGATATCACAACAAAATTTATTTTGTAGATAACATGTTGACCAAGTATCAAATGATTAAATTTATAGACTTCTGTGAAGTGTGGTTCCTGCCAAAATCAGTAGCCAGAGTAGCCGCCATTGTTGGAGATCACCGCTGCCACACGCCTCGGCATTGATTCAAAGAGACTTTGGATGAGTTCTTGGGGTACAGCAGACCAAGCAGCTTCCACACGTTGCCAAAGTTGATCTGCTGTGGCAGCTGGGGATGGAATCTGGGTCAATCGTAGAGCAACCATGGACCACATGTTTTCTATCGGCGAAAGATCCGGAGAGCGAGGCGGCCAGGGAAGCAATTCAATCTGGCGATTGACGAAGAACCGTTGGACAATGCGTGCCACGTGTGGTCACGCATTATCCTGTTGAAATATGGCTGTGGGCAAGCCCTGAAGGTAAGGAAGGACAACTGGCTCCAACACCTCGGAGATGTAGCGCTGGCTGTTTAAAGTACCGGCAATGCGTACTAGAGGTGTGCGAGAGTGATATCCAATACCGCCCCATACCATAATACCCGGTGCAAGACCAGTGTGGCGGTGCATAACGCAGCTGTTCAGCATCCTCTCTTCACGGTGTCTCCAGACTCGAATGCGACCATCGTGGTGTTGCAGACAGAAGCGTGACTCGTCAGTAAAGACAATTTCATTCCATTCTGCCGTCCACATCCTTCTGTCATCGCACCATTGGCGGCGGAGACGTCTGTGGTTCTGCGTCAAGGGTAGAGAAAGCAATGCGGACAGACCACTCTGCTGTAAACGGCGTCGAATGGTACGCGCAGACACTGGATGATGCGTTACAGACTGCATGTGCTGTGCTATGGTTCGTGATGTGACTGAGCGATCCGTCACTGGCATGCGCACAATTTGCCTGTCATCACGTGAAGTGGTGCGCTGAGGTGGATGCGATCGAACACGCCGGTCCGTCGTACCCTCCTGCATCCAACGATCACATATCCGCATTACAGTTGTTTGGTTCCGTCCAACACGACTACCGATTTCCCTGACAGATAATCCACAATCTCGGTAGGCCACTATCCTTCCTCTGTCGAACTCGGATACTTGATCAAAAGATGATCGCTGTTTTCGACGAGGCATAATTGATCGTTTTTTTGAAAAAACCACAAGAAAAACACAATTGCCGAACTTGAAATCGTCGAAATCTCCAAGCCTTAAATAGCGCTTTGAAGTGGAGCCACAGGCGCGCGGGATGTGCGTCTGCGCTGAAATTCTAACCATTTGCATATCTCACCTCCGCTAATGCATGTTGTAAATTTCATGTTATTTGCATGTTTCCTTCAGGGTGTTGCATTTACAGAGGCCAGCAGTGTATATATATATATATATACTAGCGGACCCGACAGACGTTGTCCTGTTCAAACGTTGTAATTCTAGCTGAAGTACCCGGCGATGCCCGGAATTTTAAGAATATTTGTCAACCAAAATCAATTTAAAAACTAAACACAGTATAAGTAACATAGAAAAGATTTACCCTTTATGATTAGAGCAAAAAATTCTGAAAAGTAAAACATAAAATATATAAATTTATAATAAACCTATAAAAATCCATTAAAAAACTAAACGCAGTATAAATAACATAGAAAAAAAAACATACGAAATGTTATACATATTAATATTATGAAAACCCAATTAAAAATGTATAAATGTATAATAAACTCCTCAGATTTCAACTATATTCGGTATTTCATCATAAAAAAGCTGAAAAAATAAAAATAAATAAAAATTAAAAGAAAAAAATAATAAAAGAAAATAAAATAATAATTAAAAAAATTATAAAATAAAAGCTGAAATAAAAAAGCCTTAAAAAAAAAGGTGAAATAACAGGTCTAGCAAAATTTACACAACTCTGGATTCGAACCCGGGTCGAGAGCATGGTACTTGCGCGACCTTCCGAACGCGCCACAATGACACGGTGTTCTACTGAGTAAAGTGAAACATATTCGCTATTGGAAAGTTGTTGTGGGCTGGTGATTATAAATGTCAGAGGAGTTTTTACTCAGAAATAAGTTAGCAGGATAGAATCTTAGTCTTTAGCTCTTCAATAGGCACAAAGATATAGGCGAGGGGGACTGCAGTAGCGATTAAAAAAGATCTCGTGTCACTTAGCGTGGTTGATTCGAATTTTCCATCGCGTGTCGAGAATATCAATATGCAATTAGATCTGATCTATTTTAGAATATAAAATCTGACATCAAAGATTATTATTTTCATTTATTATTCTGGTTTAATATATGACTTGAAACTTTTTGATTTTCTTTATTTTTATATTTTCGCTCGCTGTTTACTAACTAAACCTAACGTGGACGCCATTATCCAGAGGGGTGAATCCACAAACTGTAACAGTTTCCATTTACCGGACGCACCCCCTGATAAATTGTTGGATTTTTATTAATTAATTAAAAATATAAAAACATTTTCTATCGGATCAAATTGTGAATCTAAACCATTCTCGAATCAACTTAATCGCACACACAAAATTTCATAAAAATCAGTCCAGTCGTTTAGGAGGAGTTCAGTTACATACACACGGACAGAAGAAATATATATATAAGATATATATATATATATATATATATATATATATATATATATATATATATATATGAAACAATATCATTTCACTTTCATTAATTAAACGCCTGTTCGAAATTCTTCCATTTTATCTCAATAAAGTATCGCCCCTTAATCCAAATTCTGATCTAAAGATAACCAAAGTAACCGATTAGATTTTCTCCTAATACACGTGTAAAAGCTAAAGTTGTTTTTAAAAACAGTGTGACGCAATGTTCTAGAAAATTCGAGAGATCGTCCGATGAGTTCCACGTGATACCAACTAACCAATTAAAAGTTTAGGCGTGTTGAAACTTTTTGACGCAGACAGCGTTCTCCGTGGCTTTTGTGTGTCTGCGATTCACCTGTAAACATGTAGCAAATTGCGCTGCAGTTTTTGTCCATTATACGTAATGATCCGGCGGGTTCCGGACAGTTTAAATGTGATATGTTAACCGCTGTATCTAAGTGTATTTCAAGTAAACGATGTAAAATATGTCCAGCAGAAACTCCAAGAAATAAAGACTTTGTTATGATCGAATGAATCGTTTTTCACTCGCCTGGACTATTTCTGTGTTTGCCGTCCACGACTCCCAACAAGTTTAGCGATTTTCATTCCACAAAAACTGAAATCTGTATGAAAGGTGATATCTGATACCTCCGGCCTATTTCCTCTCCATGTATACCTGCTACGACAACCTGAAAGTCATCGAAATTCCTACTCTTCGAGTCCTTCATTACTTACACACACACACACACACATATATATATATTTAATGCTTGAATTGAATAAAAAATGCTTCAATATATGTTTGGTAATGTCTTAAATATTCTCTCTTGTATTTCTGAAATATCTTAAACTTATTCAAACTACTTATAACCCCAAATATCTAAAACCGTAACTGCTCAGCCAGTACTTTTGTGCTAGATAGTTAAGCCCCTGAAGAGGACAGTCGTAGTAGCTCAAAAGTTACTAAACTTTCTTTTAAGATACATTTTGAAGACCTTTTTTGTCCAGTTAGAGAGCTAGATTTTGACACTTGTCACGCTAAAACATTCCTGAAACCTTGTTCATGGAGGATGGTGAATGCCTATCATTGAGAAGTGGCATAAGAGTGCTACTACAAAAAACCTTTTGATGAGAGTTTCAGAAAACTACCACCACGTAGTATTTTAAATACCTAATTTAAACAGCTGATTGTCCCGTAGTTATTTGATTTCCTTTCTAAATACACCTTTTTAAAAAAGTTCATAGACTCTGTAGGTTTAAGTCCCGCTTTTGGCGTGGATGTTTACAGACACTAGGATTTACTTTTAACTGCTGATCCTGGTCTGTAGAGCTCTTGATGAGTAAAAGTTGACTAAATTGTTCTCAGCTAATCAAAACACTAAGAACTGTTCACTATCTATCATCTGTTTGAAAGGCACACGTAAATCTCCCTAGAGCAGAATGCAGCCGATCACTTACGAGTTCATTCTTTTAAGCAAGTTATATGTGACATCATACAGCAGCGAGAAATAATTAGTATTAATTTGTAAAGGGAAACAAACTCTTATTTTAAATATTTTTAAGTTATATGACGTCACAGTGACGAAAGAGAATTTAGTATGTAAATGAAACACTGACTTGATTAACAGCGATTTTGCTTATTATAGATTTCAAAATACTTTTAGACTACGATTTGTTGATTAGTTCATTAATGATGACAAATATATATATATATATATATATATATATATATATATATATATATATATGTATGTTATGTATAATATTTATTTACTTAGTTTAAAGTTTTCTAAGTCATTTGGGATTCTTTGTGTAATTTGCAAAAACTGAATTAGCAGTTTATGTATTTTTCGTTAATTTCAATGTATAAGGGCATTTTTATTTTAATTTTTCATATTGGCACAGTCTGCAAGTGATGAATAAATTTTGTTATAATCTATTATTTTCTTCATAGACATTTATCAATAAAGGAAAAAAGCCTTCATAACATAAAGCGATAGTGAAAAGCTCATATAAAGCTTACAAAAAATAAGTGAATGTGAAAAAAATGCATTGTTAAATTCTCGCAGTGTCGAGTAATGCATAGTTTATTAAGTTTGCAATCCATGCAAAAATTTTTTTAAAAAACAAAATTACCTTATAATCTCATTTAAACATAATTCAGCGAATGTCTGTTTAGGAATTATTCAACTAAATGCATCATACAAAATACACCTTCAAAACATTATAATAAGATTTACGAATGAGTAGACTATAATTAGGTTCTTTTATAAAATAACATTTCGCGAAATAAGAATTAGCTACTTTTTCCTCTTTCGAGTCAAGAGTGAAATAAAAAATAAATCTTTGTCACAATAAGTCTTTCTGATGATAATGCATGCTTTCCATTATTAAATGTTTGCTTCACAACCCGTAGATCCTTGAACTTTATCTGTATATAATTTGCATAAAAAGCTATTAAACTGCGCTGATGTACGCCTGTGAGATATTTATTCTAGACACAAATTTAATCAATGAATATTTCTACAGGACCGTATCCCTACTATCAATGACCTCCCCCACTCAATCCCCCATCCCACCCCCCAAAAAAAACTCTTCATGATTAGATGCGTAGAGAGCTTTTTAAAATTAAAAATCAAGCAGAAAAGAATATCTATGATATTACTAAAAGTTTAACAGGAATGAAGGTTATAATATTGCTAACACAACAGAAAATGCCAGATTTAAGTCTCCAGCACGCTTTTTCCTTTTCTGGCTTATCATCTTTTTCGATACACGTTGTTTACTCACTGAAACTAATTTAAAATGCTAGAACATAGAATTACTCCATTTAACAGTTCGCTTAAGAAGAAATCTTATACATACTTCCATATAATTGAAGAAAAATAATTTTTTAAGAACGAATATCTTTACAACATTATGTCATTTTTTATACTATTCTCATCGTTCGTAGATAATCTATGAATTTACCTAAATTTTTCATCTCTCTGTTAGCGTCAGGTAAGCTTGATAACGATGATTATGTTTTGATTTAATAAACGGTCTATGGAAAATTGACCTTGCTTTGTCTGTCCTTTTTTTATAACAGCGCTTTTTAGGAAATAAATTTTTTACTTTACAGATTACATTTCAAATGAAAAATATAAGCTTACTTTTATCTCCTAGTTGTCTTAAAGAGAATTTACTTTTCGGACATCTAAAATTAGTGGAGAGAATAAAACTAGCATTTATAAGACAATATTGCGAGTTAGAAAACTAATTATAAAACGACTTCAGTCCACAAACTGTACACAAAGTACTGAATCTCAATCTTGCATGTAAAATATATTCAAATATCTGACCTCGAGAGCTGATATCTTCTAATAAATCTACATTAATTAGAAGTAATTACTTATCCTGTATTTTATTAACACACCTTTTTAGAAAATCAATTTTTTTACTTAACAGATTAGATTTCAAATGGAAAACATGAGCTTATTTATCTCCATCTGTCTCGAAGAGAACTTCTTAAAAAAAATAGAATATAGTCAAAAGTAGTTATAAAATGACAATTATAAACAAAAAACTGCAACTTAATCTTTCAGAGAAAAATTTATTCAAATGTCTGACTTCAAGAGCTGATTACTTCTAATTAGTTCCTACCATTTAGCCACATTTGGCTTTCATCACTGGCTTTATTTATTTCGCGACTTGGCTTGCTCCACAGATGTTGTGAGCGACTATAGTCAGCTTTTTCACCCGAAGTCGATTTCTGTTGCTTCTCTCTTAGTGGAAGAAAAATGAGCAAGCACTTTTTGGCTAACCGCTTTCTCGTAAGAGAAGCACGTACTGTGCCAAAGTAATTCCTCCTAATTAGCCTCTGACGGGCACTTCCTTCACGTTCGAAGAGTAGATTTTAAGGTTAAGGTGGTGCATCAGTTGACATCGCAGATTTTAACTTTTAGTGTTAAGCCTCAGAGAATTTTCCTCGCAGGATTTTTCCAATCCCAGGAAAAGAAAGGCATATTTTTGGAGTCTAGTTATTTTTCCTAAGAAAAGTAAGTCTAGAGCTCATCAATTTTAAAATTTTGAATTTTACATAAATTAGTATTTTTACAGGATATTAAATTATTTACACCTACCATCAGTAAATTAAATATTTTTCCTAAAAATTATTTCGTAAGACACGCGCATTTTTTATTCAGATATATTTTCAGATGTAGAAATAATATTTAGAAATATGCATTTCATAATCTGAAAACTACTGAGTGGGTAATGTACCCCCTCTTTAGCATTGGAATTGAAAATCTTTGATGTGAACTGAAGTGTCGACTTAATGGAGTATTGGACTCTGAGAATTGATGGCAGATGTGAAAGAGAACTTAAAACAAGTTGGCTAACAACAGTGAGTAGTATCTAACAATTTTTTCGCCTACAATTAGTTTATCTTTACATTTCATAACAAAATGCCTAAATCCTGCCAAATGAGCCGTACTTAAAGAGAAAATATATCAAACCTCAATATATAAAAACCTCATTCCTCTTTCTACCCGGTAAATAAGGGAATAGGCATTTCCTCTGCAGACTCCCCTCGTTGAGCAAAATTTTTCATTACTCCTAAAAAACAAACTGCTAGAGAAAACAAACATATAACCCTTTAAGTGTAGCAAATTTGTTTTAAATTCCGCAAAAACATATTAAGAATCATTCGTGGGTTCATCGCTATTGAAAACGATTCATTTATCATTTACGTATTATTCTTTACCTCTCACAAAAATGTCCGCTTAAAATAATACACTGGTGTAAGAAATTAAGAGAATTTGCAGAATTGGTCGATTATCTCTAGAACTACTGTACCAATTTTAATGAAATTTGATATGTATATACATTGATACAATACAAAACAAATAACCTTTCAATAATTGTAATACACAAGCATGATCGTGCGTAACACTCGTTAGAGTCGGAAGGTATGAAAATAAACAAAAAAAATTGGTTGCAGAATAAACAAAAAAAATAGAAATTGTAACAGTAAAAATGAGTAACCACCAACGTTTATATGATGAAATGAGGTGGCGAATTGTGGGGAGGCTAGAAGCAGGCAAATCTCAAGTCCAAATTTGTAGAGAGTGCAATTTAACGCCCAGCATCGTGTGTAACTTATGGAAACAGTTCCAGGATACCGGATCCATCGAGAAAAAGCCTGACCAAGGTTGTCCAAGAGCCACGACGGCCAGAGAAGATCGCCATTTGTCGATTACAGTGAGGCGTAACAGGAGTGCTACAGCTTCTCAGCTCTCTCGTGACTTGTATGCAGCCACAGGAACCCGTGTATCAAGGGTGACTGTTTCCAAAAGATTTCATGAGAGAGGGTTGTTTGCAAGAAGACCTGCTGTTTACGTCCCGCTCACTTCTACGAACAGGAGAATCCGTTTATCATGCTGCAGAGAACATAGAGATTGGAGTATGGATCGATGGGCGACCGTTCTCTTCACTGATGAGTCCCGGTTCAGCCTAAACATCGATTCTCGCCGTACGTTCATATGGAGAGAACCAGGGACCCGCTACCTACCCTCCAATGTCCGCGAAATCGACCATTATGGCGGAGGAGGTTTAATGGTCTGGGCAGGCATCATGTTGGATGGCCGCACATGTCACAGTACCTCTCCATGTCTTTGAAAGAGGCACTGTGACTGGTGTGAGATATAGGGATGAGGTCTTGGAGCCCTATGTTCGCCTTTTCAGGGGTGCAGTTGGCTCTGAGTTCATTTTAACGGACGATAACGCGAGGCCACATAGAGCTCTTCTGGTCGACGAATTTCTAGAGAGTGAGGATATTCGCCGGATGGATTGGCCAGCCAGATCTCCAGACCTTAACCCTATAGAGCATGTCTGGGACGCTCTGAGGAGGGTAATTGCAACTGACAACCCCCCTCCGAGAACCATCCAGGGAATGAGTGGGACCAATTGCCACAGGAAATGATAAACTGCCTTATTTCAAGTATGAAATCACGATGCGAGACCTGTATATCTGTAAGATGGGACCATGCCCCCTATTAACCCATCTATTACCCCATTTTTTTGTTTATTCTGCAACCGCTGTGTATTACAATTATTGAATGGTTATTTGTTTTGTATTGTATCAATGTATGTGCATATCAAATTTCAGTAAAATCAGTATAGTAGTTCTAGAGATAATCGACCAAGTCTGCAAATTCTCTTAATTTCTTACACCAGTGTAGTATTACTTTCTAGTTTCCCTTTTACTTTTCACTCGTTCAATATTTGACTTACTTTCGTTGGAATGACGGGGATAATCAATAATTATAACCTATGAATTAACTTTTTTACATACCTAAAATTTTACTGGACAGAAAACGGCAAAAATATTTCCATCTGATGATTAGCAACATTATTATGGATAATTAAAGGTAGAACAATAATATGCATCCCTATCGAAAAAGTAGCCTAGAACCCAGGTTTTGTCTTCCCTGTGGACTTTTAGCAAGACATAACCGATGAGTATGCCTGAAGGGAAGGAATTCCTCTGATGTTTTTACCGGTGCAGCAATCCAGCCCATTTCGGAAAGAGCCATCGTCTATCACGAATTGTGGGACAAAATTTAGTGCGGAAGAAGAAGATAAAATTCTTGCCAAAAGGGAAAGGATTAAGGCAAAAATATATATCTCCAGCTTAGAGGTAACCTCGGATCTAGGTTTCGTCATTGTTATGAGCCCCTTAGCAGGGCATAACCAACGAGCGCGCTGGGAGGAAAGGAATTTCCATTGGTGACATTTTGTACCACAATTCGGGATAGACCTTTCCGAAGTGAGTTGGATGACTGCACTGTGTCAGTCGCCACTAAAAATTTTGAGAAATTGCGCATTAGGAATCCCCCTCTCACCCAGGTACTCATTGGTTATACCTTGCTGAGGAGCCTCTAACTGGGGCGTTACCTAGTTCCAAGGCTACCTGTACGCTGGAGATCCATATTTTTGTTTTACCTTTCATATTCATAATAATGTTGCCTAACATCAGAAAGAAATATTTTTGCGGTTTAGTGGCCAGTAAAGTTTGAGGCCTGTAGAAAATTTCAGTCATAGTTTGTTGTTGCTGTTTTTGTCCTTATGCCCCCCTGGCTGGAACGTAGTTCTAGACCAGGTCCATAAAGGCTACGGGTTCAAGTGTGCGGCTCCAGTTTGAATGGCACCACAAGGGTCGGAGTTCGTCTTAGCTAGTTACCACCTCAATTTTGACCGAGCACCCCAAGGATGATATATGGGGGAATCGTACCCTCTCCCACCCTCTCTGACCTTCATAGAATGACTTTCTGGTCTACGGATTTAACGTGCCCATATCCGGCCTAGACACGGAGGTATTTAAAATGGCACGCGCCGGGATTCAATCTGAGAACCCTCAGCACCGAAAGCCAGCACGTTACCATAAGGCCACCTCAAGCCTCCCAGTCATGGTTTATAATTGACTATCCATGTCATTCAAACTAAAGTACGTCAAATCTTGAACCAGTGAAAAGTAAAAGAGAAACTAGAAAGTGATACTGTACCTAGAGCAGACATTTTTGTGAGAGGTAAAGGGTAATACGTGAATGATAAATGATTGCTTTTCAGTACGGATGAACCCAAGAATGATTCTGAATATGTTTTTTAAAATGAAAAACAAAAAACCTGACAGCACGTGAAGAGTTATATGTTTCTTTTCCATAGCAATTTGTTTTTTTGGAGTAATGAAAAATTTTGCTCAACAAGAGGAGTCTGCAGAGGAAATGCATATTCCCTTATTTAACGGGTAGGAAGACGGATGAGGTTTAGTAAGTTCCAAAACTTTCTTATTTCTGTTCCGGTTACCTTGGAAACGGCATGAGTTCGCACAAGCTTAGAATGACGGCCGTCATTTTTTCGAGTTTACTTACGGTGTTTGATTAATCAGAGGGTCTAGGAGCAAATAAATGCATCAACAAGCTATATAATATAAGCAATAGGATTTATGCTTTTAAAGCGGGGAACCATTTACATTCGCCTGTGGATAATAATTTAGTGATTTTTATGACTATATTTGTGTTATGGGATAATATCGTGAGGTTTAATTAGTTAATAAACGAAATGAACGATTAGGTTCCAGTAAATCTTACTTTCGACTAGTACGTAAAACATGGGGATCTACTTAACCGTACTAGTGTGAAGCCATCTCTGATAGAATGAGCATCCCAGATAATATGAACAGCCTTTTTTGCTCTAATAAACTTAAGGGAGAATTTTAGAATTCATTGTTTGACCAGAGAAATGTCCACGTGGGCGTGGATAATTTTGAGGTAAACTCGCATGCTCAGGATTATTCACACTTTGAACCTTCCTTCATACTTTTGCATTCAAATTTAAGATAGATTCCACATATCTACTCTACTGAAAGTCAAAAAAGCCTTTATCCATTCGTTCATCACTGGTTAATCAAATTTTGCTGGAATCTCAACTTAATAACATTACCAGCTATATTCCATTTTCTTGCTGCAATGTCTTAACAAAGCTGATGTTGTAAAAGCAGATTCATGTAATTGTCAAAAACATTCAGTTACAAGCAATTAAATTATTGAAAATCTAGGAAACAGCTGCAATCCCCTATTTCGATCTGCATGTCCTTTCAATGAAACTTGAACTTAACCAACCTAGCGATAGGGGAAGTTAAAATCTGTATAATTCTATGTTGAGACAGTGATTTTCCATAGAATATAATAAATAACTTTTTTAAAAAAATCTAAAAAGAAAATGTTATTTTTAACTGATTTTTTGCAGCTTTATTTTCAGAATTTTTACTCTAAATCAGAAATACTAACTGCGAATTAATAGAAACAGTACAAAGGTAAGCTGGACTGATTGCAATCGAGTTAACTTGTAAGGAATTTTTGTAATATATTTTTTAAAAAATAGCATCGTGAAAAATTTTGTTCCAAGATACACAGATTTAAAGTACAGATGTACAGAAGTGTTAACATAGGCAGTAAAGCCCCCCCCCCCCAAAAAAAATGCTGTTTCAGAAAAAGTAATCATCACAGAAACATGCTATTTGTTTAATTCCGTTCTATTGTAATATCTATAGTTTTAAGCAAAGAAAATGAAATTTTATTCGGAGAATTTTGTGTTCCAAGTCATTTTAAAGTTGAAACGTGTCTATTAATACTTTTGTAACCCTATACCTATGAAAACGGTAGGATAAAATGTGTCAGGGTTCATGGGCTGAAGAGAAATAGAAGACGCAACTCTGCATCCAAATAAAACGCACAGAGTTGCATATTCTCTTATCAAGAAAACAGAAAACGCAAGAAAAAATATGTGCACCTCATACACAAACATGTATAGTTTTCTGTTCTAAAATCTGGTAGATGCTAAAAAAATAGCACAAATATAAGCATTATAGCCCAGCACAAACATTCTTCAAAACATAGGATAGTAGTAATCATTTTTGCAAAGTAGGTCCAAAATATTTTTCAAAAAGGTACAAGATTAGAAGGACTAAAGGATTTAAACATCTGTACTTACTGAATACAAGAAGTTTTTCTGTATCTCAGTCGTAACACCCTGTTCTTGTGTTGACATATTTTACCAGTTGCGCCTATGAGGTCACTGGAAGAAAAACTTCCAAGTTATTCGTCCGCAAACAATGCAAGACAATAAAGGGCGCACCGAACTGCCTATCCTACCATTGCTGAATATCTGCCAATATCAAATGCAAATTTATATCCCGAATGTTAATACATTAAATAAATGTCATGTTTTCCTTCTGAATTAAATTTAAATAATTCAGGAAGATTCCCCTGACTTACTCCCCTTTTCCGCTCACCATTCCCTAAACAAACCCCAGGAGCTGCAGAAGGTTCCTGTTTAAAAATTTTTCTGTTTTCGACCCCTCTAGGCACGCACACTCTTGTCTTTGGTTACTATGGAAACAGATCCTAACTTCTACCGCACACCATAAGATGCCTACTTTTTCTTGAGCTAACATTTTTACTTTCTTACTTTCATTTTTCTTCTTTCGAAGTCCTTTTCCTTCTGAAGGATATTTTCCTTAACTTCCTCCGCACTACGGAAACTGAAAAGTATTTTTCCCTCGAAAAGGGAGGGGGGTAAAATTGGATATGGCTTCAGTAACAATTTTCTGACACGTTCTGTGTTCTAGATGCGTAGAAATATTACTGGGAAATGAAGTCGTCTTTTAGATATAATTTAATGCACGTTGCGACAAATTGCAAGGTATCTTGGAAATCACGGAGAAGGGATGTTCAATCATTAGATTCAATAATTTTTGCTATCATCTTTTCAATTCATGTTTTTTACTCTCAGTTATTCTACATTTTAATGTTTATTAGTAATAACATTTTCCTTAGATAGCACTGTTAAGTAAAAACAATAGATCTGAGAACACCAATGTCCCGGACATCTATTCTTCAGTAATCGATCAATCAATTAATCAATCAGTCAATAAATCCATCAATAAATAAATAAATAAATACTTTTATTTATTTATTTATTTTTTAATGAGCCTGAGGTATCCGATTGGCTATAGAGACGGAGTTCGGTACCTAAGGAATCCCGAAAAGCTCCACTAAATGCTTTTGTGTCTACTCCGGGTACGGGCACGTTAAATCTATATCCTTCTGTGTGATAACAGGGTTTGGAGCAGGATACGAGTCTACCAGATGTCGCCCCTGTGGTTGCTCGGCCAAAATATTAGAGGTAGTACCAGGTATAAGTCGGACTGCTAACCATGTACTGCCCCGAGGACGTGTGTCAAATGTGTTCCGACCAGGGGGCTTATGGCACAAAAATGCCATTATATATATATATATATATATATATATATATATATATATGACAGACTTCAGATCACGCCCGTACTATTAAATGATGTTGCAGTCAACTCTTAATTCTGGTGGCGAGTGGTAAATAATGTAGTCCGATACATAATGCATAGTTCTAATTTAATCCACTTTATTTCTTCAATGTCGAAATAACCACCGTTCCAAGCGAAATATAATTGTTGTTCGCCATTTCTTTCTGGCGACTGAGCATACCATTACGCGCCCAGTGTCATCGAAAAACTCCCGCGATCTGCGTACTTTTTCATGGTCAAGCTCCACACGTACTCTTTTTGCGCCTGCGTAGAGATTCAAAATAGATGTTTGAAGGCCTCCACGCGCTAATTCCCTGTACCCCGTTCTAAAAATAATTCCTCTAAGTTGGGAAAACACACACTTTCGCTCTCAGAGGATCTGATTCTACCGCATTTCCTGCGCTTTATGATAATAGATAAAACTCGAAGCCCCCTTTGATTTTAAGGTAATTATTTCGTTCCCGCTTAAGTCCGACATATATATAATACATACATATGTAACAAGAAAACGCGTCTTCCTAAATTACTTTAAAGCATATTCTCTTTTTAATAAAGCACAACCCCTTTTCCATAATTGCAACCTAAAAGTAAAATAAGATAATTTATATTAGCCCTGCAGATCATTAAGCAGGCATGTGAAATATCTGATCCCCAGATATCTCTGGTCCGAGTGTAAGAAGTTTATGGGATTCCAAACGTCAGAATAATGTCAAAATTCTTGAAGAGCCCTCGAACCACTCAAATGGATTTATGGGTTCTGTACTCCCAATGGATTTATGGGTTCTGTAATGTCGAAACCACACTTTACAAGAACTTTTTGGCGACTTATCCTGCACCCAGGTCAATAGGTCGCAGCTCTAACAAGCGCGGGATCTATCAATAAAGTAGTCCCCAGGAAAACCTAAGTGCACACGTGAACTCCACGAACTTAAAGACGCCCAATTAAAAATTAAGCAGTTTAGGCCCTCTGACGTCAAAATCGCAAAACACCCATTTAATATTGCCTGAACAGAAGACTTTTCTCTCTTCACACCTAACTCTCGTTGCTGTCGGACCTGCTGTCCACAGTCCGGTGGATATGCAGCTCTTGATTTAACTCTGGCATGTAAACACTGCTGTTAACACGTCCCGTCCTGTTGCATGAACGTCGGGCTAGTCATGTGGCCACTACAGCTAATGCCTTTGTAATGCTTACTGGTGGAATAAAGGTGATTTCATGGATATCATCTGTAATCTGTGTCCTTCTTATCTCTCCAAGTTGTGCGCAGCGATTTACTGTATGATCAACACCCTCGCGCCGACTGCATCTCCCATAAGTTCTACACATCAATTCCCTTGTTTTAAAATTTCCAAATGTGATTATTATCACACACACACACACACATATATATATATATAATACATACATGTATTCATGTATGTTAGATCTGCAGCTATACTTTAGATTCAGCTCTCACCCTCCAGTTATCTATATATATAAAACAGTTCCGTAACTGACTGACTCACTGACTGACTGATTGACTCACTGACATACAACGCACAGACCAAACCGCTGGACCTAAAGGGCTGAAATTTCGCATGGCGATTCTTCTTACAGAGTAGGGGTGCACTAAGAAAGATTTTTGACAAATTCTTCTTAGATTTTATTAAATTAAATTTTTAAGCTGTTTTTGTAACTTTTTTTAAGTTTGCATTTAAAATAATAATTTGAGGGTTATAAAATTTATATTACGAGAAAGATCATAAAAAACCTTTAAAATGAAATCATTTTCGAATCTTTACCTCCATTTTCTGATTTTTGGGAAATTTTTAAAGATTGATTTTTAGAATTTAATTTATTAAATGCTGATCATGTGATTTCTGTTTCTGGTACTTTAAATAAATTTATCGTCACGTGCATAACAACTAAATAGACAAAAAAAATATTTTTTTTCTTGCTAATGCGGAAGACGATTGGAAATTATCCAAAAAATTATTAAAATACAGTAAAGAAATGTTTGTCAAACTGTACTATTCTTTAGTATGTCCTATTAGATTTAATTTGAATATTTTCTTCTACATTATTTTGTCTGTAAAAATATCCCTTACGATTTTTTTTTATAAATATACAAATATTTTTTTACATCAATTGTATACACTGATCGTCGTATTTATTATAAATATATATATTTATATTAATTTTTTTGGCATTAATTGCATACATTGACCGTTGTATTTAATTTGAATGTACTCCGTACCGAAGTGCGGGTTTTCAGCTAGTATGCATATATACCTTTAACAGAGAATAACAGCTGCCTGCGAATGCGCTGAAATGCATTTAAAAAAATGCAGAGGCATCTTATTTTGTGTATGCAAGCTTCCATTGTTACTGAAAGTGTATATTTTGAATTTTGTGCGTAAAAAAGATTATCCTCTCATATTGTCTTATTGTTTGGTAGTTTATCTCGAAGAATCAAATGGTAAACACAGGTTTTGACATATTTTAATCTTTCGATGGGGAACATAACTGTTTAGTCAAAATTTGCACCACTCTATAATTTTGTAATTGACTTTTTAACTCCCAAGTCTAGCTGGAAACAGAATATGCTGGAAACAGAATTAATTGGATACTTTAAAAGGCTAATAAACTGGATAATCTCCTCTGAAGTTGTCTTATGGTGTATATTTATAAGCGTTTCCTATACTCTTTCTCTCGAAAAGAAAAAAAATCATGACCATAATATTTTTCACTATATTTGTCCACGACTTTTACTAACTCCATGTGTGTTGATTTATAATGGTTGAATATATAATAATATCGGATTTTGGGATGTGAAATTATAAATTAAAATTTTCGAAGAAAGCTAAATCCCTTTTAAATTTTAATACAAATTATTAATTAAGTATGCCACTTCAACGGCGGCTTCTAATGCTCACAGACCCTAGATGTTAAGAAAATTAGTGTTAAAAATGCACGAGGGAATTCGGCGACCTATGCGTTAGATAAAACGAAATTATTCAAAAGCAAGAGATGTCAGTTTGCCTCAAATTAAAAATCCTCAAACTCAGAAATTATTCCACTGGCATATACTTAACTAATGAATATTCATTGCCGGATAATAAAACGTGTCGGCTGGCATAAGCAACGTTGACTTATTAAAATGAGAATATTGTGAACGCTAAGTAATACTTCACACAGAACTGAAATAACATGGCTCGTTTACATAATGAAAAAGCAAAATTAAGATATAAGGAACGTTCTCAAATCGAGATTTGGCATTTGTAATGGACATTCCCAGTATCGTATTTCTGTCACAGCACTTGAATAAAATACTAAAAAGCTCTCATTTACTATAAAATATACCAGTACTGTATTTGCAAAATTATTATTATAAATTAACTTCTACTACCAATAGAAAAAATATTAATTTAACCTAAAGAGAAAAATGTATTCTCAATACTCATATACTGATAAGAATGTGCAGTTGTGATGTACTATAGAATTTTTGTTAAATTGACGGTAGAGTATTTCTACAAGGTATTAAAATAGTCTAGTTCTTTGCAAAAAGGTAAGTTCTATTTTTAAAAGGTACTGAAACATGGACAAAAGTATAAACTTGAGATGACTAATAAATCTAGGGGAGGGGCTTGGGAGTGCCTAGTTGTTTCAATAAGATCTCCGATTCCGGGTTTTCCTCGTGGTTCTGATGTTGCCTTGTTTTGTCTTGTTACTGGAAACGATTGATTCAATGCCCACCTTTTAAAAGTAGGACTTAGGAACTCACCTAATTGTACTTTATGTAACTCCAAAGGGCCAATGAATAGTGAACATTTAAACACGTGCATTTAACTTAATGGTTTTGGTTTTATTGCTCAGATATACTGGGAAGCAAGAAGGCCAATAACTTGATTGCCAAGCAACCGACATTTGTAAATAAATAATACTTTTAGCAGATGTAGCTACTGTGCTCATTCAACTCCCTACATCAGCTTACTGTTTTCCCATTCCTGTGTTTACCATTGGATTACTATGACGGTGAAGAGTTTAGGTTTATGGGGTGGCGGAGGCTACGGTGCAATGTTTTCTCATACTCATCGCTTTCACGGGACGCTTTGTTGGGATTAAAAGGAACAGTCACCCATGTTGGAGAAAAGGGATGGCAAAGTGTATTGTGCGTGCCTTGGTTGCATTGCAGGGTTTACAAATAGTTTGTGAAATCCGAAGTTATTTATAAGTTTTTATGAATTTATATTTTACTAGCGGCCCGTCCCGACTTTGTCCGGGTTGAACAATTATCTAAAGTTCAATAAATCAAGTTCGATTTACGCAAATTGTGCATAAAATTGTACATAAATTCAACAACATAAATTTTATAAGTTAAATAAAGTTCTGTAATATTATACCAATAAATTTCCAGTTGATAGCCAATAAATTGTAAATTTTTCTACCTTAAATGTCCAATAAAAAGCGTAGTTCCAAATTTAATTTTCTTCAATAAACACTTAAACGTTGCCAATTTTAAAAATCCTTTTTGTATTTATCAATACCTCATCCACTTGAATCTTTAAAATTTTAAATGTTTTACTGATAATAAATGAAAATGTAGTTTGATGTGTTGCTATGGTTATTTCACTATGGTTGACAAAGAAAATTCAAATGTTAAATGTTTTACTGATAATAAATGAAAATATCGTTTGATGTGTTGCTGTGATTATTTGACTATGGTTGACAAAGGAAAAGTTGTAATGGTTAAGCATCAGCTCAACATTTAGGCCCCTAACTTTCTTTCTACTGATCAGATATACATAATATATAGCCTATGTCCATCTGGAATAATGTACCTTTCAAATAGTGAAAGAATTTTTCAAATAGGCGCAGTGGTTACGGAGATTACCCTCCACATACAAAATCCACTCTCTTTTTATATATTAGTATAGATTACTTTATAACAATTATTTTGTTATTTCATTATTCTTAGCACATATTTCGCGTCTCATGTTTTTGCGTAAGTACATTGATACATTTTACGTGATCTTTCATATCCTTAATTTTTGTGTTTTTAGAGACATGCAAAATACTAGATAGAAAGCAAAAGCGAAAATGTACCCTTTACCAAAAAATTATGTCTCATGTGATTAATTCATTATGTGACATGATACTTCCCATTCACCCCAACATTTAAATTTTTGAATGTTTAGACTGTATTTTCATATTTCTCAGTGTCAAATTCGACAGAGATAAGATATAGAAAATAATAAAACTTCCCTCTTAAAAATAATAAAAATTTAAGCAAAACAGTGTATTTTCCCTAGAATGGAAGATAAAAATATACGATCCATGAAATGTTTTCGTCTATTGAATGAAATGCCACAGGATTGCAGAGGTAAAAAAACTAATTCCGTGTATAATTTCCCCTCTGTTTCCGAATACGAATAGTACAGCGGAAATTTTCCATGTCCTCTATTGAATTAAGTGATATAACTAAATTTTGACCTTTCACAACACATTGCTCGATATTTTAAGAAAAATTCATGTTACAAGAAAATAACCATGTTTTGATTTACTTCGCAGCAGATACAAACAGACAAAAATCCTTAAATTTTTGCTAACTTTTCCGTTCCTACAGAATTTCACAGAAAATTAAAAAATTAACAAACCTCTAAAAGTTGTTATACAAAGGAATATTAATATAATTTAGGATTAATTTCAACATGCCACAACAAATTAGATTAGAAAATTAAAGTGAAAGTCATTAACCAATATACGTTCATACCACAAAAAGTTTCGATATTTTGGTTGTAAAAACGTGTTCGAGGTGTAAATTATCTCCTAGGGGGCAATCCGGGGATCTGCAGAAGAGCTAAGGGACTCCCTTATCTCATCCGTCTTCCAGGAGCCTTTCAAGAGAAATTTTTCTTTTCTCGTTCTTGTCTTAAACATTTTCGCAACATTTCATAAGATTTAACTCGTATACACTTTTATAAGCGTAAGAAATCTTGTTAATGTTTTGATTACCTGAGAAAACGTTTGATAAAAATAGTTTCTCTTTTTTTATTGTAAAATTTTTAAATGTTAAGATTGTATTTTTATATTTCTCTTGTTTATAAGTTAGTGTTAAAGTCGTCAGAAAAAAAAACTATAGAAAATAAAATACTTCCATTTTAAAAATAAAAAAAAATGTTAAGCAGAACAGTGTATTTCTACTAGAATGAAAGATAAAAACATACGATCGATGAAAAAATTTCGTCTATTGAAAGAAAAGTCACAGAACTGCAGAGGTAAAAAACTAATTTCGTGTATATTTCATCTCTATTTCTGAATACGAATAATACAGCAGAAATTTTCAATGTCCTCTGTTGCATTACAAAATACACTTTTGGGTATTCTGCTGGAGTGTGGCCAACAAAGTTATGCTCTAAAGCAGGGGTTCTCAACCTTTCAGGCTCTGTGCCCCCCTTTGAACACTGATGTAAGGTCACGCCTCCCCTACCACCATGTGGTCAATAGAAGTAGTGCAATCGGAATTTGAAACTGAAGCTGGTTATTAATTGAAAATATAGAATAGATAATTTCATATACAAAACTTAATATTTCTACTCATATCTTAATTTGGAACATATTATTATTAGAACATACGAAATCAAAGAATTAAATACAGATCAAATATATTTGAGGTAATCAAGGATCTAGGTGAGGTTGGCATGTAATACCAGTCACTTTCACATCATTAATGAGAGGGCTGGAACTGTTTGTTCTTGACAAGTTTTTGAATATTAGGTTTTAAGTGTGACAAAGCACACCTCAGGTCACTTTCAACGTCCAGCTTTGCTCGATATTTTGACTTTATGTATGCTAATGCTGAAAATCCAGATTCACAAAGATATTTGGATGAAAACTGCACTAACAACCTCGAAGCTTCCAAAGCAACTTCTGGGTAAACAGGAAAATAGCGTAACCAAATGTTTTCAACATCCATGTTTTCGAATTCAGCGTTTGCTTGAGAATCACATTTTAGGTCGATTGTCTGTTCCTGAATATGATCAGGAAGTATATCCACGTCGATTTTAAAAGGATCTCTTGTTAACTTAAACTCGCAGTTCTCTGAACTAATATCTGGAAAATAGTCTGCAATTTCATTTTGCAATGCTACCAAATGCCCTGATATAAGGTCCATCAGTTCATTTATACGTTGCAATGTGAGATTTTTTTTATCATCGAGGATGTCGTTCAGTCTTGGAAAGGACGAAATGTTTGGCTCTGAACTCTGAAGACGGCGTTGCCAAAGAGTTATCTTTTCTGTGAAACTCTTAACTGCTTCCTTAAGTCTTCAGAATGTTTTTCTGACATTGCAGCTACGACAATTATCGTGTGCGACAATTATTGTGTTCGTGTTCGTGTTCGTATGTCGAAAATACGTTACGGTTACATTGTGACTGCAAAATTGAGTGCAGTAAATTACAGTTAGTTTTATTTTTTATTTTTTTCTAAACTCACGCCTCCCTTGAAATTCTTCTACGCCTACCCAGGGGGGTGCGCCCCCCAGGTTGAGAACCGCTGCTCTAAAGCATTAACCCTGTATCAAGAAGTAAATTCTTTCAAACTTATCGGAAGAACTCTCGCTCTTACACACCACGAGATCTGTTGGCTATATCAGGATCATTATTTCAGGAGCCGCAGTAGTTACGCAACGTTACACCCTTTGTGAGTACAACGCCGAAACATCCATTGCCCGGATCTGAATCCAAGATAAAATGATTACTTGGTGGATATCTTATTTGCTAACTACTTTATATTGACATTGTGCCACGAAGTAAGCTTTTTGGATTTTTTTTCAAATGGGACTGGATTCCTCCAATGGACATTCGCCCGATGCACCACGAAACCTATTACTCATTTGATGATGGGAGCATTCAGTATACAACTCAGTGTTACTCTCTCTAAAGGACAACACGAGAACATAAATGCTCTAACAGGATTTTGATCCCACTCCAAAGAAAGTTGAGGATCTTCCCCCTCTACAAAGTCGAAGTCACAAATTCAAGTCAAGTGTACTTTCTTCTAATCCGTCATAAACTTAGAATACTGATATTGAAACTTCGAAAGCCCGAAGATTTTTTAAGGCATAAATATCTCGAAGTATCGATAATTTTTAACTGTAAACCTACAAATATGGCCCCCAATTAACAACTTTAAGCAATTCGTAGTGAATTCGTTCCTTGCTTTACTACATTTCTGGAGGAACATTAAGTTGTCGAGTCCATTAACGGAGGACCAACGTGAAATTGGTATCCCCAATGTAGTGTTTTAGAGTTAGATACCAGCTACATCGTAAAAACAAATATAAGGATTTATTTGAGCTGTATTATCTCGTCAGCCAATCTGGATGGCAGGTCCAAGTATCATTTAGCTTGACCCGCGTTCTTTTAGAGCTTCCTCAATTATTCCACTTTTGCCTGTTTCAACTTCGTAACAGCTTTACACTTAACAGAACAGTGATCCTGAAAGGTAAATTGCTTATAGGGTAGATTATTAGAATGGGTTCAGGAGTTCACAAAAATAATTTTGTAAGTCTTCCAGTTTTTTATTTTTTATTTTGAAAGACTTTTAGTTTTAATTATAAAACTGTCACTTCTGCATAATATTAATATTATGTTTTTACAATAATTTGACATAGAAATTAATAAAGGAATTTTTGCGTATATAATTCAGCAGCTGAGCTGGGTGACGAGGGGCGAGACTGATGCATCTTTGCCATAATATCAGGAAATTTAAGATTTAATATACAAGAAGTTGCTACTCAAGTCATATTCCACTGTTGGCTTGTATCATTGTTAATTTCTTTCAGATTATAGAAAGTAAACAGGAATGAATACCTTGTTGAGGAATTTTACTATGTTTATATAAAAGTTCACATATTAAAAGCTTGAAAAAATATTTTATACTGATCATAGAAAATTCTATGAGGGTTGAACACTGTGTGAATGTGAAAGAAAATTTTATATTATAAAAAATAGTATTTCGAAAATATGCTAATTGTGAAAATGTTGTGATTTTTTTACAATTAGAAAATTAAATGTAAACCTACACGACCAAAGTGTGATAACAAAGTGTGACACCGAAAAAAGGTTTTGGTGGCACTTACTATGTGTGGTTTTACCGAGTGTTTGTTTTCCATGGTTATTCTTTAACCAGTGAAAAAGTAAAAAGCATGCATATACAAAAAAGCTTTTTCCTTTTTGTAAAATAAGCAGCCTAACAAAGTAGGGGACGAGATATTTTTATTGCCTTAGCACACTTTCAAAATTGCTTCCATTCTTTTCGGCAACGAGCTGGAACAAAGAAAAGAATGCTTTCTTGAGAATGACGTTAGAAGTTGTAGGTGTTAGATTTAAATTATTTCTTGATCCCCATTAAAACTCATTGCAGTATTTTAGCAGACAATACCTTAATAATGGACCACCAGAAATTTTTTTTACACTTTAGAATATTCCAAAACTTTATGAAATGTCATTGAAAATTTGTATAGGGTGATTCACTCTAAAAAGGCCCCGAAATTTCTATAATAACTCTCGCTAGGATGAAACAATCTGAACCAAAAGAATGCGCTACAAACCTTGACGTATGTGTAATCGATTGCATTACTTGCGATCCTTGAAGCGATCTTCGTTTTTTACCAGACACATATCGACGTGGCGCTCCATGTTCCTGTACATACTGGCAAGGATACGGGAAGAATAACAACAATATCAAGTTGGATGTTTTCCTTTAAATCTGCCACAGTGTAAGGCTTGTTCCGATAGACTTTTCCCAAAGGAAGAAGTTGTGTAGTGTCAGATGCGGCGACCGTGGTTGTTAACGTCCTTTTGGAATTACCCTGTTGCCGAAGAAGGATTCAATTTCCGCCATACTCCTTGCCGATGTGTGACACGTTGCTCCATCTTGATGGTAGTAACCTTCCGTTAACTCACGATCATCCAGTTGATACACGAACTGTTAAAAAAAGTCCAGGTATAGATCGCTGTCAGATAAAATGGGGCCTATGATACGTAACCGACACATTGTGCACCACACAGCAACTTTTCGATCACGGAGGAGTGTTTGGTGAATGGCAAAGGGATTTTCAGAGGCTCATATGCGGGTGATTTGAGCGTTACCATTATCCGACAAATGGAACCACGCTTCATCCGAGAACCGTGTGATGTGATGCGTCGTCTACTGAGGATCACATTCTACGTCGTTTCGTTCAGATTGTGTTGTCCTCGCAAGAGTTATTGCAGAATACTCAGGGCCTCTCTCGAGTGAATCACCTTATAGAATGTATACGGAACAACTGTTTTTCTGACTTTTCAATGTAATATATAGGGTCATCATTTAAGTTTAATAAAGCAGTTGCATTTCTCTTTAATATTGTTGCCTGAATAGAAACATATTTGTGTGCCAAACATATGTACCGTGTTCGCTTCGTACTTGCTAGCTGTCAGTCGATAAATGGATGGTTGTATTGTTTAATAAATGTTCTAAGCTTTCACCGAGTATGTGTCGTTCTTAACCTTACTCTGCCAACAGGGTTATGGGCCTAGAAGAGCCCAGCATATGTGGATAGTAAATTGTAATCGTAAAGTTGGATTTTTGATTCGTTAATAAGATGATTGAGTTAGCAGACTGGAACTTCGGTTTTCTGAAATTGAATGCGACGGATTCTGCAACTTGGAAAACGGATATCAAAATTTTATTACTCTATATAGGTTCCTGGGTGTTCGTGACCGGTGATGCAATACCATGTTCAGAATTTGCATCGGAACGAGATAAAAGATCCTACGAGTTCTTAAAGGCAAGAGCCTATAAGTAAGTATACGAAGCAATAGTTTGAAGATTTAATGCTTTAATATCAAACACAACTGATGGAGGCGTGGGATATTTTGAAAAAGAATTGTGAACAAAATTCGAGAGTTCGTGGCTGGACTTATTGGCGAGGTCTACGATTTAAGATAGAAGCGGGAAATGAGACTATCGTAATATCTATCAAAAGAGATACTGATAAAGTAATACAGATTACAGAAGCTTGATTCGAAATTCCAGAATTATTGAAGTGTTTTCAACTAACAGTAGAGTACCTGTAATTATCAAATACAGGGCTATTTGATAATTTGGTTCTGATATTGTACAGACTAAATGGCAAATAATTCAGTGTAAACAATGCAAAAGATTAATTTGAAAACGAATCTAGGTGTATCTTGCAAAAATAAAAATATGAAGGGATTTATATGCCAGTGGTGGTCGCCCCATCACGAAAGTTACCTCATAGTTGCCTAAAAACAGATCACAGAGAGTTATGGAACCAAAGAGTATAGGGCCGTGCTGGGGGGGGGGGTGTAATAAGATGGACCCCATAAACACGAATTGCAACTTCCGTTTTTAACTAAAAGAAACTGTTTACAATCAAGGCCTTAGAGGAAAAGCCGAAAATCAAGTGTAAATGAATTGTACTGTAGTGTGTTCGAAAGTGACTGACTGTATCGCTACAATTCCCAACAGCAAATATGTGAACTCTCGTCTGAGCAACCAATCGACAGGTAAGACGGAATGGCTGATAGATTCGAGTGCTACTTCGCATTTTGCAATAAGGTGAATTTTTTGTGAATTTTAAACCTCAACCATCAACAAAAGCTTTAGTGGGAGACAAAATTACAAACCTGTAAGTGCTTGTTACAGGTTCTATAAATTTAGTTGTAACTGAAATGGTTATCAGCTATCGGTGGTTCTCAAATTTCGACTTCAATAGCTATTTCAACAATACAAGGAAATCATTCTTAGAAAGACGAACACTTTTATAAAAACTAAAACAATTTATTGTTAAATAACACTAGAAATATTACTCAAAAGGCGAAACAGCTAATTCAAGTTCAGCTTCAATTCTGTCGAACTGCTGATCTGCCGTTCTTGATGTTCAGGCGTAGAAATTATTGGGTATTAAATAACCTTAAAAGAATGGATGCGTGCATGTGTTGGGGCAAGCAAATAAACACAGAGAATTGGCCTTTATCATACATTTATTTGAAAATGCTAAATATTCTTTTAAAGTGTAATTAATTACAGAATAAGATTCTCCTTCATATTATCATTTAACACCTGAGGAATCAGAAGCAGAGGCAAACTATTTGGTCAAAGAAATTATTTTTAGGATCTATCGGGAGGCACTTACTACTGTTGAAGAATACAGCGATGAAGTGACTTCGTTGACAGGGGCCCATATCAAGTCATATTCAGGATCATCATGTCGGGTTCCCGGCACTACCGCTAGACTCCGAGGCAGTTCAATCGGGACTCTATATCGTCCGAGGTCTAGGAAAACAGCCAGCGCAATCTATCGACTTTCTCTTGATTTTTTTTTCGGAGGGGCTGTTGTCCGTTTACCGGGGCCATTTTGGCCCGCTGCTTTTTCTCTCATTGGGCAGTGGGATGTTTTTCTCTCAGCAGTTCCTGCCCTAATTGGTCCCTTATTATACTGCTCCTGTTCACAGTCTACCAAGTACCTAGCACCATAATTTTAATTTGAAATACAACTTTTGACCATTATCTGAAAGTTTTATTATGGGCCATAAAATAACGTCCATCTATCTTGCAATATTTATAGTCTTTTGATCGCTATCAATGGCCACACAGACAGCTTTTCTTTTGCGTCACCTTAGTGTTCAAGCCTTTATTTTTTGCCTCTGAAGTTTTTATAAGAGTTTTTGTTCTTGACCGTCTTTCGACCACACACCGCGGTGAATTATAACATTCAGCGCTTCTACAGATATCTCTGTCAAAGGAGTGGCGCTTCCTGGATTTTATTAAGAGGAGCATTCTTTTCAACAACACCTAATAAAAATCTAAGTTCCAATTTAAAATACATAAATGTCTTGTGTTCTCCAAACATTAGACGTAACCTTATGGGAGATAATATTTATTTGGCAAAACATACCATAGTTTGGGGGTTAATAACAAAATGGTTATATTAATATAATAAGAAAATGAGTGCTTCGTTACTGATCATAGAAAAGGAAAATTGCATGTTTTATTTACCTATCTTTCGAGTTTTTGAATTTGATGAATGTAATAAGTTTAAATTCTGATATTGTTCATAAGCGGTTTAGTCATGTAAACTTTCCTTTGTGTAAACAAATGAGCCGAAATGAAGTAGTGACAGGTTTAGAAAATGTTGTCACAAACTTTATTTCATATGACGTGTGCAAGATAGCAAAGTCAACTAGATCACAACTCAGATTAAATTATGATCTCAGAACTCAGAAAGTTTTAGGTAGAATTCATATGGATTTGTGGGTCCCGCACCTGTGAGGATGTTAGGCAGAAAACTATACTTTCTATCTGCAATTAAGGATTTTATTAGGAAAATAAACGTTTACGCAATTAAGAATAAAACAGACATTATATAGCTATCTACTATGTACCATTAATATTATTTTTAAATGGAAATATTGAGTAAATTTGGAAAATGTGAGGAACTTGTGTACCCTAATGTTTTTCATCGATATTTTACATGGAAGTTTTGAATAATTTATATAAGTTTTCCTTCCTTTAAGATTGTTTAATGTCATGTCAACATTATTTTCCTTTTTCTCAATATTTTAAATATCGGAAAGTAACTTTGTTAATCAGATTTGAACTAGATGAACTGAAAGCTTCTTTCTAGACTTTCAGAATCGGGGAAAATTATGAGAAATTGTCAAACCCTAGGATTTTAATTTTGTAGCATTTGTTACAATGCGCGTATTCCGTCTGATAAGGAAGTTATTCGGAATTTTCTAATTTAACTTCGACTTTGCTTTCATAACAATTCATCTTATCTCTTCAGTCCATATTTGTATAATCAGATCAAAATAATTCAATCTCTCTTTTAAGGTAGATAAAACTCCCTAACTACTTCCCTTGGTTGGAAAAGGGGAGTAAATTTTCAAAATAATTATCATGCGGAAGCGTGATGTATAAAATGAAGATATAGCAATTCCTTGATATCTAAAATTATATTAAAGCCATGGCAAAGCCTTTTATGAACTCAGTCCATTGATTTATTAGTGACGCAAAGGACTTCATTCAGTTACTTAATGCATGCATAACTAATATATACATGTTTAACGTAGGAAAAAAAACATTAATAGTTACCGCAAATAAAAACCAACACAGAGATTTTTAAAGATTTTTACCATGTTTTTATTAACTCGCTTTCTTGTTTGTTTGTGTGTGTGTGTGTATTTGTCCGGTACAAATCTTGCAATCGATTTTTAACTAACTTCCCGACTAGCTAGACATTTCAAACTTTTAGAATAGCTCAGAAAACGATGACAATGCATTATTCTAATACTTTTAGCCATCTTTAAGCAGAATTGAATGCTTTTTCAGTTAATTTTGTTTTGTAGACTGGTGCAGCCATCTATCGACCGAGACGGGAACTAAAAGTTAAAAGCAAGTTACCTTCCAGTTAACTTCATTTTCTTTCAAGTTGATGGGATAATTCATCAAAATTTTTTAAAAAGTATTTATTAATACATAGAACTGTCAAGTTTATATAATTCAACAGAAAATTTTAAAACATGGCATATAAAAAGTTCCTTTTTATCTTGTGATTATTGTGTATTGAAATCCTGATGAAATATTATAAAAATAATTATATGACTTAACAATATCATATACAGTACAAGCGTATCAGAATAATAATATTTTTTTTAGATTGCTAAATATTTGTAAATTTGAAATTAAATGCAAAATATACAATGCAATAAAAATATAAGCAAAATCATTCATTTTTCATCATGCCATCTGTGAAAATGCTATTCATTTTAACTTTTATGGTGAGAAGTTTATGTAGTAAATTGATTTTTACCTCTATATTATACTGAATGACACATTCATGTTAGTGAAAATAATCGAGAAAATAGACTATGTATGACATACATGAACGTTAAAATATTTTAATCGTGGAACACGGTACTTATTCACAGTTATTGACTTTTTATGACTGATTTAAAATATAATGTGCGGCAGAAAGAATGTTCTAATTTGGAACGTCAATAACAAAAATATAAAGCAAGATAGAGAAAAAAATCTTTTATACCTGAGAAAAAAAAAAATTTTATTTATTTATTTATTATAAATTATAATTTTTTATTATTATTTATTTTATTTATTTATTTATACCCCCGGAACGTTCTTTCTGCCACACCCTGTATAAAACTGAATTTTAAATTTTACAAGCTATTGAGTTAACTATCTTTTCATGTGTTTGTAAAATTGATCTTTTAAAAGGTAGTATTGATTAGTTTACTTTCTTATGGCATTAACAATCAAGCTTAGCGGAAAGGTAGGCTGAATACCTATTTCTTGTTTGATTGTTTCTCCCAGGTGCAATAACATTAAAGCTCAATCCTATTTTTCTCGTCTTATTCTCTTAGAATCTTTTTCCTGTCTTACCTAGATCTTTACCTAGCTTTTTTAATGTTTAACTAAGAATAAGGATTGAAAACTGATTTTAGCTTTTTCTGAAAATAATTTGTTTGTTATTTACCTTTAGGTAGAACAGCCTATAAGAATGAATTACATCAGAAATGACTCGAAATAGTATTTTCCAAATATTTGTAAAAAGAAGGGATTGTGTGTCCATGATTGTATATAAATTGCTTTTTATGTTTAACTTTGATATAAGATGCAAACAAAAATTAGATTTAGGAAATTTTTCTAGACACTTCAGTGCTCGATATGCTCCACTTTCTAAATAGTCTAAAAAAGTTATTTTCATAATAATGGAATTTACACATACCATTGTATTTTTTTATTAAGTATTAATGTTTTCCCGGAGTATCAAATTCCTAGTCATTTATCGTTTTCAGCTTTTGCTTAAAAATTTAGTACCCTGACTTAATTTTTCGTATGTTTTTCCAAGTCAACTGTAATTCTTAAATGTAAATATTAAGGTCTGATTGAAATTATTTCAAAATAACTACTCTCAGGTGTACAGGTATTTTAAGTTATTATTTTATTTACTGGAGTATTATATTTTTTGACTCTGTTATTAGACCTTTAATTCTGAAGTTTTATTACTACTTTTATCTTTGTAATTTTCTGTTTTTCTTTTGTTATTTTCCTCTTTTATTATTTTTCATACCAATGTTTATTTTTTACTTATATGTTTATTATATTTATATTTGCTTATTTTTATCAGCAATGGGCTTATGCCACAATCTCAGAGGGATGATTTTATTTCGGGTCAAGAACGTACATTGTCGGACATAGGATCTCTCGTGAGCTCTATTAACAATTAGTGTCCGATGTGTACTAAGCACAAAAATATGCATACAGTAGACATTCAATTTTCGGGGATGTGATAACTCTTAAGATTGCTGTAAATAATTAGATAGGAAATTTGGGGAAGATCTTCTGCCTACTGCTATGTTAAAATGTTTAAAGCTTATGAAATATAAAACTTTTCTGTATTATACTCTACTATATCTAACTGCGAATTTAAATAATACAGCCACTTTTTAAATGTTCATCTATTGCTTCACACACTGTATGTCTACTTCATCGCCTTTCTTTCATTTCTTGAAGGCTTGTGCTACCACGATTACTGATACTGATTTTTTAATATTTGGAATCGTACAGTAGAAGTAGAGGGTAGAGTTTTTTGTCATATTGAAAGTTTTAATGCAGTTGCATTAACAGTTTGGGTTAGGGTAGGGATAGCTAAAGATAAGGCTGAATTTTCAACCATCACAAATGCTACTACAATTACAAACTATTTTATTCAACTACTTAAAACAACAAACGGGCGCAGTGGCCCAGTTGACAAGGGCAGCGGGCTAATGATCTGAAAGTCACTAGTTCGATACTCGTCGCTGACAAAATCCACTGCCGTGTACACTAATTGCGCTGCAATGTCCTCCAAGTTCTCAAAAATTACCTTTGGAGGTGCGGGGTCAAGTGTTCTGGTCTCGTCACTTGACTCGGTTCAAAATTACGGAACTGGTCCTTTGGCCAAGTCAGACTCCGACCCTTGTGATGCCAGTCAAACATGAGCCGCACCTTCATCGCCCAAAGCCGTCGGGACTTGATCTGATGTTGCTATCGGTCACGTGGCATAAGCAACAACAACACACAAATTTATTAAATAAATGCTGATATATTTCCACCTTCAGTAGGTGTATTCGTTTGGTATTTTCACTGGAAATAATTTTATTTTTCCTACTAATTCAATTTTTTTCACTTTCAGGTATTTTTGCCCTTTTTTTCAAGTGAATTCTTGCTCTTATGTTCCATGTATGGATGGAAAATGTCTTCTCCCCTTTGATGAAACTTAAACTACGCACCGAAGTTGTTCAGGTTGTTAAAGAATTGCTTACGTACTAGAATTTCATGAGCAGTAGTTTAGTAAAATCCGAATCTCAGACCCCTCAGTATTATCAGAATGATTTCATAACGAATCAGTGAAACTTAAAATGCCACCGTCTGCATGTCAATCGATAACTGTATGCGACAATTACGATAAAAAAATTAATGAAACAAGCTGAACACGACTAGAAATTTAATTTAGACCGAACCTTTGCCATAATTTCGAGTCAAAACTAAAAATGATTTTGCTATGTGCCACAAACTTATCTCCTTTCCGGAACGACTCTTTTCACCGAATCATCAGAGATTATTTTTAGCCTTTTCATTTCGCCCGCAAAAGACTCTCTGAAGTTAACATTCTCGTCTTCGATTCCTCGCGAACGGAGATCATTTCGAAATTTTAAAACAAACTTTTCGCTATTGCTTCCGTAATAAAGCGCAGTTAATAAAAAAATCTCTCTAAACGGAATTCTTTTTTATTATTTCTTTTCCCTGATAAATCCTGTTTACGGGTTCCTTTTCCACTCGTTTAGACGAGCTCCTGGCAAAAGTCGTCAAAAAGATCATTTCGCTTTGATCGCCATACTCATGGGAAAGCTTCCACAGTTAAAACACCTTTATGGTTGCCAGATTCAGTTTGTGTTTTTGCCTCCCGTAATTAGTTTCTCGGCAGACGACGAGGAAACTCGCATATTCGCTTCACTCCACTTCATAAAACGTACTGAATTATTTTTCGTCCTTTGTGCTGAAAATGGAAGACAGTCTTTTTATATATAAGACCGAATAAATGTTATTCTTAGCTTCCACTATGGCTTTTTCGCTGTCGAACTTTTTTATGACTTCGTCGCCTGAAAGAAAAATGAAAAATAAACTTTCTCCCCCTTTTGTTTTTGAATCGATAGTTATTTTTCTACCAAATCCACTCCGGATATAATAATAGTACTAAAAAATATGAATTGCAAGAAAAATATTGAGAAATTTCCTGGGCATTTTTTTCTCCTTTTTACCCTGCAGTATTTTGTTGATGACAAGAAAAGGTGGCATGAGTCCTTTTGAAAGAAAGCGTCCTCAAAACCCAACGAACCCATTGTGCCAACAAAAAAGATAAAAATTTATTATTTTACGTTTAAAAAAATGCCAAAATTCTAAATCTGAAAGCTTTATTAAATCATCTGTTTGATAGTGTGTGTTAATTTTTAAAACTTTTTATTTGTATGTGATGCATTTCTTATTACTCCTTTTTATTTCACCACATATGCATCATATAAGTATAGGGAAAATCATTTAATTTTAATGACGGAGTTTTAAAACTTTGATTATTTTACTTTCTCATACGTAGAAATGCAGTTCTAAGTTTCTAAAACTTTACTTATGAATTTCCTAGAAAAAATCCTTTGAATGAAATTAAATAGTCTTTTAAAAAATACAAGTAAATAATATTATTGAAAAAGTATAATATTGCACATGAATGGTCTGATAAAAAATATTCCTTGAGACAACACAACTAAACAATAATAACAGTATAAAAGTATATGATTACACTAGCTGAATACCCGTGCTTTGCTACGGAGTACATTCAAATTAAATACAATGGTCAATGTATGCAATTAATGCCAAAAAATAAAATAATAAAAAATAGATTTATAAAAAATGTAGAGAATTTAGCTCACTTCTACCCAGACTTGTGTGTATATAATTTGAAGTGGCACTCTAAATGAATTTGATACAAACACAGTTTATACATGAAACAATGTTTATTGAATTCGTTGCACATATAGAATTTGCTTTTACAGCAATAAGCATACGTACTACTTGTACGGAATATATATTATCATTCAATAAAAATACACATTGCAAATACTCACAAACCAGCAGAGAGTCAAACCAGCAGTTCTGCCACGTAACTTTGGGCCCCATAAGCATGCGGCCCCATAATGCCCCATAATTGCCAGCACCGGTTACACCTGGAACTGCTTACCTCGTAGCTCCCTTAACTCGCTTATCTATCAACCTTAACAAAACCTTTTTCAACCTCTGTATTACTCAAGCTGCTTGGTATTTATACCAAGCGCGTATGCCGAAATTAGCATATCTCAAGAAGCTTCTATAATTCATTCACCCAAAAGTTCGATTCTTGTGAATAGAATCTTATGTATACCTTACAAAAATCGTAACGGATATTTTTATAGACAAAATAATGTAGAATAAAATATCCAAATTAAATACAACGGTCAATGTATGCAATTAATTTGTATGTTTAATATCCATAAAACTTACTAATTTGAATTAAATTCTTTAAAAACTTCTAAGTCTCAATTAGTCTAGTGGTTAAATTTTATCTTTTACCGTATTTCAATATTTTTTGTCAATTTATGTCGTTGTTATGCACGTGACGCAAAATTAATGTAAAGTATCACAAAAGAAAAGAAACCACGCGATCAGCATTTAGTAAATTAAAGTCTAAAAATTAATCTTTAGAAATTCACCAAAAATCAGAAAATGGAGGTAAAGATTTGAAAAAATATTTAATTTTAAAGGAATTTTTATGATCTCTTTCGTGATGTACATTTTATAACCCCCAGACTATTATTTTAAATGCAAACTTTAAAAAAGTTACAAAAACAGCTTAAAAATTTAATTTAAAAAAATCTAAGAATTTTTCAAAAATCTTTCTTAGTGCACCCCTACACTATAAGAAGAATGGCCATGAAAAATTTCAGCCCTTCAGATCCAGAGGTTTGGTCTGTGCGTTATCTGTCAGTCAGTCAGTCAGTCAGTCAGTCACTGAACGGTTTTATATATATAGATGATGTAATTTAAATTAGAACCCGCATGCAATTGATTATATCATTTTCCATAAAGAAGTGACAATCTTTCACTGTAACTCGTTACTAAGTTATCATTTTATACAAATACATAATAGTGCATTTTTTAGAAACCTTTTTCATTAGAGAAGTGAAATCGCTATTTTTGGATTATAAAAGTATGTGTAATTGAGCTAATGATAAAGTTCGTTTTATGTCGTTAGAGCATGCCATTAAAAGGAAAAGTTATCTGTTATTTTTGGAGTCATTCATCTACATAATAATGAAACTCTGAAGTAGTTTCGTTGTACAGTAACACCAAATTTTTAGAAATACGGTAACCCTGAAATAAAGAGAAATAGGATAAAACTAATTTCTTTAAAATCCTGCCATAAGTTTTGGAGATTTTAGTCTTTTTAATTATGCTTTATTTCTCTTTCATCAGACTGTTTAGATCCTCATGATACGTTTCCTTTAGTCATCTTTGTTGTCATCTGTCATCGAAGTTTTGTGCATGTGATGACACAGAATAAAAACTATAGTTTATTAAGAATTTTTTGTGAAACTAAACTCAACTGCGAGTGAAATAAATGTTGAATTTCCTAATTTCTGCTCTAAATTGTTAAGTATGAAATTCTTAATCATATTCTGGATAATAAATACTAAAAGGGATGGAGAAAATTCTCATAAATTTATTTTCTTTTTCATTTAAAATTGAAATTCGGGATTTTCTTTTAAACTTTGATATGAAGACTTTTTTCTGTTTCTCTTTTGAATTATACTCTCGTTGAAACGTTAATTTGAAGTAAATACGTTTTGAATACAATAAAACCTCGTTTATCCGACCCTCGTTTATCCGGATCTCCGGATTATCCGGATCAGATTGTAGTAAAGCGCTTTTAAATAAAAAGCTAGCTTTATTACATGTTTGCGATAAAAGTCGGAATCAAACTTAACGCCGACAGTAATTATAGAATAGAGTGGAGTTATTTAGGACGTAGCCCGTGCGAGACAGCTTTATGAGTTTTGAAGGAAGAGCATTGTAATTTCTACTATATATTATGAGTTTTGAAGATGGGAAGGTCTGAGATGGAGACACAGATTAAATGACGGAGCTGAAAGGTGACATTTTGTTACAAAAGCCTTTTATGTTAAATTTATGGTAGTACGGTTTGGAAAGTGGCCACGTGCAAACTTTGGTCGAAAAGGACAGGCAGTGAGGGCGTGATGTTTTTAAGTTCAGAAGTCAATGAGAAAGTGTGAAGGGAGAATAGCGAATGAAAAGTTTACGGTGTCCGGAATGGCTGATGGAAGTTTATGAGAAGGTGGAGTCATGGGTGTGAAATGGGATTAAAATAAAATATATAGAAGGAGTATTGGAAGAGAAAATGGAGAGAGAGTCTTGATCGGGAAGCTGTAGGTCCCCATCTCCAGCACGACTAAAAAAGTTATACTTTAAGTGGACCTGAGGGTTCCACCTAAACCCGTTCCCTCGACTGTGTGGGTAGAGAGAAGAACTCCCCAGATTTCATACGATAACTTATAGAAAACGACTGCGTTGACTACGTAAAATAGAGAGGTCCGCACTCGAATTGCATCAGAGATGAAGAGACCCAGCTCCTGCGCCACAGCCAAGAAGCGATCCCTATCGCGAATGAAATAGTGAAGATACACGACGAGGAGAGCCCAGCACCCCGTTCCACGACGAGAAGAGATTCCCATCTCGAGCTAAATTGTGAATTTACACGTCAAGGAGAGCCCGATTACGATATCAACTAAGAGAAATTGATCCCTCATCTTGAAAGAAGTAGAGACAGCCCCCTGCCCAGTGGAGCAGTGTGACCCCGAACCCTCGGCGTGGCGAGAAGGCAAAAATAGCAAACTGGTTGGATGAAAAGAATTTGGGGTGAGTGTTAAATCTAAATTTGATTTGTTCAGTTCCAGTTTGAGCTAGGTGATTTAGTTTTTCTCGTAAGGGATGAGTTTTAAGTGAGATAGTGTCTTAGTGTTGAACTAATAGATAAGTTTATTTGTTTTGTGCTCGGGACGCTCCCTAACCTTTGCAAAGTAGTAGTAAATACAATTTGTGAGAGATAAAAATATTGTGTATTGATTTTGAGAAATGAAGGATTCTTTTTTATACTTGTAAATATTAAGTATGTAAGTAAACTAAGTTTTGTTATGTTAAAATCTATTAGTTAGTCTAAATTGAAAGTTGTAGGTGTTAAATTACGTGATCTAAAATTGAGAATAGTTTACTGGCTTTTGTTCGTTTGCTAATTTCGACATACAGGGCTTTGGGTTGTATTCAACAAAATAAATAATAAAACACAACGCATCCAAATAATTTCTAAAAAAATAAATAAATTGTACTAACCAAAATAGTTTACGATACACGCCCGACCAACCAACTAAAGCTGGATGTGGCAACAAGACACAGATTTTTAGACTTTCTTTTATTTTATTTAATGTTCACATTAGATAATAATTTTTAATTATGACAGCAAGAACGTAACTATAAGTACGCCAAATATTCGCTTTTTAGTTTGATTCAATGTACAGTTCCTGCATAGATTGTACAATAAATTATGGTAATAAAATGCTTTTTGTTGAGTTTAAGAAAGCTTCACTAGAGTGTCACAGGGCGTTGATGTGGATTGACTCAACAGCTATTTGTGCTACAACCGAAATGGTAAGCTATGATTTGGTGCAAGTGGCTGAAGACGACCTACTGCAAATGTTAGGAACAATAAGTGGGTGCTCAAATGCTGATATGGAAATCGTCATTGGGTGGCTGAAAGACAACAATGACGGTGGCTAAGGCACTATGACGAAAGAAGAAATTGTAGCGGCATGCACATCTACAGCAGACAGTGAGGAAGAAGATGACGTAGCTGAGGAGGGAGCGATCACACCGAAACAGCCGACTACACATGCAAATGCTGAGCACCAGCTGACAAACATTTGGAGCGTCAGACCGACACCACCCCAGCTTAACTATTAATGATAAAGCGTTTGCGTGATCGTGCTTCATTTAAACGCTACATGTGTTTGAAACAGAAGACAGTGGACCAATTTTTTGTTAAGAAATGATATGAACAGTTATTTTTTTAATGTCTTGTAAACAATACTATGTAATTTTGTTACAAAACATAGTTTTTTATCGTAATAAATGTTAAGTCTGCTTAGTTAAGGATTTTATTTTGCTTATTACCTGGATTATCCGAATTTTCGATTATTCGGTTTGCCTATGGTCCCAGTTAGTCCGGATAAACGAGGTTTTACTGTACTTACAAAAAATGTATTACATAAATGGTTATTACATAGGAGAATCTAGAAAATAAAAATCCTTTTTAATGCTTAATAACTTCCTTGTTGAATAATTAAAAACGTTTATTGTACAAATGACCATTGTTTGGGAGAATCTAGACAGCGGAAAGTGTTTTTCAATACTCAAAAACCATTTATTGCACAGATGGCAATTATTTGTGAGAATTTTGAAAACAGAAAATGTGTTTTTAATACTAATAAATATTTATTAAACAAATCACCCCTCTGTGTGAGAATCCAGAAAATAGAAAGCTTTTTTTTTAGTTCTGTCTATCTAATACTAAAATCAAATTCTTTTGCTAGTCACAGTTATTCTATACAGCTAAAACAGCATTTTTACTGTACCTTTTTATGTAAGAATACAGATTTAAAAAAATAATGCTTGTATGATAAAAAAAAGCTACATAGAAATTATATTTATGGTTCACGGTAATTGCTGCTGTTTTTGTTACTTTTGTCCACCAAAGCAATTTCTTTTTGAGCCCCAAGAAGTTATTTCTCAAAATATGAAGGCACAATTAATTTCAATTCTTAAATCATTAATAAGACTGATGGACTGAATTGTATTTAATTAAATTATCGCAAAATAAATCTTTATTTCGGAGTAATTAGATCGAATACTTCCCAACCCATAAATAGTGAGTGACTAAATGGGTTGCGGATGGTCTAGTCACTGACGAAAAACTAACAGATAAATATTTGGAATAAAATATTTCTTTCGGAGAAGGGTCCTTGAGTAAACAACGGAGTCTCTGGTGTATACAATTGAACAGTATTGTAAAATTTTGAATCATAATATTTGCTGTGTTTAAAAACAAAATAAGTCCAGACATATATCTTAAGGAGTAATACGCTCTATTTTATAAACTTGGCCTTACTTGTAAATATTTAACTAAATATTTTCTGCAGAATGATTTTTTTTATTAATCAAATTTCTCAGAATCGAATATTTACGTTCCCAGAATTGCATTTTTCTTCTTTTCCCGATAAACGCCTGAAACTTATTGTTTCAAGGAAAATGAGGATTATTCAATTTCAACTTCATTACCAAATACAAAGCCTACTTCTGAACAAAAGCAGTCCTGAGCTACATTTGCATTTCAAAATCTTTGAAAATTGAATGTTATAAGCGAACTGTGCTGATCAAAAGATATTTTCAAGACCTTTCTCCGCATGTTTAGGTCACCGAATAATTAAGAGGATTATTCTAATCAAAGGGACTATTTTAAGATCATTGCCTTCTTATTATGAATTAGTGTTTTAAACAGCGCAGAGGTATGAGGTATAGCCATTTATATAATTATAAGTTAATTTATTTGAAATCAGCATTAAAATGGAATGTCTTTTCCGGTTAATTCTTAGCGAATTTGTCAATCTTGTTGGATTTTTTTTTCACCCGCATAAATTAACGTTTCTCGCTCTCGAATCGATCCATTCATTTTGAGACAAAAACGTATTTTTTTATGTATAGAGTTAAAATTTCCTGTAATATGTATTTACACAAATGAGCTTATACTGACCCTGTTGCCATTTTGTTACGATGTGCACATTCCATGCGTACACAGAGAAATGTGCCGAACCTTTAATACTAGTATATTATGGGCTAACATGCGAAGTACACTGGTGTATAAAAGTTAAGCATTAATTCGTAAAATGTGGAAGAACGTGAGTAAATATTGGTCACATTGTTCAAAATCACTTGTGCAGAATCACTGTTTGAAGGTGAAACAGTGTGCATATTCAAAACATTTCAGTCGACGTTGGCATGCGCAAAAGATGTACGCATGTCAGAACGAGTATAAAATCGGTTCACGTGCCATACGGAGATCAGGCAGGTTATGTGCAATTGCTGTGCTGAGGAGCGAGTTAAACGATCAAAAAGGCCGAAGGATGGCACAAAGACGCCAAATGGACATGTTTTTGGAAGGAAGAATTATTGGAATACTGGAATGTGGACGATCTCAAACCGAAGTTTCTCAAATTCTGAATGTGCCTCATTGTGTGATCTCAAGACTGTGGCAGGGGTTTCAAAGTATGGGAGATGTTACCCGACAACCAGTACAAGGTCGACCAACAGTAACAACCATTCGTCATGACTGATATTTGGCAATAACTGCTGGATGTCAGAGGGCCAGTTGTGCCAGAGAACTCGGTTCAGCGCTCACAGCCGCCACAGGAGTGCGAGTTTCGAGGCAAACTGTTTATAGGAGACTCAATCATGCTGGTCTGTGAGCCAGACGACCAGCCGCTTGCATTCCTCTCAGGCCTGGGCATAAACGCGCTCGTCTAAACTGGAGTTTGAAACATCAGCACTGGAGTTTGCAACAGTGGGCCAATGCGATGTTCAGTGACGAGTCCCGGTTTACTCTGAAGACTGGTTCTCGTCGGATAACGATATGAGAGAGCGTGGAACTTCGCCTTATTTGGCTGTTTCGAGGTGCTGTCGGTCCTGGATTCATATTCATGGATGATAACGTGCCTTATCACTGTGCGATCCCGGTCGACAATTTTCTTGAAAGTGAAAATATCCAGCGCATGCAGTGGCCCGCTCACTCTCCTGATCTTAATCCTATTGAGCATTTGTGGGATATGCTCGGGAGATAAATTGCGGCCCTTCCGCACCCACCAAACTCTGTTCCAGAACTGGAAAGAGCTCTCCTCGATTCTTGGAACTCTTTGAGGCCACAAATCATCCACATTCTCATAGCACATATGTGCAATCGTTGTGCAGTATGCGTGGCTACCAGAGGCCACCACACACCTTATTAAACTGCCAAATAATCTTTTTACTTTAATTTTTTCCACTAAAGTATAAACCATTAGTTTGCGCTGTTTTCTTTCAAACTGTTTCTTTGGATAATAAAAGTGATTAATATACTTCATTTGCATTGTTTTTTTGTGGTATAACCGTATTACACTCGCATATCACGTGACCACAGACGGACTCACATTTAGCCATCTGGCCACTTCTGTCTGACTTTGTCCTGCCTCTACTCTCCCAATAGCTCGCCATCGCAGTTCTTCGGTCAAATGATGCCTTGAGATTATTGTTACAATTTAGATATGCCAGATGTTTAATCTCAGCCTCGCAGCGACAATTACCGCCTTGCTCTGAGACATGCACTTTTATGCTCCTCGCAAATGACGTATTCCGTCTGCAGTGCCACTATTTTGCATAATGTAGTATTGTTCAGCACCTTTTACTTAACAACATATTCAAATTTTAAACAGATTGGCCTAGTTTTGAACGTGTTATCTCTGGTTTTGTGATTTTTCCTTAATTTTTGATAACTAGTGTATTTCGAGATATTCAAATTCAAAGTTGGAGAGATTATTTTTTCTGGGCACCTACTTTATACATGAATAAAAAACTTCTAATAACAAACAACAGCGACTATTTAACTTTCACTGTCAATTAAAGCTTCCCTTAAATTAGTGTCTGTTTTTATTCGTATCTTCGTGTAGACGAGAATTTCTTGTGAATATTGCAGATGATATTCTTTAAAGAACTGAATTTGAACTATTGCCGCTTCTCTCAAATGTTTTTATTCATAAGAAGGAATAGAGTGGCAACCTTTAACAGAATTATCGTAAGTTATGATGTTACTACAATGAGCACCTTTGAATAGCTTAGAGGTCACTCTGATGCTATGATGCTGATCACTATGATGCTGATACGTTCCGTCCTTCTGATACGAAGTCTATATCAGAAGGGCGGAACGTCTTCCAGTATTGGCTTTAAGCAGAAAAATTTGAAAAGCTTAACAAAAGCATCCTGTAACATCTAGGGAAGGGAAAATGGCTCTAAGTAGGATGTGTAATAATCTAAAACTGTAACTGATTTTGATCTTAGAACCGGGTTCGAAAAACAACAAAATAAGGTATAATGCTGCCAATCATTTCACTGCAATATCATGATTGAATTGTATAAATGCTAAATATAGGCATTTCTTCAGAACCCTATCCTCTTTTGAAAGTTACAGAACTATATTTTCTTGCAGAAGAGAGAAACCCCGACATCAGTAAAATTAAATTTTGATTTACTTTAATTTAAAACAGAATGATTGATATAGTTAGACATCATCATCAAGCATTTTAAAAATAAGCATTGAATATACACTGCTGGCCACTGTAAATGCAGCACCCTGAAGGAAACATGCAAATAACATGAAATTTACAACATGCATTAGCGGAGATCAGATATGCAAATGATTAGAATTTCAGCGCAGACGCATATCACGCGTGCCTGTGGCGCCACTTCAAAGCGCTATTTAAGGCTTCGAGATTTCGGCGATTTCAAGTTCGGCAATTGTGTTTTTCTTGTGGTTTTTTCAAAAAAAACGATCAATTATGACTCGTCGAAAACAGCGATCATCTTTTGATCAAGTATCCGAGTTCGACAGAGGAAGGATAGTGGACTACCGAGATTGTGGATTATCTTTCAGGGAAATCGGTAGTCGTGTTGGGCGAAAACAAACAACTGTAATGCGGATATGTGATCGTTGGATGCAGGAGGGTACGACGGACCGGCGTGTTCGATCGCATCCACTTCAGCGCACCTTTTCACGTGATGACAGGCAAATTGTGCGTATGGCAGTGACGGATCGCTCAGTCACATCACGAACCATAGCACAGCTGTAACGCATCATCCAGTGTCTGCGCGTACCATTCGACGCCGTTTACAGCAGAGTGGTCTGTCCGCAAGACGTCCATTGCTTTGTCTACCCTTGACGCAGAACCACAGACGTCTCCGCCGCCAATGGTGCGATGACAGAAGGATGTGGACGGCAGAATGGAATGAAATCGTCTTTACTGACGAGTCACGCTTCTGTCTGCAACACCACGATGGTCGCATTCGAGTCTGGAGACACCGTGAAAAGAGGAAGCTGAACAGCTGCGTTATGCACCGCCACACTGGTCCTGCACCGGGTATTATGGTATGAGGCGGTATTGGATATCACTCTCGCACACCTCTAGTACGCATTGCCGGTACTTTAAACAGTCAGCGCTGCATCTCCGAGGTGTTGGAGCCAGTTGTCCTTCCTTACCTCTAGGGCTTGCCCACAGCCATATTTCAACAGGATAATGCGTGACCACACGTGGCACACATTGTCCAACGGTTCTTCGTCAATCGCCAGATTGAATTGCTTCCCTGGCCGCCTCGCTCTCCGGATCTTTCGCCGATAGAAAACATGTGGTCCATGGTTGCTCTACGATTGACCCAGATTCCATCCCCAGCTGCCACAGCAGATCAACTTTGGCAACGTGTGGAAGCTGCTTGGTCTGCTGTACCCCAAGATCTCATCCAAAGTCTCTTTGAATCAATGCCGAGGCGTGTGGCAGTGGTGATCTCCAACAATGGCGGCTACTCTGGCTACTGATTTTGGCAGGAACCACACTTCACAGAAGTCTATAAATTTAATCATTTGATACTTGGTCAACATGTTATCTACAAAATAAATTTTGTTGTGATATCTCTTGTCTTTCTTGGTGTTGCAATTTGGGTGGCCAGCAGTGTATATAGATAAATATTGAATATGCTAAGCTTTGTGTTTCTAGATAACTGAAAATTATAACTGAAATTTTATCACATAGCTGTCAACGTACAACTATTTAATATATATATTTCAGTAGCTTAAACTTAAACATCCACAACAATGTGTCCTGGCATGAGATAAACATTCAGCATGCCAAACTTTGTATTTTTTTGGTAGATTTTATAGGGAACGACTGTATTTATAAACAAGCGGATGGTAGTTATTGCCAAAACACCCCTTTTTTATTACCTGTTGTCTTAATAAGTCCATTTCCATAATTTCTTTTTGATATTCATGGTGACCATATTTCCAAAAGAACCTTAACTTGTAATGTAAGAAAATAAAGGTTTGCAGTTTGTTTTTTAAATGAAATTACGACCTGAAGCAACATTTAGGAGTAACATTCTTCGATTATCTTCCCAGTCTTTAATTATCCGTCAACTCAAAATAAAGAAAATAAGAAATAAGAAAAAGACAAACATAATTTTAGAAACTACTTCATTTGTAGTTTTTGAAATATGTTTAAAAAAATTAAGAAAAAATTTCAAAGGAATGATACTGAATTCAAGAGATTCTCCCCCTTTCCCCCCCTCCATTTCTTGGAGAAACACTTCGTTACGCGTGACTAAGACGATTTGATAAGTAAATCCAACTATTAAAATGTGCCTCTTTCCGTTTTGTACGGATGACAAATCCTCTTTCCGAAAACAACTCGCAAGGCATAAACATATCTTTCTTGTAGCTGGCACATCGTATGCTACGTCCTCAATCATTTGCCTACCGAAATCGCGCCAGATTAGTGGCCGAGATAAAGGAAAGATGCAACTCAACCCCGAAGGGGTGGGGTGGGCGGAAGATGGAAAAGATTCGAAGAAAATGTCGCTACCCAATTAGGCGGTGAGCTACCTCGTGGGTATTCCAAAATTCCCATTCCTGCCAAGACTTTCCATTTAAATTCTTAGTCAAAATCCGATTGCAAAAGAGATTACTGAAACCAATTTCGTATCGTGGAATGCAATCACCAAAAGCAAAGGAGGGGGGGAGAGACTGGGATTTTGTGTCCTCCCCTCCTCCTAGGACTTGTATGGGATGAGTAACTGAAGTACTGAAGTTTTCTTGTACAGCCCGGGAGATATAGAGTGCGGTATTAGTGCTTAGGTGTGTCGCGGCGCTCACAAAAGTTTGGGAGTCTTGTTTTTTTAAGGCTTACTTCTAAAAGATTAGAGTTTTAAATCATTCAGAGAGTGGTAGAGTTAGTGGAGGGGGGGAGGAGGGCAGAAAAAAATAACAAGATTCTTCTGTTCACCTCTCTTTTGTTTTATCTCAGCGTCCTGTTGCTATAATTAAGTGAACACTGAAGTTTCTTGCAGGGATTTATTTATTTAGTTTCTTTTGCCTTTAATGCGACGGCTTAAGTTATGTATGAGCCAGAAATGAAAGACAACTAGTGATGTATCTGAAAGGATGATTAAAGAAAAACAGGTTGGGAGAGGGAAGCTGAAAGGAACTGAAAGAATGTGGGGAGGGGGTGTTTAGGGAAGATTTGTGAGAACACCCTCCTCGTGCGATATCGCGTTTCTGAAATAATCGACGAGAAATATTAGTCAGTTTTGGAAGAGTAGTTGAAGATTATCTATGAAAATGATTTCTTTTTTTTTGCAGCTGGAGTATTTATGCCCGGGAAGGAAAAGGAGTCAGGAAAGTTATGTGGGCAAGAGTTATATACATATATATATTTTCGCATTAATGCGATCTTTGCAGATGTGTTTGATGGGATTTGTATTAAATAAAAACGAAAAGAATATTTTTGAAACGAGTTAAGTTTTTTGGACGGGATTTGGATCCATTTTCTAATTTGGTAACGCTTTGAAGGAATAAATCCAGAAAAAATTTGATTTCGAAAATTGATTATTTTTATAGCAATGAGATAGTTAAGATTCTTTTATTTGTTAGAAAATTTTTTTCCGTACCATAAAAATTGGAATGCACTTAAGTAATATCATGATGTAAAAGTTTAATAATAATCTATATTACAGTTTATTTCTATGTTATCATAATTGTACGATGAGTGTAAGGAAGGTCAACTACGTGGCAGCGTCATTCAGCGGCTACGATACCCATAGAAACGTCTAAGCCGGTGTGTTTGACTTTTAAGGGCCTGCTCACATAGAATCCGTCAGCGTCAGCGTTACTCGTATTGACATATTTTAAACAAGTCACAGGCCTGAACCGTTTCTTGGATAATCGTTTGGTTCGTGAAATTTCGCATGCAAAGATATTTCGTCCGAACACGGAAATGATTAAAATGTGTCCGACGAATGAACAGAGGGAGCTCCAGCGCATCAGAACAGCGCATCCAGCCGGTGTATATAAGGAGCGATTCTTGATCTAATATTCAAATTTTCTGTTGCATTTCGACTGCGGATATCTTACGTCGACTGTAACAATGCCTTGCCGAAGGGTTCGGGCTCATTACGAGCATAGCCCAAAGTTTGAAAGAGTTCATGTCATCGGATTGAAAGAAGCTGGTTGGACAAATCGAAGAATCGCTCGACAACTGGGTCGAAACGATTACACGGTTCTGGCAAGAGTGGGTCAACAACGGCAGATTTAAGCGTCAGGACGGCAGCGGTCTAACTAGGACCACAACAGAGCGGGAAGACAGAGCGATTGTCAGATAAGCTGTCGCAGCTCCATATTCGTCGTTATCAACCATCTGACGGGTGACCCGCACACAAGTGTCTAACATGACCATTGACAGATGACTGAGAGAGCGGAATCTAAGCTCGCGTTGACCGTTACGCCGCTTACCCCTCACACATGTACACCGTCAAGTCCGATTGCAGTGTTGTTCAACTTGATCGACTTGGAACTGCGCTGACTGGGGACGTATAGTCTTTAATGACGAGTCTCGTTTCCAACTGTAACCTGACGACCATCGAAGACGTGTCTGGAGATGCCCAGGGCCACATGGGGATCCTGCCCTTATTATCGCATGCCAAACAGGTCCACAACATGGCGTTATGGTCTGGGGTACCATTTCTTTTGGTAGCCGGGCCCCTTTGGTAGTCATTAGTGACACACAGCGGTACGTAGACGATATTCTGAGACCTGTTTTGTTGCCGTTCCTCCTGTGTCACCCCGGACTTACTTTTCAAAAAGATAATGCCCGGCCGTATACGGAGCGTGTTGCTACGAATTGTCTTCAAGTTTGCGGAACACTTTCTTGGCCATCTAGGTGGCCTGATCTCTCCCCCATAGAGCACATTTGGGACGTGATGCGAAGGCGATTGCAACTATTCCGGAATGTTGCTGATTTAGCCCAACAGATGGAGACAATTTGGCAAGAAATCCCGCAGGAGACCATTCGGGAAATTTATCAGTCTATGTCTCACCGGAGTACAGCTTGCATCTACGCCAGAGGTGGACCAACTCCGTAATTGACTTCCTCACTTTGTAACGATGAAACTCTGGAATAAATCTTTAAATTTTTCTGAAAATTGAATCTTTTTTGTGTGCCTGTTCTTTACAGCCACTAATTGTTGTTGCAATCTGAGAACTCCTTCTTGGTACGTTTGATTTTTTTGTTATATATATATATATATATATATATATATATATATATATATATATATATATATATATATATATATATATATATATATATATATATATATATATATATATATACTGGATGTTTCTTAAGCTGACACTACTCAGAGCCATCTCTAGCTCGATCTATCAGCCAGAATTCCACCAAAATTGATAGAGGACGACATGGGAAAGAAGTTTCCAAAAAATTAGTTCCAAAAGTTCCCGATAGGGGAAGATATGTCGCTGTTGTTGTCGGCACACCTGAGAATTTGCATAAAACGAAAGTTAAACATCAAAATGCAAATTCATGACTAATTAGTCGACAGGAGCTCCAGTATTTTGGGCTATAAAGATGAGAGGAATACTCCTAACCGCATTCCGAATATCAGCTGTGATCAAGATGCGTTTTACGCTAACTCAACGCGCGTTACTTGTGAAGATTTATTATCTTCACTGATCAAACGCATCTGCTGCTCTCCGTGAGTTTAGATATCGTAACGACTTTCCTAAAGGGCCTGTGGTGGCCTTGTGGCTGGCTTTCGGTGCCTCCGTTTGTGTCGTCCCTTCATAGGGGGTAATGCTGGACCGCCTATTTGGTGCCCCCATAATAAAAGGGCCAACAAAACTGCGGTGTATTATAGGCGAATGTTTTCACGAGAAGTGCCTCCGCATTAGTAAAAAAAACTTTCCTAAAGGCACCATTTCAATTAATGCATTGAAAGGAATGCTTAAGAAATTTGAAGAAATAGGGACCCTAGCTGTCCATCCTGGTTGAGGGAAGAAACCGGTGTCAGAACAGACAGTAATCGAAGTTGTGATTGCAATCGTTGAAGGCTCACAGGAGACTATTCCTGATAGTAGCAACTGCCGGGGAGTAGCGCGCCAACAGGATATTCAACGACGGTTTGGAAAATCTTGCGGAAAGTTCTCACGTTCTATCCATATAAGATTTTGCCTGCAATAACCCCATGTGACTTCTTTCTGTGGGGTTATTTAAAGTCCAAGGTGTATCTTGGTGGAATCTCGAACTTGGCGGCCCTAAAGTACACCATATCCCGGGCTGTGATGGACATTGCCGGTGATATGTTACGCTCGGCCGTTGAGAGCCTAGTATTCAGGATGGACTGTGTCGTCCACCAGGACGGTGGTCACATTGAAGGAGGGAGAAGTGAATTTGCTGAATGCGGTGTTACGGTGAAATTTTTTTGTTATTTATTTGTCTGTTTATTACAACTTTTAAGGTATATACCCCTTATCTTTATAGACTGAAATACTAGCGCTGCTGTCGACTACTTAGTCGTGAATTTGCATTTTGATATTTTACTTGCATTTTATGCAAATTCTCGGGTGCGCCGACAACAACAGTGCCATATCTGTGGCAACGTAAGATTGTGTTAGGGGTTTATTTTAAAACTTATATATTATATTAACTTAATAATTAAAGTTAGAATTACTCTTTACAATCTTTAAAATCAATTTACTTCAAGAGTTGCCATTTGGCCATTAGTGGTTAGTACATTTTAAGTTAGATGGTAAAGTTGCGTTGTGTTTATTTTAATGCAATAACCCATAATAATTAATATTATAATTAACACTGGTTCGATACTGTCTGCATCACTGTGGTGATTAATGAGCCAAAAGAAAAATGAAATTAAATCTAATAAATGTACTTAACCTTGGAGAAAACCTAGAAATAAAATTATTTCACCTAAAGGAAAAAGCTTCATATCTGCTGAAATAAAAATAAAACCTAAAGCTGAAAATCAGAAAATTTACTAAAAAGGCAAGGACCGACATGACACCACTTTACAAACTAACATAACAATTTATTTAAGAATTTCCCTGACATTACAACAAATAAACTCATTAACTCCAGATCCTCTCAACATTATTCCGACAACCAAATTCAATTGAATAAATACAATTTCGTTTAAATGAGTTCTACTCTCCATAATACAAATAATTATCAATAAAACAATGCAAATAAGTGAAGTGGCTGGCGAATCAAAAAAAAAACTTCTAAATGAAAAAGTGATGGGAAAAAACAAAAGAAAAAACTATAGAAAAATTCAGTAAACAAAAAGGAAATTAAAATCATATTACCAATTAAAATGCTGCAGCACAAAAAAAAACTATTATTTTATAAAATTATGAGTGGAACCCCAGACTAGCGCCATTTCTATAGCGCGCGGGCCGCCAAAAATCAAGACATCTCTCTCCATCGTGGGTTGCGGGTCAGCTCCAGCCTCTTGCTAGCCTCCCCCTCTCTGTCTCCAAATCTCCCTTGGACGACCTTCTCACCCCTTTGTATGGCTACTCGTGGGTGAAAATGAGTGCGTCTTCGCTCCTTGATTTTAACAGGGAAATTCGGACCAACAGAATTTGAGGGGCTTGAATTATAATTTGATAGGTAGTATAGTATTTTATTTTCAACTTTGATCTTGCATCAATTCAGGATTTATTTTCTTTTATTTTAAACTCTGGAACTAACTCGGCGTTTGGCGATCTCAGGCGTATCCATGCGCCTACCCCTCATCAAAACGGTGGTTTCGTTTATCTCTTGGCCAGCTGCAAAAAAGGGGTTGTTTCTTGAAATGGATACTTCTGTTAATCCCTTTATCCGGTGTAGTCCTGGGTATGTGCTGTGAAAATACTGTGAAAATGGAGGAGATCTCGTTACATTGCCTACCAGCCCAGCTTACACAAGGGTTTGGGTTCATAATACAAAATTTACTATTAATTGAAAAAACAAAAATAAAACACTCTAAAATTAATAATTAACTATGTTGAATGTATACCAGCTACCGAAAAAAACAATAAAAAAACAATATACCAGCGTACCAGACACCTCACAATTATTTCAAAATAAGGCTTATTAATTTATCAATATTAACAATAAGGTATAACCTGTGATGATCTATTTCAAACTTAATTCTTCTCAATGTCAAAACATTTAGAGAAACTTGCGCACCTTCTCCAAATGCGATGACATTAATCAAATCAATTAATATCTGATCACCACAAGTATAACCCTTACATATATTTAGCAGAGGCTTAATAAATTGATTAAACAAAGCACAATCGTTACTAAAATTTACTTTCTTTACTAATTTAATTATCTAAATACCCGATATTAATATTAACTTTAATCACTTCCAAAACTATTAATTATCATCACAACATATCTTTCCCTATCGGTGCCTTTTGGAACTAATTTTGTTTTCATGGAAACACTTTTCCATGTCATCCTTAGTCCTTCTATCAATTTTGGTGGAATTCCGGCTGATCAATCGCTCTACAGATGGCTCTGAGTATTGTCAGTCTAATGAAAAGGCTATATATATATATATATATATATATATATATATATATATATATATATATATATATATATATATATATATATATATATAAATATATATATATAAATAAATATATATATATATTTATATATACATATATTTATATATATATATATATTCTCCAATGCGGCAGGCAGTTACTTGGACATTACCCTTACCGTCATATGACACCGAGGTATTGCTGGCCACTTTTCTGGGGGCACCGTATAGGTGGACCAGCATTACCCCCCTATGGGTCGGTCTAATGAAATGGATTAATGAAATGGTTAATGAAATTCAAAATTATGGTCGGTCCCGTAATTCTGGAGGACATTGCAGCCACGCCTTATTTTACATGTCCTAGCCACCATTAGTGAACACGGCGGTGGATTTTGTCAGAGACCGGCCTCGAACCCACTACGCTCAGACCACTGGCTCGACGCCTTTGCCAATTGGGCCACCGCGCCCATATATATATATATATATATATATATATATATATATATATATATATATATATATATATATATATATATATATATATATATATATATATATATATATATATATATATATATATATATATATATATATATATATATATATATATATATGTATATGTATATTTTTGTATATATATGTATATATATGTATATATAAATATATATATACAGTTGGCTCTCTGTTTAACGACTTTCAAGGGACCGTGAAAAATCGTCCTTAAGTAGAGATCGCCCTTAAACAGAATTTGTGAAAAATTAACATTTCCCATAACGTCGGAGGAGCAGGGACTGAGAAATATCGTCTTTAAATAGAGATCGTCGTTAAGTAGAGCGCCGTTAAACAGAGAGCCAACTGTATATACATATACACACACACACATATATATATATATATATATATATATATATATATATATATATATATATATATATATATATATATATATATATGTATGTATATATATATATATATATATATACATACATACATATATATAAATTATATATATATATGTGTGTGTGTGTGTGTGTGTGTGTGTGTAATGAAAGCTGTGGCGGGGCGATGCAAAGCTGTGGCGGGGCGATGGCCGGTGAACTCGTAGTATTTATGACAATTCTGTAGTAATGGCACAAGGGCAGGCAAAATGAAGGCTCGGTGCACTCCAACATCAGAAACGATATTTAAAATTAACGGATCATCACAAATTGGACAGCGTTGCAGATTAGGTGTATGTACAGTTCACTTTCATTTTTACGGATGGACTCCACATCCAACGCGACTTTTATGTAATATCTCCAAAAGGATGATTGATCGGTAAAGTTCCGTTTTGATCCGTAATGTTGTAGTCAGGCTGTTTTCACACACAAGTGGCTGGCAAATGGAGAGAGTAACTGAGTTCAACGCCATGGAAGGAGGTATCAGGTCACAAAATAGTATTTTATTTACCGAAATGATGCTGGACATCTTCTAGTAGGATTATAACAAGTTTAATTCCACCGATGCCGGGCAAAAAGGCCTCGGCAGCGCAGAGCACTGCGAGATATGGACGGAGGCTCAACTTACGTCATGTTAGTTTCATGGTTCGAACACAACGAGTTCTGAATCGCGCAATTTCTCTCCCGAGTACGGGTCTATCAAACTTCTAATTTGTCAGAAACGGGCACGTGATTAAGTCGCGTCATATGAGGTGATGATCTCGCGATGCCCGTTATATAATGCTTATATAATGGTCCGCGCGTGCAACAGCTTTAGGGGAAAAATAGATTTATATTGGCTGAATTTAGGTCGCAATCCAAGGTTAAGGGGACGGTATTCTGTTGCAATAAGATAAACTAATTTGGAAAAAGCATGTTAGGAGTATTTAAAAGGATTAAAATTTGTTTCATATATATATATATATATATATATATATATATATATATATATATATATATATATATATATATATACATGTACGTGTATCGCAGGAACTATCTGAGTACAATAGAGTATCATCCAAGTTTGGTGGCAATTTTCATTTTTCTAAGAGTAGGAAAAGCTATGTATTAAAGACTACCTATGGGATTGATATATCAAGTTTACTCTTTGAAAGAAAATTTCATAACGTGAATAACATTTTCTTCTCTATGTTTCCTATGGAGTTGATGCTGACAGGATTATAAATTACAGAATAAACAGTTGTGAAGATTTTGATACAGGAATACAAAACACATTGGAAAAAGAATAGAATTTTTACATGTAAAATTCTTTAAAACAAAGATAGACCACAAACCGTGATACAAAACTACAAGAATTAGGGTCAGGTGGGGTAATTGTAAACAATATATGAATGATAAAGATATTTTAACTTAAAAATCTAACTTAAAAAATATGATTCTGGTTTAAAATTTAAAAAACTTTCAACAACAGTTAGCCTATCTTATTATGTTTCATATAAAGAAATAATAAAATACCAATATTAAAGGGCTCTAAAACACAATTGGCAATTACCCATTTACAATTACCCCGACAATATATGATGTAATTGTAAACAAGTGTTTTCTTTACGTGTTAAATAAAATGGAGATACAAAATTGGAGGTATTTGTAAATGAGTTGACATTGTATTGTTTCATGTTGTGTTTTAAAATCCAACCGCATGTTTACAATCAGAATTTAAGATGATGGTGTAAGAAGTAATATTACCAATTAGTCCCTGGAACACCATTCTTAAATGGTGTATTGAGATTGTTTGTTTTAACATATTCAGTGACAATATTAACAATATCATACTAATAACAATATTGATAGCAATATCAATATTTGATAGTTAATATTTTTTATCTATATTTTGATATTTTATATTTTTTATTTGCACGGATAACCCATTGCAGCTCTAGCTTTATTGCACTTCTCTAACCAAGTCTACTCCATCTACCTAAGTCTATCACCACGTCTCGGGTAGGCTTGGTCCACTATTTTCCCCGAGTCTGTTTCACCATGAGGCGATAAAGCTGTAGGATGGCCAGCATTTTATCTACTGATAGAAATTTTGTACCTTTTAGTCGATGAAAAATATCCCTTCTAGACACTCCTCAAAGTTCTTGGGCCCATGAGTAAAAGAAGTTTTGATTTCCTACATCTCTGAATGCTCTTATTAGATCCTGTTGTTAATCCAAGATAGTCTAGAAAATTAAAAATCTCTTACTGTACTATAGGTACTATCTTTTTTATTAATATCGGATCTTTTTCTGGTGCTGATGCCGTTTAGTAAATAATTTATTAAATAACAGAATTCACAACTACCCGAAAATCATATTTATATTTACTCTATTCAGAAAACTTTGTAGGGTAACTGGAAATCGACTCTAGCTTGAGCCGATGTTGTGAATACTTTTACATAACAGTGTAACTAGTTAATAGAGACTGTTATGTTTACCTTGATATTGTTTTTGATCAGTATTAGCCGTCTTTGTTCTGAAAACAAGGATTTCTTCCAAGCCTTGCAAAGCCTTTCATCTAACTTTTTAGAGAGAAAAGCTTTCATCACAAATATTAACAAATAACTTGCAACTCGAATTCCAACAACACACTGCAATTATGGAGGGAATTAAAGAGATGGTGTAATGACAATGCAGGCAATTTTATAACCAATATACCTTCCCTCAACATAGAAATTTTCCTTCTGTTTACAATTATCTCGAATTTTTAATTACCCCACCTGACCCTAAATGTTTATTATTATGCTAAATAACGACAATAACACGTAAAAAACATTTATTGAGACATTATCTACTTGTTACATTAGCATGCAGCAGCCCGCTCGCATAATTTTGAACAACCAATGTCTAATACGCTTCGAGAGCAAAGTTTTGGGCAAAAGCATGAAGTTAATTCAGCAACTAATACTTTAAGTTCATACGATGACACGCCTGGGATTGGTCCAATTCGTGGCATTAAACATAATCTTACAGGCAAAGAAAGTTAAATCTCCCGTGGATTCATTCCTTTTAACTTAGACATTACAATTTCACTACTTAATCCTGAGAGCTAGTGGCCATTCTGTTCGGGAATTCATGGAAACTCACCTGAAATCCTTTATCTTGGGCTTGAATGAAAAATCTTAATCCCTAAGAAAGGTTCTAAGTGCAAAACGGCATGGAATGTGGTTTGATATTTGGCAAAGTGTTTTAAATACCCATGGCGATCGCGATACAGAATTAAAGAATTAGGAACAAAATGGTTTCGCGCCTGCTATTCCTTTCTGTAATTTTCCAGAGGTGTTATTTTAATGTCAGACTGTGATTATAATAACGTGGGAAAATAAATTATTTCTCAGATGCGTTTGCGTATACTCGTATATTACAGGGTTTGACCAGAAAAGCGTTAATGATAAAGAAAATTTGGTTTACAAAAAAAAAAGGTAAAACATTTTTGATTATAACAAATTATTTGCTATTTTTTGCTTGGTACTGTCTTTTTTGTGAGAAATGAAAAATTTTGAGCGTAGCTCCTGAAATTATTATTTTTGAGAAGGCTATACATATTAAAATCTTACCATTATATTGATAGGAAATTTATTAAGGCATGAAAAGAGTATGTTGAGAATGAATTTTTCTCCCATTTTCTGGATATACCAGTTGGAAGAATACTGGCCTCGGTCTTAATCAATAAACGATGCCCTTATCGAAAAAAGCATTAAAAATTAGTTATTTTTAAGTATTGCATTTAATAGAAGAGCAAGCTTTTGAACCTGTTGCACGTAATAAAGGAAAATGAAAATATTGCTGTGATATTTGTAAAAAGATTGTGTACTTTTGTCTGAATTACAGTAGAATAACAAGATTGGATTAAAATTTTGCTTATTGATAATTTTTAGGATATTAAACTATTACTGTCAAATACAATGTACGACAAAATAATGCGCATTTCGTTGTATCAATTAGTGTCTCTTCAAGTGCTAAATTTTTTTTAAACCGATTTATATAAAAGTTTTATCTTTCAGAAATACAAATTACTGATGAATCAAATTGTTTAGTTTGGATACTGATCCGTTTTTAAAATATCTGAAAATCTATGGAAGGAATACATTGACTGATTTACACTGGTGAAATAAATTAAGAGAATTTGCATATTTTATCGAATTTCAGGAAAAGAACTGAACTGAATGTAAAACCACTGCTTCTAGACGAAAAAGCAAATCTTGTACGTCAAATACGTAAGCGTACATGTGTGTATAGGCGGAGCCAGTAGGGAAACAGGCTTTATAAGCGTTCGTAAGTTAAGACGCATTTCGTTCGCTAGCACACCTCGGCGAATTTCTTGATGTTATTTTGCAGCAATCGGTCAATTTCAAATTATAACAGTAAAAATGAGTAACCACCAACGTTTAGATGATGGAATGAGGTGGCGAATTGTGGGGAGGCTAGAAGCAGGCCAATCTCAAGTTCAAATTTGTAGGCAATCTAGGCCAATGTAGAGTTCTAGATTCCAGTTCTAGAACTCTAGATTCCAGGCCAATCTAGAGTTCAATTTAACGCCCAGAGTCGTATGTAACTTATGGAAACAGTTCCAGGATACAGGATCCATCGAGAGAAAGCCTGGGAAAGGTCGTCCAAGAGCCACGACGGCCAGAGAAGATTGCCATTTGTCAATTATAGCGAGGCGTAACAGGAGTGCAACAGCTTCTCAGCTCTCTCGTGACTTGTATTCAGTCACAGGAACCCGTGTATGAAGGGTGACTGTTTCCAAAACACTTCATGAGAGAGGGTTGTTTGCAAGAAGACCTGCTGTTTGTGTCCCGCTCAATTCTACGAACAGGAGAATCCGTTTATCATGATGCAGAGAGCATAGAGATTGGAGTATGGATCAATGGGCGACCGTTCTCTTCACTGATGAGTCCGGGTTCAGCCTAACCACCGATTCTCGCCGTACGTTCATATGGAGAGAATCAGGGACCCGCTACCTACCCTCCAATGTCTGCGAAATCGACCATTATGGTGGAGGAGTTTTAATGGTCTGCGCAGGCATCATGTTGGATGGCCGCACACCTCTCCATGTCTTTAAAAGAGGCACTGTGACTGGTGTGAGGTATAGGGATGAGGTCTTGGAGCCCCATATTCGTCTTTTCAGGGGTGCAGTTGGCCCTGAGTTCATTTTAATGGACGATAACGCGAGGCCACATAGAGTTCTTCTGGTCGACGGATTTCTAGAGAGTGAGGATATTCGCCGGATGGATTGGCCAGCCAGATCTCCAGGCCTTAACCCTATAGAGCTTGTCTGGGATGCTCTGGGGAGGGCAATTGCAACTCACAACCCTCCTCCGAGAACCATCCAGGGAATGAAAACAGCGTTGCTGAATGAGTGGGACCAATTGCGACAGGAAATGATAAACTGCCTTATTTCAAGTATGAAATCACGCTGTTAGATCTGTATATCTGTAAGATGGGACCATACCCCCTATTAACCCATCTATTAACCCATTTTTTTGTTTATTCTGCAACCGCTTTTTCATACCTTCCGACTCCACGCACGATCATGTGTTACGCACGATCATGCGTGTGTATTACAATTATTGAGTGGTTATTTATTTTGTATTGTATCAATGTATGTACATATCAAATTTCATTAAAATCGGTACAGTAGTTCTAGAGATAATCGACCAAGTCTGCAAATTCTCTTAATTTCTTACACCAGTGTATTTTCTATTTAATGACTTCGGAAATTTATTTAAAAGTATCTATCATATAATATATTTTTACATAAAGAAATCTAATATTTTCGAAACCTATGACTGGAAAAATTCTGTCGATATATTTTGCCCTAATTATTATCGAAAAGAAAAAAGCGTAAATTTTAATATTATATTTTACCACCTTTTGACCACCTTATAACACGCATTTGGCGTAGCATAGATTTGATTATTTTCTAAATACGTTATTTTTTACATGCTATTTTCCCTAAAGTTTTTTTCTGAGGTCTTGTATTTTAGAGAACGGAGAAAAAAATTTCAATTTTCATAAAATCTAGTACGTCTTTGATTTTTTAATGAAGTCCGAATCAGGGCTCCACGTTTTCCAGTTAATGCGCGAGAATAATTCATCGGGCTTAATAAGTAAATTTGATCTTATTTCGTTACTACTTTATCTCTTTTGTAATTTTCCTCCTCCCTTAGAATTTTAATCTTATAATTCCTAGTGTTGCCATTTTAGAGTACCTCCATACCACCAGGATGGAAAAAATTCAAATAACGGGAAAACCTAGTTAGGCACTAGATTTAAGTATTCAACTGACGTCGATTTATCGCTTCCTAAAATTATAGAGGCTAGACGATATCGACAGTAATAACTTCAGACCAGAAATCGGTCTCAAAAGGTTTGAATAATTGGCATAAGTTATGATGGGTTCCTTACACCGAACAGTTCTTCCCATAACCTCACGGGTCAGTCCCTATGGAATAGGGTAGGTCAGTAATGATTGAGAACATGGCTCTTTACCATTGCTCTTCAGTTCAGTGTTTATATTTCAAACAAATGCATATCTTTCTCCAAGTCAAGTGGTTTACTTGTGGCAACACAGCTCTTAGTCCTGATCTCCTGATCCTTTTAATTTCCTGTCTCCTTGTGCCTTTAAAAATGTTTTTACATTCACCATAAAATATAATAATTGTTGCTGTTGCTTATATCTCTCCTAACCTAATTTCTAAATTTGCTAAAAGGCTTGAAATCTCGGGTATCGAAGTTTCTCCTGGTTATTTTACTTCATCTTTTGGGGATACAACTGATGCTATATTGAAAAAATCATTCCCTCGTGATTTTTAATTGCAGGATAGTTCTAGTCATAGGTCTTTGCGTGACGAAGCTGAATTGGCGTATGACGTCGATGATGATGTTCCTTTCTCTAGGGCGGAAGTTGATTGTGTAGTGGAAAATTTAAGTTTAAACAGGGCACCAGGATACGATAGAATAACAAATAAATTAATTAAGAATTTTCATGGTAGTTGTCCTTCTGTGCTGATGGCCTTGTTTAATGCTTGTTTAAATCTTGGTGTTTTTCCGAGGACCTGGAAGAGAGTAAAAGTTGTACTTATTCCTAAAAGTACTGAGCTATCTAGGACAAATATTGATAATATTCGATGCATCAGCTTACTTCCTTGTTTGGGTAATTGTCTTGAAAAACTCTGTTGGTTATAGGACCGTTAGTTATGATGCAGTCTTTGTTATTTCTGGTCTTCCGCCTATTGATTTAATTATCTTAAATAATCTTGAGGTTAAGAGGAGCCATATAAAAGACAACATTTGTAACACCCTGGATGGGAAGCTTCCTATTTCTTGTTTGCCGCACCCTGCAAATAGGAAACCTATTATAGTTATTAACTATGCAGAGGATGTTGTTCAAGAGTATAAAACTATATGTTTCACGGATGGTAGTAAGCTAGATGGAAGGGTTGGTCTTGCTTTTGTGATTTATGAAGATGGAATAGAGAAGGTTACAGATCAGCATCGATTACTTGATGGAAGTTCTGTTTTCCAGGCCGAACTTTTGTCCTTAAACCTGGTTGTAAAATGGATTCAGGATTCTTTCCGTGAGAGTGGAATGCTTAAATATCTTACTTGCTCAGATACTCTTTCTTCCCTCTTTCTTTTGCGTATTACAGCTTCTACAGAAAAGCTTGTAGTAGAAATTCACTCAATTTCGCATGATCTTGAAAATGTTGCTGAGATTCATTTTTCTTATATTCGGGGCCATAGTGGTAATCTTGGCAATGAAAGAGCGGACCAGTTGGCTAAAGAAGCGACTTTTCATGAGATAGATTTAATGATGTCTGTACCGGAGTCTCACTAGAAGCGTGTCGCTAGGGAAAAAACTGTCTTGGACTGGAATACTGAATTTCTTGCTTCGACTAAGGCATTGTGGACAAAAAGATTTTTTCCAACTATTTTTCAGTGTTTAAAGTGTAAGCACTTTTCAACTGACTTTAACTTAACTCAAGTTTTAACTGGCCATGGAAATTTCAAGAGCTATTTGATTCGTTTTAATTTGGTGCCTAGTGGACTTTGTGCTTGCGGTGATGCTGGTGAAGATGTTGAACCATTTTCTTTTTCACTTCAAATTACATGCGAGTGCCCGAGCTATATTAAAGGCGGACTTGAGCCGTCTGTCCATTTGTTGGCCTCATGTTCTTTCTGATCTCGTTAAGAGTGTTGAAAGTCTTGCTGTCTTGCGAAATTTTGTTTGTAATTTAAATGTTTAATTTTTCTTGTTTTGTGTTTTTCACTTACTTCTGTAGGCCTCATGTTATACCTTGTGGTGCATGAGGAGTTTTCAAATGAAACAATAAATAAATATAAAAAAACCTAATTTCTACAAATGATATTCATGAGTTAAACACTTAGAATTAATAACTTATCCGTAAAGCATATTTAAATTTTCTCTGGTTATATTCCTACAAGAAAGAAAACGGCTGCATTATTTTTAGATTTGGTAAAAACCTTATTACACAGGGAACTGTGTAGAAGCGCTGGATGTTATTATTCACCTCGGTGTGTGGTCGAGATACTGTCAATAATAAAACTCTTATATCCACTCCAGAGGCAAAAAAATAAATAAAGACTTGAGGAACACTAAGGTGGCGTAAAAGAAAAACTGTCTGTGGGGACGTTGATAGCGACGAAAAGACTATAAATGTTGTAAGATAGTTCCTGTAGTGACGTCATTTTATGGCCCACAATAAAACTTTCACATAATTGTGAAAGTGGTATCCGAAATGAAAATTATGGTGGGTATGTACTTGGTATACTGTGAACATAAGCAGTGAAATAAGGGACCAAATGGAGCAAGAACTGTTAAGATAAAGGCGTCCCACTGCTCAATGAGAGAAAAAGAGGTGGGCCAAAATGGTCCCAGTAAACGGACACCAGCCCCTCAAAAGAAAAAAAAATAGGTCGACAGATTTCGCTTGCTGATTCCCGGAGCTCTGACCATAGAGAGCCGATTGCGCTGTCGTGGAGACTAGAGGAATAAGTTCCTGTAGTCTGACAAGATGATGCCGAGTATGACTTGATGTGGGCACCTGTCAACGAAATCCTTCATCGCTGTATTCTTCAATAGTCGTAAGTGCCTACCGAAAGATCCTAGAAATAATTGCTTTGACTGAATATTTTGTCTCTGCTTCTGGATTCCTCGTGTATTAAGTGATAATATGAATGGGAAGCTTATTTTATTATTAATTTTACTTTAAAAGAATTTTTAGTATTATCGAATAAATGTATGATAAAGGCCAATTATCTATGTTCCCTTGCTTGTCCAACACATGCACGCATCAATTTATTAAGGTTCTATTCTAACCTATAAATTGCATTGTTTTTGGACGGTTATATATCTGATTCTGAAAATGTGATCTCTTTTTTTTTTACCATCTTCGAAATTGACTGCTGCCACAAGATGGTATCTAAAGTACCAAAGATAAGCAGAAGCCATAGTTGTTGGTTTTACTGCAGTTGCTTTTTGAGATTGGATTTCACCGAACATTTCACGAATCTTCTGTCTCGAGTGTTTAAGGTTTCATTTTGAACACATTTACTCCACGAAGTTCAAGATTCTTTCAAGTTGTAGAGATATACTGTGTATTTATCAATTCAGTTGCTATCATTTGAAAAATATTCACTGTTGTTTCCTTTTTTTTTCATATAAGTCAATAATTTGTTCCTACAGGAACTTAGTTCTACCTTTTCCTCAATCAGATAAAAAGTTTTCAAACTTGTACGTTTCTTTAAAATAAACTAAGCTACTTGCGGCCAAAAGAAGCCTCCTTCGTAATATTAGTCTAATCGTGGGAACCTCAATGTTCGCACGTATAACACGAAATGGCAACTTTTTTTCCAGCCATATTGTTACTAATATCTTCTTTGCTTGAGATATTCTTCCGAAAATTCTAGAAAGAAAAAATATTTTTTTATTTTGTACTGAACGGAAGAACACTTTGATTTTTCCCCCTTGATCAATGTTTTCCGTTTTCCCCCTAATAGTGTGCCCCTCAGGAACTTATTTATTAAACTCATTATTTAATCATACTTTCATGCTAGAAAAATGCTTGAAAATAATCCATTCGCTAGCAAAATGTTTGAAAATATGACATTACATGTTGTAGATGCAAATAGATGGCCAACAATCGGATAAAAATTTAATTAAATAAAAGAGAACAACAATACATTACATAAACATGAAAAACATTAAAACAGAAAAGTTTTCTTCTTCTATAGAGCAGTAAAAGACAAAATCCTGAAAATATTTTACTATGAAAAAACTTTCCGAGTATAAATTATTGTGAAATATTAACATTAAAACTGAGTTGTTAAAAGTAAATTCGAAATCAATCATGTTTCATGATTAAAATTTTGAATTTTAAAAATAAATATTTTTTAATCCCTCGAGTAATTTAAATGAAAAGTTTATTATTGTGTAACGGTATTAATTACTGATCATTCAATTGCTTTGATCTATTTGCATTCTGTGTATCAATGATGCTAAGAGGTCATGTCAACAATAGCAATCGTCCTGGAGGACTGGAATTAGGGATTTTACGGTTATATTCATTTTTAAAATTTTCTTCATGAAATATATTTTAAATAATGATATTTAAAAAGAAAGTTAGAACTTCTTCATCAGAAAATCAGTTTCACAATATAATTTTTAAAAATACTTTTTTAATTATTTCCCTGTGATACTCGCGAAAAGAATAAAAGCTTAGGCAATTTTTAAAAAAATTTTGATTCTTGAAAAATAAGCACCAAAAATATTAATAATATTTTATCCTAAAATATATGCAAGGTATCGGCAATTTGTCGTTGCTTTACTGATTAGAAAAGTGTTAAACTTTTAAAAATAACTTCAAGAGCGAAGTTATTTGAAAAGTTTACTGAAATAAGTTTTTAGTGATGTCTCAAAATCTCTCATATAACATATTTCTGATTCAGAGAATCCTCGTTTTCCGATTAATTGAGTCCCTTATCCCGTGTTCAAACAACTTACTGAAAACAAATATTTTGAAGTATTTTTCAGGTAAAAGCAACTACTCCTCTGTGTTCAATAACTGTTTTCCAAAACTTTATCAAGAATTCTAATTCCGAGGCTTACGGTCTCTCAAATTTTCTAATCTGCCGAGATTCATGGGACATGTGCACATACCTTTTCCTTCTTGGCGACATTTTTGAGATTTTCCGGAGGACACACGTGGCGTGACGTCAACCAAAACATCCGAAAAGCCCCAAATGGCCGAAATATAAAACTGATAAATCCCCCTCAAAATGCCTGCGTCACTCCAGGTAAACTTTCGCACCCCTTAATCCTGGATGGTGAAAGGAGGGGGAAAAAAACACCCAGATGGCGTCTTTGCCCGGAGTCTGGAGACACCGAGTGGGATGTTAGCCTCTCCATCTTTGTGCTTTTGGATTCAGAACTTTTGTAATAAGCGAGGGGGCTTTAATGGGTTCTTCTGCGGGAGACACTGCATTATTACGTAACATAAGCTCCGCTAACTCCGGGTATATTTACCGGACCTGGTACACGGGAACAGGAAGAGTCAACGGCAGCTGACAACCTAATTTATATTTAATGGAGATTTACTTTAAGATTAAAACACTGCAGCCTTTGCACAGTTTTGCAAAGCCTCCTCCTCCGGTGTCGGTGATATCTTGGAAGAATATTGATTTGTTAATAATAGCGGGACTTAGTGTAGAAAAGTCGCGCGAAAGAAAATTCGAATTTTGAGAGAGATAAAATGCGCTCGGGTAGAGGAGATAATTTATTGGAGGAACTTTCTCTACCCCCTGCGCTCTCCCTCTCCCTATTTTTACTGAGATTTAACCTTATTTTTCAGGGCAGGGGATTTAGGGAAAAGGTTGGAGCAGAGAGAGGGAAAAAAATGGAGAAAAAATTGCTAATTACTTTTTTTGAACTGCCGGAAGGAGAGCGGACTTTAAAAAATGTCGGAATAATTTTGAGTATTTTTCTTTGGAGGCCTTAAGAGATAGATGGTCGGGGGAAGCGAAATTAAGCTCGATGCGATAAATTATATTAGATTCTTTGCAAGAGATGAGTTTATAGTGTTCTTATAAGCATTGATTTTTTTTTTCTTAGCAGCCGGGATGAAGACAAATGTTACCCGCGGCAAAAATAGAAATTGTTTTCGAGCACATTAGATAAATTCTTCCTTTTAACAAAAAAATCCGGATTCAATAAAATGTATGAAAATGGGAAGATCAAATGAAGTGGCATGCTAAGAAATTTAATAGCCAGGATTTAAATTCATTGTTCAAGCGCAATAGCGTTTAATTGTTATACTGAATCATTTATGATTTTTTCCCTCCAAAATTGCTGAATCAGTTAAGAGTCAAAACTAAAATTCAAAAGTGTGTTTGCATTTCTATTGCATTGATTTTACTGAAAAGGTAATATGAGTTTACATAAAATCTAATCTTTAACTCTCCTAATTCTTACCAAGCATAAGATATAGCTAGCCTTAAACAAAATCATCAGTAAAGATATGCATGTCCAACGCAACCTTCTTTCGCCGCAGTACGGTATAGCTGAAGGTACACGGATTTCAAAAGTGGAATTACTCTAAAATTTGACTACCAACTACACTAAAATTTTAGTGAATAACTCGATGCAGTCGTTCCAGGCCGCAAAGGAAAGGCAAAGAACAACAATAATTTTATAATTAGTTTTTTAAGTGCTATGGAAGCAGATAATTCAAAACTTACTCTGCTTCTGTAGCATTACTTAGCCAGATATTTTAAAATTAATAATGTACACATCTTTTTGATTTTTTTCATGAGGCCCGGCAACTAACAGAAGTTCCTTTCACAGATAAAGAATTGTCAATAGATATAATGAATTGTTCTTTCAAAATTATAAATTAATTATTTGTTCAAAATTAGAAATACCGTGCCCTTTTTGACCTTTATACTAATTAAAAATTTAGTAAAATTACAGAATCGTTGATTATATTATTATAATTTATCATATCTTTGATGCCCGGTATAAAGGGCTTCAGTCAAAAAGTGATTTAAATATACCAAGTTACTGGCTTTTATACCAGTCGCAGATATATAATTTCGACTTGAGTCTTTTGTGCAAAGAAATGTAATTTTGTATACAAAATTGATAGACTTAAGCCTTTTATACCAGTCAAAAGATTTTGTTTTTTTTATCAATACTAACAAATACCTAAAAATCACCGCTTTTAACTTAAGCCTTTTATACCGGGTATCAAGGGTATAGCTCCACAGACGGCTATCAGGTCCCGAAATTTGTCTTTAGAAGCGTGTCATCAGTGTAAATCTAGGGGGTATATGTGTCCAATTCATTAATTCGTTTTGTGTAAGATCAAACAATCAAAAGTTTGGTTTGAAGGAAATGTAGGTTACCTATACCCGTTTCCTACCGTCTGTCTGCGGTAAACTACAAGTTACAATTGAGTATTTATCAATAATAGACTCTTTATATATAATTTATAAGTATTTATGAGCATTAATATATAATGAACTCTTAAAAAGGATTTTAAGGTTTGACTGAATTCCTACTCTCGGTCATCTCAAAAAAAGCTATCCTATAACAAATTAACTAATTGGGGTCAAATATTCGGCATTGTGTATTAAGGGGGTCCAGGACACAAAATTGTTCGAATTTTTGAAAAAATTTTATTGCATTAAATTTTTTTGTGTTCTTTTGAGATTAAAATGACGTTTAAATCATGTTTTTATCTTAATTAGAAAAGGAGAAATTATTATTTTTTTTGCAACATTCTATAATAGTAGCCAATCGTTGTTTAAACCTGTCAGTGCGTTTTTCTGCATGATGGGTTTTTTCCCAATTTCTCGTATTTAAATTGTTATACGTCAAGAACCGTTAAAGATAAATGGTTGAAACTTGTAACATGTCTTTTTCAACTATTTTACTTTAATTTTGATTCAGCAAATTTGAATAAAATTATATACTTTTGAAAATATGATTTTTTAAAAATAAGTTACATAATTTTTTTCGTAATTTTTAATCTAAATATTTTTAATTTTTTGAAAAATTAATATTTTAAAAAATGGTGAGTTAAAATTAAAACTTAAATATTTCTGTTTAATTAAAAGAAAAAATTTTAAAATTCGACGAATAATATTTCGAGTTATAATGATTTTAAATTAACCCAATTTTATTAAAAATTTTAAATTTTAAAGTTTTTTAAAATCTGTTTGAGAAGTTTTATGATGCGATTTTGTTTACAAATTATGTGGTTAATCATCACAAAAAAATTCAAAATTTTAACTCAATAAACCAATTTTTTTCAAAATGTGTCCCGGACCTACATACTAAAAAACAATTAGAAAAATGTAGTATTATTTCCTAACATAAAGTTCTATATTCAATATTTTCTTGCTTTACATGTAGATCCTAAGCTAAAATAACAGTTCCTCAATTATAACGAAGTTGAGAGTTAAATGTTTTTCCTAATAGCCGCGTATGGGAGGTCATGGTTTCAATTATTTTCAATTTTAATAAATACCTGTCCTAAGTGAAGACAGATATTTTGTCTTAAGTGAAGACAGGTATGGGGTTTACTAAATTTATCATGACACTTCTCCATGTCTTCACTATTACATTACTACAATTCTACATTAAGGTCTCCCTTGATTCATTTATACCAGTGGTAGTCAGCCTGGTCCCTACCGCCCACTAGTGGGCGTTCCAGCTTTCATGGTGGGCAGTAAGGGTTTTGTCCAATACTGAAGCACTTTCCTTTTTTTAAATTTAATTGACTTTTTAAAAACATTGAAATGGAAATTTTTTAAAGTATTGTTTAAAAAATTTTCATAGCATTATTTAAAAACATTTTCATTAGGTTTTCATAAAATTCTTTAGTGTTTATATTTTATAACGAGTCACAAATTAAAACGCAAAAATAATGCAATCCTACTACGTAGTTTTTACTACCAACTGAGATACAAAGGTGGGCGGAAGGTATAAAAAGGTTGACTACCCCAGCTTTATACTGTTGCCAAATGTAGGAGGCATTATTAAGATTTTCTACCTGTTCCGCATCTAGATATTTTCATCTCTATTAGTGTAGTATCGAACAGATCCGGCTTTAAAGAGAAAATTTCGCATTTTCTTTTACACATTTTGTAGTTTTCATGCAGGCTTCACAAAGGTTTCTTTCAGTTCTGAGAAGAGGACTAAATTTAATAATGCAGCTGTGATAAACAGGAAAATATTTAATTTAGGATTTCCCATAAACATCCTATTTGTACATAGCATTAATATTTAAAACCAGAGTTTCACTGATTGAACTATAATCCTCAAATGCGAAAAGGGAACATAGTTCCAAAGAGGCAGCTGACAGCTTTCAGGAGATTTCTGTCAGCTTAAAACTTGATGTGAAACCTGCACTTTAATAACTTAAAAAGCTTAAATATAATCCAAGCACAGTCTAAAAATAGGGAAAAATGGAGCAAAAAATTGTCAATCTGTGATTGGCAGCAAGCCGTGAAAAAATACCGATTATTAATCCACTGTTCCCGTGAAAAATTCATTTTAGTCGATTTCCTTGATTAGTTCTAATCAGGACTGGAGCAAAGATGTTGAATATAAGCCACAAATTGACTAAACGGCTTAGGGAGTTAAGTGGTTGGTTTACATTTAAGGCATAACAACTACATGAATGGATCTAATTACAAGAATTAAGTTATCTTTAAGGAATTTAAGATGCTTTGTTAACACTGCGATATTTAAGAACTGTTTTATTTTTCGTTTTATGAGATATTAAAGGATATATTTTGATTTAATTTTTTTAGCACTGTTTTAAAATATATCTTTCGACGTTTGGGAAATAAGTAGTATTGATTTCTTTGAAAACATAAACAGGAAATACAAGGAACTATTATCATAAGAGTGAAATATATTTAAATATAATTTACTTTGTGGCTTGGTATACATTTAAACTAATTACCTATTATGCATTGTAATGCTAAACATTAACGCGTTATAAAGCATCAATGCTCCCGCAAATTCATTTTTTAGTAAGAGAAAACAAAATCACATATAGGAAAACTGATGAAAAAAACTGATAAAATAACATATTAAAACGTATAAAAATTATTAAAAAAGACTTAATTTTGCTAAACAAAATTTTCGAATGTTCTACCTACTATCCCATGAACACTCAAGACCTGTTAGCATGTTAAAATTCTATAAAGTAAAATTTATATAACCTAAATAGTGCGAAATTTTTATCAGTTGGAAAGACTTAAAAATGTACATAGATTGTTTTTCCTACACTGAAGTGCCACTGAATTAGGGATAGCAAAGCCTATGCAAATTGTGTAGCGCTGCGCATCATGTATGCGCAAGTGAGGGCACTGTGGTAACTGCATACATAGCGCGTACTGTGGTTGTTCTGAATTAGTTGTTGGAATTGCCAGTATGGGTAAACTGCCTGATTTAGACGCCTTCGATCGCGGACAAATCGTAGGTGCGCGACGCATGGGACATTCAATTTCCGAAATCGTCAGACAGCTAGGATTTTCAAGGTCGACAGTGTCAAGAGTATACCAAGAATACATGGATGGTGGAAAAAAAACTAGCAATCGGGCAAACTGCAAGGGACAATTAGCCTTGACAGTGCGTGGTGAGAGACGGCTCAGGCGTATTGTACGTAGCCAGCGAAGCTAAACATTAGCTCAAATTACCACCCAGTTTAATGACGGTGCCAGTCGTACAGTCAATAAACGGACTGTGCAACGCTCGCTTCACCGTATGGGTTTCGGGAGCCGTCGACCTACGAGAGTACTATTGCTCTATACTCGCCATCGGGCTGCACGTCTTGCCTGGGCAAGAGAGCACAGAGACTGGAGTGTAGAGGACTGGAAACGAGTAGCATGGAGTGATGAGTCTCGATTCTGACTACTTAACGCCGACGGGAGGCTGAGAATATGGCGTCAGGCTCATGAAGCCATGGATCCTGCATGCCTGGCTGGAACTGTACAAGGGCATGGTGGCTCAATCATGGTCTGGGGTGTTTTTTCGTGGCACAGTTTGGGATCTTTGGTGCGTGTACCAACCTCCCTCAATGCAATTCGGTACGTAGAGTTGCTGGGTGATCACCTCCATCCGTTTATGCTGTTCTGTTATCCGCACGGTAATGGAGTTTTCCAGCAAGACAACTGTACCTCTCACAAGTCCCGGTTGGCTACTGGCTGGTTGGATGAGCATTCCTCTGACTTCTCTGTCATGAATTGGCCACCTAGAAGCCCAGACTTAAATCCTATTGAGCATCTTTGGGATGTTTTGGAACAAGGCGTGAAAGGCCATCACACAGCACCAAAGAACCTTACTGAATTCTGGACAGCTTTAGCCAATATTTGGCAAGCCATTCCCGTGGAACGTTTCCAGAAACTTGTTGAATCTATGCCTCGTCGTGTGGCAGCCGTTATCAAGGCCAGAGGAGGCCAAACTCGTTACTAGGTAGGTATCCCTAATTCAGTGGCACTTCAGTGTAATATGAAGGTTAATTACTTTGTAAATACCACCAAAGTTCCGCTAAGTACAATATTTTGCCATATTGAAAGCGCTTTATTGACCGCGTTCGTTAATACTATTGAACAAAAAATAATCAAGAAAGCATTTATTTTTTGAATTTTTCCTTCATATAAATACTAACTAACACTAACACACACACACACACACACACACACACACACACACACACACACACACATATATATACATGCATATATGTGTATGTGTGTGTGTGTGAGAGAGATAGACTAAAAAGTAACAAATGACGGTAATCAAATTAAGATTGCTATTGAAATAAAGTTTAATGATAACATCTCTTTATCAACAATCACTATATTATCATTAAATGAAGGATTATTTCTGAAAAATGTAAATCTTTTAGATTTATGTAACTTGACACTGAGCAATCCTTCAAAATATGGAGGGAAAAGAAGTCCCCTAGAATAGCAGGCTCAATATTCTAATTCGTAATCCACAAAAGTATGAAATGCAAAGTTAGTGTAAAGGAACTTTACTTAGAACCGACGAAGCAGAGAGAATAACTGCATGCAATATTAAAACAATGGTTCAGTAAACAACATATTGAATCTGTGATGTGGGCACTTGGCTCAAATCCCGAGAAGCGCCATTAAATACCTCTGTGTCTAGGCCGGATACGGGCACGTTCAATCCGTAGATCGTAAAGTCCCCCTATGAGGCCAGAGAGGGTGGGAGAGGGTACAATTCCCTCAAATGTCTCCCCTGGGGATGCTCGCTTGAAATTAAGTGGCATCTGACTAAATCGGACTCCGACCCTCTTGGTGCTCTTATAAACCGGGGCCTCACCTCTAAACCCTCTAGTCTATATGTACCTGGTCTACATCCTGGAATACTTCCAGCCAGGGAGCATTAGAAACAACAACATATTGAATATAGTGTATAGTGACTTTAAAAGAGAAATTAGTTCAAAAGTTCAATTTAAAGTATGAATGTAATGAAAAGTAGTGCTCTTTCTTTTGTTGGGTAAATTTCTCTTATAGCAGAGTGTTCGTAAAAATCTATTTAGGAAGGGCTTGCTCTATCTCCGGTATTTTGATTTGAAGCTTCGAATTCATACACTGAATAGATGTAGAACAATTTAAGCAAAAAGATTTTGTGGCACGGAACTACTGACGGGTGTTCAACTTCGAGACGACGACAAGCAAAGAATTAGAAAACGCAATTAATTTTGAAACCAAATTTGGAAAAGAGAGAAACCGTTGTTAAATGAAATAAATCAAGATATTATAAAAATTGCAAAGGGCATTACAAATAATACTATAAACATGTATGTATATATATATAAATAAACTAGCTGAAAACCCGCACTTCTCTACGGAGTACATTCAAATTAAATACAACGGTCAATGTATGCAATTAATGCATATATATATATATATATATATATATATATATATATATATATATATATATATATATATATATATATATATATTTATAATAAATACGACGATCAATGTATACAATTGAAGTAAAAAAAAATACATTTATAAAAAAATCGTAAGGGAAATTTTTGAGACAAAATAATGTAGAAGAAAATATTCAAATTAAATCTAATAAGACATACTAAAGAATATAGTACAGTTAATATAGTACAGTTTGAGGAACATATTTTTACTGTATTTTAATAATTTCTAGATAATGTCCAATCGTCTGCCGCATTAGCAAGAAAAGAAAAATATTTTTTGTCTATTTCTTTGTTATGACGTGACGATAAATTTATTTAAAGTACCAGAAAAAGAAATCACGTGATCAGCATTTAATAAATTAAATTCAAAAAATTAATCTTTAAAAATTCCCCAAAAATCAGAAAATGAAGGTAAAGATTCGAAAAAGATTTCATTTTAAAGGAATTTTTATGATCTTTCTCGTGATATAAATTTCATATCCCTCAATTTATTATTTTAAATGCAAACTTAAAAAATGTTACTAAAACAGCTTAATTTAATTTTAAAAAATCTAAGAAGAACTTTTCAAAAATCTTTCTTAGCGCACCCTTACACTAAAAGAAGAATCGCCATGCCAAATTTCAACCCTTTAGGTCTAGCGGCTTGGTCTGTACGTTGTATGTCAGTGAGTCAGTCAGTTACGGAACTGTTTTATATGTATAGATAAACATATGGCCTTAGTTGCAATGTCAGGACCTGTCTGGTGTAGTGGAAGCATTGGAAACTAATAATAAGATATATTCTTCAAATCCTACTTGCTATGAGTTTTCAGAAAGCACCTAACTACTACCCGCGCCACTGATTTTAACACATTTATTTCTGCAGATAATTTTATTCATGTATATTAATGAGAGAAAAGCATTAGTATGCATGCTAGTTATTAAAAATGAGATATATTTCTCATAACAATGCACCACATCTAAGACAGCACACGCACGGGAGCAATAGGTAATAAGTAGCAATGGGTAACTGTAACTTATAATATCATACCAATAATTGTAAAACATAATTTTTTATTGAAAAAAATAATATCATAGTACATCGATAAACTGCTCTGCAATGAAAATTGCGTGAAGACAATAAATTCAGCTTAGACGCATTCGGTAGCTCAATATATATTACCTCACTTTTCCTTCTTAAATATATTATTAAATTCACAATTATGTTCCACTAACCTTTTACATACAAAGTGTCTTTAAAGTATTGATCCCTTTTTAGTTTTCTTCTTTCCTTTTTGGATCAATTTTTGCCGGGAGTCAGAGAAAATTAAGAACATTTTGTACACTCTAAGCAGCAGCTACGAGTATTATGTTACCCCTGTAAAAATAAATTACGGCTTGTGGAAATATCTTCAGTTAATAAGTTTTTAAAAATTTGAACGGAACGTTATCATAAGATAAAATTAATTACGAAGAGTCAAAACCTAAATCTATTATGATTATATTAATAAATTAATATTTATCTCCAAGTATCGCATAACAGAAATAGGGTAAGAGATACTGGTTTTAAGTTTTGTGAACTTAAACTGTAGAATTTTCAGTTTATTATTTATGTAATATAATGATATATCTTAGTGCTCAAAATGTTTCTGTCTGTAACTACAGTTATATTAAAATGAAATTCAATAATTGCCATTTTCAGCCTTTAGAATTATCTTTTGTGTACCACACTCCTAAATTTCTACACAATTTCAGGTTTTTTTGTATTATTATTCATTTATAATCCTTTTTACAAATTTTTTTAAAATTAAATCTTTCGTATTTATAAATCATTATTAGTTGTGACAATTTTTTTAATACAACTGCACATAATTTTGTATCGTCATAGATGCAATAAAAAGTTTTAGGAGTAAGAGCACTTTGTGAATCTTAATATTTTATTTATTGATAGTAGTTCATTTTATTTTTAACGTTCCTCCATAATGGTCCTCCGGAAAAGAAAATCTCAGATGCTAAAACCGTCCGTCCGACCTCGCGAGTTATAATTTTGGCAGCGCTCCAAACCCAGTCTATTGATTGGACAAGTTAAACAGAAAAGTACCAAGATGCATCAAAATTTTGACATACATGTATGTATGTATATATATATATATATGTATATATATATATAAATATATATATATATATATATATATATATATATATATATATATATATATATATATATATATATATATATATATGTAAATTCATTACGCTAAGTCAAAATAACTGATACAGTTTATCACAAATTGAGTTCTTCTATATATGTTTTATTTATTGTTATTCCCGTTTCGAACATTTCCTGTTATTTTACACTTAGTTATATCTCTTTAAATTTTATTGCATGTATTCTATAGATTAATAATTTCATTACTTTTAGATTTTTTAGTGGTATATTGTAAACATACACAATTATAAGGGATTAAAATCTATTGTTCATTTCCCTGACTGTAAACAGTTTTCATCAAACTTTGACAAATTAACTGATAAACTTCGTACGAAACTCAGTTCTTCTAGAAATGATTCATTTATTGTTTGCCTCGTTTCAAACATTTTCTTATTTGGAAACGAAAACCAATAAACTACTGTTAACTTCCATGGACGCAGTAATAAGGACATCTGGGACAAAATCTGCTCATGAATCGGGTCTGTCACGTCGTTTCCAATCCAATAACTTTGATTATTGCACATGTGAAATGTTATCATGTTGGCAAATGAGAAAAGAATGAATGAAGTTCCGTAGACGGCTATGAACATTGTGGGACCCCTAACTCTTTTAACCCTTTGTGCTCTATTGATGGATAGAAAGGGTTGAGGAACCCTCCGAGACCCCATTACACAGATGAATGAGTCAGGAATGGAGAATACAAATGCTCCAAATAGGACCGAAGAATGAAACAATGCCTAACCATTCTGTTATCATAAAAGTTTTGCTAAAGTGTGAAAACTTATTTGCTGGGCTTGATGGTTTGTTTGATTGAATATCTGCAGGTTTTTAGGTATTGTATAAGTACGCTATAATTAGGCTATTACAACTTGGATAAACTTTTAGCACAGTCAACCAATGAACAAATTAAGCTCCTTAGAGAGATTCAATACAAATTGATTTTTTTTCTGAGTAGATTTTCCACAATATCTCTTCACATTATGAAAAGACATCAAAAATGAGTATGAAGATGCACAATTCTAAGTTGTTTCACTCAATTGCAGATCATTGAAAAAACTGTTACACATGACTACAGACAGCTGGAACGCAAATGGTAAATAAGTTTCTCGCACTTTTTAAACAAAATTTAGAAATAAGATGGACAAACAGATAGAGAGGGAGAAATGGATAGATATCTAATCTAGTAAAAACAATAAGCTCTTCAGAGAGATTCAATACAAATTGATTTTTTTCTGAGTAGATTTTCCACAATATCTCTCGACATTATGAAAAGACATCAAAAATGAGTATGAAGATGGTCAATTCTAAGTTGTTTCACTCAATTACAGATCATTGAAAAAACTGTTACACATGACTACAGACAGCTGGAACGCAAATGGGAAATAAGTTTCTCGCACTTTTTAAACAAAGTTTAGAAATAAGATGGACAAACAGATAGAGAGGGAGAAATGGAGAGAGCATATTCTTATTCCTAACCTCTGCTAATTTTCATCATAATTTAAGTTTATAAACTAGAACTGTTCAAGAGGCAATTTTTTAAAAACCTCTGTTGTATTTAGTTGTAGTTGTATACACTCGTTATGAAGGACTGTGGAATAGACATTGAGAGATAGAAGAATGAACTTGCCCCAAAAGCATCCGAAAAAATACTATATTTTGAATATTAGGGTTTCAGCAGCAATGAAATTTATAACTTTTTTTCCTAATAAATAAACTTCTTAATAAATCACATTAAAAATTTAATAACATACATAAAGGTATATGAAAACTTTCTGATCTAAACCCTCACATAAATTAAACGACAAACATCTACCTACTACCATTTTAACATTAAAAGCGCTTTTCCTTTTTAAATTAATATTACTTTCCAAGCAATGAAATTTTTAAAAGGAAGATGGCCTTAACTTTTACCCCACCAGACAATGTGCTATGATTCTTTCTAAAATATACGTGCAACAATTTAGAGAAGCCTGGCAGAGAAACCGAAGACTTGCCATATACATGTGTCCATATACATGTGCAGTGTTACATCTACGAACATCACTAAGGCATTTTTAATTTTGTCGAATTCCTTTGAACGACTATCCCATATCTAACACTTACAACCAAAATGTTTCCTACTTTGATTAAAAATAGTTTGGCCAACTGAAAAATCAAGATCTCCCGCTTTGTTCACAAGAATCGAGATCTTTCCAGGTCAAGGTCTTGGTTGCATTTCCAAACAACATAACACAATTCTCCCTAGAATACACTAGCAATAATTTGGGGTGGAATAGTAAGTGGACACCGAGACATGCTTCCAGAAGTATGTAGTGTATCCGTCTATCACTAAGACATTTTTAATTTTGATGGATTCTGCTTGAACGACAAACCCTTTATCCCACTCTCAAAAAATTTCTAGAATTTATTAGTAACATCTTGACTTGAATAGAAAACGAGCTGAAGAATCTTTGCTTTCGTGGCTGTACTCTTTAACTGAATTGGCATTATTGTTTTTATTATTTAGCTCACCGTTTTTCCAAGCGCCATTCTTCAGGAAATTTCATGGCAAGATTTCAACTGTGCAAGATGTGAAGAAAGATGCATAATAATTAAGGAAGGAAAAGTAAGTAGTTAATAAAAAATAAAGAAGTGGGATGAGGGCACTAGAAGAAAAATTTGCACACACATAGGCGGTGAAAGAGTTCTACTTTCGGCCAAAAGACGAAGTAAAGGGTCATCGAGATTAGCCGAGCTAAAAGAGAGAAAAAGGATAAGTTATTAGTTAGTTTAAGTAAGATTTATTTGTTGATGTTACCTGAAATACACCCTAGTAAGAAGGGTCGATCATTCAAAGCCAGGTATCTATAGTGTGCTTAGTAGTTGATATGTGTTGTCCTGCTTGTGGTATCCACAGCATTGGGAAGGCAACATTCCTGTCTCCCCAACTAAACCTAGGTCCATGACTGGTTAAAATACTGGAGATGGCTACCTTTGGGTAAATGATTACTTTTACAAAACTGTATTTAATGGAATTTTTTCAACATCCGTTTCTTCAAACCTGAAATAAGGGTAGACATTTAGTTCTTTTTCGACGTGTAGTGGATTGACTTAGGTTTGTCTTTTGCCACTAAAACTTTACAGAAATTACTCGTCTGTAATTCCGTCGTATCTTGAATATTTACAGGCTATGCTACGCTGAGAGGCCCATATAGAGGGCAAAACGAGTCGATGGTAGCTGGATAAGCTGAAGAGGCCACTTTTAGAATTACTAACTTAAATCTAAATGTCGTGTAATAGTGTTATCATCGGCTAGGCATACAGTGTAGCCAGTGGCTATCAAAACTTTTCACGCTAAATAATAGTTGACGTTTCATTTTTTTTCCGCTGTGCACTGAATTAGTTTGAGTAAGTCAGACATCAGTCAAAATCGAGAGAAATTTAGCGTCTGGATTTTGTTATCTCTTGTGTACTTGTCGGTTATGTCATGCTGTGCCCATGAAGAGGGCCCATGGTTGATGGTTACACTGGAGCTGTATTTATGGAATTTACTTGTTTGAAATCAAGAGCAAAGCAGCTACTGATGTTAGTGAGGTAATAGTGTTTGTGTATTGTAATGTGTTATCAGATATACTCTCAAACTAGAGACTAAATATTTGTTACTTTCAGTAAATATTATCCTAAAGTGTTCATGCTGACTGGGTAAGCTCATGCTGATTTGGTATACCGAACTGCCGTGTGTTCGGGCAGTTCGGTACACCAAGATCTAAAACTCTGAGTTTATCTGAAATGCAATTCAGAAAAAAAAATATGCGGAAAAGTGTCATATATCTAAGAATGCGGTACTCCTTGGAATGATTACTAATGGTATTAAGTATCCCTTCATTCGAGTCGGATATTGCAGAATTGTAGATATTTTTGTAGATATAGTTATTATTTTTATCTTCCATTTATGATTATCTACGTTTCTTACAATAGTTGCAACTGTCTGATCAAAAGATGCTGTTTTTCAAAAACAAGATAAAATTTAAAATCCACGAAATTTGGTGAGGAACTGCCCGAAATAATAAAATGCATAAACAGCACCTAATCGGGACTACAGCTACCTTTTTAACTATATTTCATGCTGTACTCGTTATTAAGTTAATACGATAGGTGTTTTCATTACCAGTTTCACTCCTGCCATCTGTCGGCTAAAAGCGAGATCGTTTATCTAGTGAAAATTTATTTAATTTTCAGAAAAACGACACGTGTCAGTGACTAGAGTTCAAAAGAAACTAATTATGGGAAATTTTGAAAGGATGGCAAAATAACCCAAAATGCTATACAAATCACTCTTTAATGAGTTTACACAAGTTACGTATAACAATAATGAGGATGACTTATTCCTAATCTTGAATATTGAATCACTCGATTAGAGGGAGATGTTTAATTGAATTATCTCAAAATACTGCTTGATTTCATGAGATTTATTAATTAGCTAATGATGCAATGTATTGAGGTGGGCCTATGATTTTATTACTTACATTTTACTCATTTTTTATTGGTGGCAACTCTAAAAGGATACAAGTAATTTCTATTTGATAAACGTCATGTATATAGACATGTGACATAGATCTGTGATGTCCCTCCATAGCGAAAATACAGGGGGCTCGCACGATAAATATACCGATAAAAATTGCGGAGTGTACAGCCAAATGTATATCCTAAGTACAAGTGCTTGTTGCATTGGGAAAAAAAATTAAGTAATATTTTTAAATAGCATGATCCGTTTTGAATTAATTTTCCGGCCCATACATTTCAAAATTGCCCGATTTTTGAAATGTATGAACTGTATTGAAATGAATAATTTTACGAGAACACAATTTTAATTCAATAGCACTCTAAATTAGCAAGCAACACGTTCAGCATACACTGAGTAAATGTTAAGAATTTTGTTACACAGAGAAAAAAGCTGCTCCTCCGACGTGTATCCGAAGGAAGGGGGCAGATTAAAATCGATAAAGCATATTTATATTATTTCGAGATGGATAAAGATTTCAAACAAGATGAAATAAATTTAAAGCATTTCGTAAACATCAAAGCACGGGACATTACTCTTTCTATACATACACATTTCTTCAATATTGATATATTTAAATTAAACTTTGATGCTTAACCAAGTTTCTGCTACTTAGTTTTCTTGTTTAAATATTTGGTGTTTGTAAATGGAATATTGCAGCAGGATATACATAATTTTCGAGAGGAAGCTTTTCAGTTATTTATGCTTTGAAGGATAAATAAGAGAAATGAGCGCGATATTTAAACTCAGTTTCTCGAATAAATATTATCGTTTTGAATTATGCATTACAATTTGAGTAAGGATATAGAGTTAATAGGAATTTTAAAACTTTTTCATGCTTTCACAAGATATCTGTAAATACAAGCCAAGGCGGAATAAAAAGAAATGCATGCAAAAACGTAAGTTTTAAAATATGCAAGTAATTTAATTTAATGCAAATTTTGTTTATAACTTAAAAAGTAGCCTGATCACATACTTTTGGCTCTGCTAATTTTATAATGCAGTTGGAAAGTGCGTCACCTAAAATAAACATTCAGGAAGAATAAAAGCTTTGCTTTTCTAAAAATTGTACATTTCTGAAATGTATGGGCCCAAAAATTAATTCAAAACAGATCATGCTATAAAAATTTAACTAATTTTATTACAGTGTAGAAAGCTCTGGGAATTAAAATCCTTAGGATATTTGGCTATACACATCACAATTTTTCTCGGTTGTTTTAGCGGGCGAGCCTACTGTGTTCCCTATGGGGGGCATCACAGATTTACGTCTATGTAGGAATTGACATAAGAATCCCAGCCCAAACGGAGGAAGATTACTACGCTAACAATCATGTAATATGTGGGTGGCATATTTAAGCAAAAAAAAAAAGAATATATATATTATCCTGAAAAAAACTACTTATTCAAGAAATCTTGATAGTTTTACAGTAAAATCAAGTACTCTTGAAATCACGCAATGAACTGGTGATGTTGATTTTACCCCAGGCTTTTATTCCGGAATCTTACCATGGAAGTTGTTCTGAAAACCACCGTGTAATTTTTTTTCGCCTAATACGGAGACACTTGTTATTAGACATTCTCCCTTTGTTATTCACCGAGAAGTATTGCTGGCTCCTTTATTGTGGGAGCAATATTTAGGCGAGCGAGCATTGCTCCCTATGAGGGGACAACACGGAAATGACCAAGCCTTATTCGGGATTTGAACCCAAGCCCACTGCGGAGAAGCTCACGACGCTAACCACTATACTACGGCTGCAGTGCCGTGTAATGTGGGTTGCGTAATTAAGAAAACTATTTAATACTAGGTGATTATCAATTAATCTTGATTTTTTTGCAATAAATGCAAATAGTCTTGAAATCTCGCAATGCGTTGAGGCTGTTGATGTTGCCCTAGAATTTGAACCCGGACCTTCGTGGGGAAATCTGCTATGCTAACCTTAGTGTGATGTACGTGGCTAGTTAAGACTAACAAATATATTATTCTGAGTGAATATCATGAACCTTCATGGGGAAATCTGCTATGCTAACCTCAGTGTAATGTACGTGGCTAATTAAGAAAAACAAATATATTATTCTGAGTGAATATCATGGACCTTCATGGGGAAATCTGCTATGCTAACCTCTGTGTAATGTACGTGGCATAGTTAAGAAAAACAAATATGTTATTTTGAGTGAATATCAGATAACTTTGTGTAGAAAATGTTTTTAGGAGACCCGAAATCAGTACCCGGACCAGAAAGATAGTTGTTACAGTGTTAAAATTACTTCTAAAATTATATATACGCATGGCATGAGCAAAATGTAGAGTGTTGATTTGTACTCGCAAAGCAAGATGTGAATTTGTTCAAATTTCTGAGTTTTAATTTAAAATAAAAGCTTATTTTTTTATAGAAAAATTCCCAAACTAGAGTTGTAATTTTCCTATTTTTGCAAATTTTTGTAATAAAAATATGTCAAAAAATCAGTTTAAAGAAGAATACATAACGGGCGAATAAAAATCAAAAATTAGAGAAAGAAGACTTTTTACTTATTCCTTTATTATCCTTTATGGCTTTAAAAACAAATGAAAAGTATACACCCACATAATGTAGTGATAAAACCTAGGGACCGTTATTTGTTTTATAAGAGGAATTCCACATTTTCTGGTAGAGAAAACATTTGATTTAACTGTTTTTCTTAATCTATTAGTTTAAATTGTGTGACAATCCTAAAACACTTATATAAAACGGACGTAATACATGTAAAACTGTTGTGATTTCTCTAAAATTGCCTGATTCGAAGTATTAATGCCTTTATAAAAAATTTTCAGACGTTGAGAGCAATATTTCTTTTAAAGTTAGAGATTTCCAAATTATATTTACAAGGATTTTATAGCGTCGAGGGTCACGTGATAATGGTTATATTCCCTTTGCTTCTATATCAAATATGAATCGTGTTTGTCAAATTTCCAGCTTCTGTTAAACATCTTAATTCAATTCTCCTGATTTTTACTCTAATCTTATTTTTTATTAAAATGATCTGATAATTTTAATGAATTTCCAAACTGAATTTCCCGATATATTTAACTGAAGATATTTAATTGATTTATATTGTTACATGTTAATGTCAGACATACTCACATTTTTAACTAAATCACTATAAAAATAAACTTCTGGAGAGAAACTGTTATGTTTTCAGCATCTTTCCCATTTTTTTTTCTTCTCTAGAAAGAACTCGCTGTTTCAATCCAACGTTTGCATCAATAATTCCTAATATAATACTACAATACCTTTTTTCTGATGCCCTTGGGACTGGCAGAGACTAGAAATGATGATACATACAAAATACATGGAATTCTCTGATACTGAAATTAAAAAGAAAGCGTCTCTTTGAACGTTGTTCTAGAATCAAATATAAAATCTTGACGTTAAATCCTCTCCTTCCAAAATAAAGGACCTTTGAGACAAGCTCCTTCTGAAACAGATTTCTCCAAAACGTACTGAAGAAATCCAGGATGGATAGGAGATTCTTTCACTCAATAGACAACATGATATAAGTATTCATAAAAAGGTGAATATGGTCAGGAAAATAAATTAAGTTATTAACTCACTTCTTGCACAACAATGCTTTAGTATCCCTCTCCTCGTTCCTTAACAAAAATTGTTCGAGAAAAAAGGAATTGATGAAAGGCAAAATGAATTTCAATAGAGTAATACATGTAGGATAAGAAAGTATTGTACAACTATCTTCACAAGTTTAATTGCTGTTTTATTCTAAAAATTGTCCTAATTAAACTATTTTATTGAAAATGGGAATGGTTTATGTATTTTCGTTAAACAAATTAAACAACCGCAAACAAATTAAACATTTCTTTTAGAATGGCCGTAACTTCCTATTTTCGTCTTTTTCATGCATAAAAATGTAAAATATTATAAACATAATTTCAGGTAGTCTCTTCTAACGAAACTACCAAGGGTTATTAACGTAGGATTACTTATCGGATTACTTACCTCTTTTGTATGTGTATATGTATGTATATATGTATCTATATATATATATATGTACGTATGTATATACAGGGTGGTTATAAATAAACCTGGACCTCTATGGCCTATATATATGGACCTATATATATGGACCTCTTGGACCTATATATATGGACCTATATATATGGACCTCTTGGACCTATATATATGGACCTCTAGCTGCTGTTCCGTTCAACCGATCGAGATGAGATTGTATATATAGTTATTCAGTAGTATGAGATCACGATTCAGTGAACGGCAACCAAGTGGCGCTCACGCTTACAGTTATAAGTACAGAAACTGGAAATTTTCGAATGGCAACGCCCACTTTTTCCCGTCATAAAATGCTCAGCGCATGCGAAAACCCTAAAAATCGTTGGAACGGTACGTGTATCACAAAAAACGGACGTGTTATGCAAGCACAAAAAACAGCTCTGCGAACGGCCAACAAAAACAAGATCAGGGCGCGCGGAGGAAATTTGCATATGACAGAGGCAAGACACCAATCACTGATGACAACACAGATCGGACAAAAGAAAACTTTTATTTGGATTACACATTTTCCACATGGGTGCCATCACAGGCCGTTCGCAGAGCTGTATTTTGTGCGTCCATAACGCGTCCATTTTTTTTTTGCGATACACATACCGTTTCAACGCTCCTTAGGGTTTTCGCATGCGATGAGCATTTTGCGACGGAAAAAAGTGGGCGTTGCCATTCGAAAATTTCGAGTTTCTGTACCTATGACCGTAACCGTGAGCGCCACTTGGTTGCCATTCAGAGAATCCCGAGCCCATACCACTGAATAACTATATATAAAATCTCATCTCGATCTGTTGAACGGAACAGCCGCTAGAGGTCCATATATCGGCAAAGTTTCTTTATGACCACCCTGTATATATATATATATATATATATATATATATATATATATATATATATATATATATATATATATATATATATATATATATATATATATGTATATGTCAAAATTTTAACGCATTTTGGTACTATTCTGTTTAACTGTTTACTGCTTGTCGAAACGATACAGACTGGGTTTGGCAAGCTGCCGAAATTATGACTCACGAGGACGGATGGACGGGTGGTTTTAGCGTCTGAAGTTTTGTTTTCTGTAGGACCGTTATGGAGGAACGTAATCCTGCGTTAAAAATCTCTCATTTGTAGGTTGTTTGTCCTGGTGTATAGAACATAATTTCGATATACGGTATTCTACAGTTAATGCAATGGGCGATCATCAGTGGTGTAACAAGAATCGATTTCTGATAGCTAGTTTAATGGGAAGAATCAGAATTTCCGAATTGCATTTCATACTGAAACAGTTGTATTATCATTTTTCAAATATTTTTAACTGCTAGGGGGCGTTAGGACTCTCTATTAGAAAAATATAGGAAAATATCTCTTTCACGAACGTGTTTGTCAAACCTCAAAAGCCTTTCCTCTGATTTCTTCAGTCTAAGCCTATGAAATATTTGACCACGAAGCATAAATATATGAATGGGATTTTTCAGCTCGTTAGCAATGACATTTTTATTAGTGTTTATACGTATATTATGATCTTAAGTTAATGATAAAGTATCTGCACCCAAATTAACTGAATCGGATTGTTAATTTTCAAGAATATTTTACATTGGTTTGGAAGCAAATGACTTCAGATCTTAAATAGAATTAATTCATAAATTTTCTCTCGGATCCCATCAAGTCGTTCTATTAAATTGCATTTATGTTCGAGATTATGCATGCAAGATTGGATAGAAAGATATTTATTTTAACTTCCAAAAATATCAGAATTCATAGGTATACAAGCCCAAAAAATTTCCTGGTAATATAATTGACAAATTACTGTATAAAGTCATACAACTTTGCTGTGTGGTAACAATTAGGTATAAACTAGCTTTAAATAATTCTTTTATTACGAAAGAATAATTTTTATAATATCATTTTAAAATTCTTTTTTATATTCAATTTCCGGGATAATTCTAAATTATTCTGCGTTCATATCACTTTATTGAAATTTTAATACTGACATTTTTTAAGCAGAAATTACAAAAAGAAAAAAATATGGTACCTTCGTGTCAAAGTAATGACTTCCTTTTGCAACACCTCAGAATTTATCTCCACTCTATAAAAATTTCTTTCCTTATTCTTTCAATTTTTTACAACCTTAAACTTCAGAGCTATCAAAATGCACTTAAAACACCATTAGATTCTTCATTTCACTTCGTTTTTCCTTTCCCTTTTCGGTTTGTTAAAATATCCCTCTCTTCCCCCAGCCTCAAACTATAAGTAGCGAAAGATCCTCATAGCTCTCAAAACTAACCAACCTTTTCCCTAGATCTCAAATACGTATTAAGGGATAGATTTTATATTCAAGGGCAATATTTTATGATGCCTAAAAGTCGATATGAGTTGTATGCAAGACTGATAAGCTATATGAGTTATATACATGAACAAGAGCTTTTCTGTGCATTCCGACATTTTTAAGCACTCTAAATTTTACCCCTCAATACGTTATGGCCAATATCTTTTTTCGTCGTGTACCAGATCACTGTACTTCGTCAGCCGGCAGTAAAAGTTTAAGAGAAATTCCGCATTATTTTCCGTCTAATGTAATTATCGGTTATGCCTTGCTGAAGAACCCATAACAAGGGTTTATACCTAGGTCCAAAGCTACTAGGTACGCTAGAGTCTTATATATTTGTAATTGTGGCTCGTCCAACGAAGACGTTTTCCATGCATTTTGTTGTAAGAATGACCTGGTGTCAACCATACCTTTATGTCATACGGTCACATGCATTATTACTCTTTGGGGTTTCCAGCCGTCAGTTATGCATAAGAAAGAAATTTATTATTAATGCCGCTGCGAAGGGGTGTTACAAAAATTATTTGATTATAGAAAAAAACTTGTCTACGAAACATAAGGATGGAATTGTGTCGGTTTATATTAATAATGTTAAAGTTCAGTTTTCATATACAAAAAATTTCATGCCATTCATTATACAGATGCTTATGTAATAGTTATAAATTTTATTAGAATAGCGTTTTACATGTATGAACGATACATGACACATTATAAATACTTAAGCAAAGTTCTCGGAAGTTCTACTTGATATACATATGTATTAATATTTGTCATCTAAACAGTCAAACATTGTACTCGATTCACATATATTTTTAAAGTTCCTATTGGATTATATAATTCCTATATATTAAGATGAAACCCCAGAATACTGGAGTACAGGCAAAAATTCTTAGAAAAGAGTTTATTTCTGCGACATTTACACCACTGACCTTCGTTTTCGTAAGTGTTAGGAACGTCGAGGATCTTTCAAACACGGTGCATTAAAGATACTTACAGAAAATCCTCAGATGCTTTTCTCGATGTGAGTATGTATTAATACTTCTCATTCATTATTTAGGTATTCCAAAAAACTCAAAAAGTACTTTCAAACAACCCAGAATTTTTCATTATGCCTCGTTGGTATTCACATGCAGAATCCTTAGATTCCTCTACATATGACATACGGAAAAATTGTTTGCTTTAATCTAGTCTTTATACTCATTTGCTTCGTTTTGAGCTGCAAAGAAAGAGAAGTTTTGAAAGAAATTTCATACCAGTGCTCTGCCTCGTTTCATAGAAATTTCTTTGGCTAATAAATTAATTTATTCTCTTCCCACATCCTTTGCTTAAAAACTGTACCTCTTCCCCATTTTTTTCGATTCTGAAACAGCTCAAAAAATGTATTTATACAGTAAGATCTTTTCGGAATCTTTTCCCTTCTGCGAAAAATATCGGCTGTTTCTTTCCACTATTTGCATTCCGAATTCCGTGTAAGGTGTCACAATACCCTTTCCCTCGTGTTCCAACATTCCTCCCTCCCAACGTAAATATCGAGAGGGACAATGGCTTTATCTCTGACGGCGAGTATTTCATTCTTAGGGGAAAAAATGAATCAGAAGTAAGGAAAGAATGAAAAAAAAATCGCAAGGATTCGACACCATTTCCCCAAGATGGGAGTCTTCGCTGCGCGCGCGACAGAGAAGGGTTGTTTCGAAGAAGAGCGGGTATCTCCGGGCGAAGTCAATTTAGCATATTTCATTGGCGGTGTCATCTGCAGTAATCCAATTTCACAGTTGGCTAAGCCTGGGGATCCGCACAATGGAAATGAATGGTCATTACCAGTGGCTGCCTGCCGTCTCCGGGGACAAATCCCCAGCACCCTCGAATCCCCAGGACGGGGCTCCACGCGACGTCAGCGGGACACGTCGAGCGGGGTCGGCCTCAAATGGTATGGCTCTTGTTTCGAGACCTTTCGAAGGACCCCCGATGATATCTCTACCGTTTTACAGACGAGTGATGCATGGTTCTGTCGGGAGTGGGGGTCAAAACTATTTAAAAGAAAAATTGTTTATTTTATGTGATTCTCTTCGCAGATCTTTAAATATCTATGATTGGTTTGCGTGAAAATTTCAAATATGTTAAGGTGAATGGGGGAGAGTGTGGACCGAAACTTGCAAAATTTGACTTTGATTGACTGTATAAAATTGCCTTTAACAGCTAGAAACGTGAAAGTTAGATATGAAAACCTTCTTTTTCAAAAGATGTATTTAAAAGTTTTTGATTCAACAATTTAAAATTTTTATAGCCGAAAGTTTTTGTAAGATCTAAGGTAAGTAGTTGCAACGCAAAAACGGGGTGAGCGTGTACTGGTCTTCATTACCTTTTTTTTCTCTGCAATGACTGGGTAAGATTTAAGCTTCACTGGTTTGAGTTAAATAGACATGTGACACTTCGCAACCGTCCCTGGATGTTATGATTAGCGTTAACCCACTTCGGTGCTTATCAAACGAAAGAGCGTGTCTTTTACAGTACATTTCAACAGGGGCGCGGTAGCCAGTTGGCAAGAGCAGCGGGCCAGTGATCTGAACGTCCCGCTGGTTCGATGCTCGTCGCTGCAATTCTACCGCCGTGTTCACTAATTGTAGCCAGGGCACGTAAAATAGGGTGTGGCTACATTGTCCTCCAAGTTCTCAAATTTACCTCTGAAGGTGCGGGGTCAAGTGTTCCGGTCTCGTCACTTGACTCGGTTCAAAATTACGGGACCGGTCATTTAGCTAAGTCAGACTCCGACCCTTGTGGTGCTAATTCAAAACAGGAGCCTCACCTTCATCGCCCATAGCCTTCGGGACTTGATCTGATGTTGCTGTCGGTAAAGTGGCATAAGCAGCAACAACAACAACAAAATTTCAACAGATATCAGTACTACAAGTTAAAGACCTTAGGAGTTATGTGGGCACCATACACTAGCCCCGAACCAACTTTTTTCTTTTTGCTAATGCAGAGGCACTTTGTCGTGAGACATTCGCCTTTTGTTATTCACAGAAGTCTTGCTGGCTACTTTATTGTGGTAGCACCATTTAGGTGAACCAGCCCTGCTCCCAATCAGGGGACATCATGGCAAAGACCACTCCCACTCGGGGTTGGAATCCAAGCCCACAGTGTGAAAGAACACGATGCTAACCACTATACCATGTGGACGGCGAACCAACTTATTTAAGCATCTGAAAAATTCCTGAGATATGAAATATTTTTAAAAGTTAAAATGTTATTTCAAGCTCTTTTTAACGGTTTAAAAACAAATACGAACTAAAATCTCCGTAGTTTTTTTGACAGATATATCTGTGTATTACTGAAAATAATTGCCTGTTTTTTTGTAATTCAATATTTAAAAAAGAGGCCGTGGAGTCCTTGTGGTACAGCGCGCTGGTTTTCGGTGCTGAGGGTGCTAAGATCAAATCCTGGCGAAGCGCCACTAAAAAGCCTCCGTTTGTGTCGTCCCTTCATAGGGGGCAATGCTGGTCTGCCTATTACGCGCCCCCATAATAAAATGGCCAGCAAAACTGCGTTGAAATATAGGTGAATGTCTTCGCGACAAGTACATTGAAAAAAAATATTAAAAAAAAGTCTTACAATAAGGGAATATTGTTGCTCGAAATGAGTAGAAACAGAATGAAACAAGTAGCATTAAAAACGCTCATGGGATTTCCCAATCATGGGTATTTTTAAGAGTGTAGTTCTCATTTTGGATTTCTCATGGGACTCAAAAATCTCATTAAAAATGGTCATTTTTATACTTTTTGGCTTGAAATGTACAGCAGAGCTTTTAGAATTAAACATCGTATACTGCATATTTCTACGATGATTACATTGCTGGATTCAACATTCCAATACTGTACCCTGCTTTAGGTTCTACTTTAGGTGTTTTTTTAATTTTTATCTCGGTATAGAATTTTTCATGACTAATTTTTAAAACGATATAATTAAAATTCCTTGTAGGGTATCGCTAAGAAATTTTGAACAGTGTCCTTTTCACTAAACTGTCATCAAAAGTATTGATTTAGAGTAAATATTCTGAAAATACTTTCCCCGAAGCAAAAATTACTCAGAAAATTTAAAAAAAAACATTTTGCCTCCTAAAGTGATAAAAATTTTATAAAAGAATCTTACCTTTTTTTTAAATCCTGAGGATATATAATTTTGAAAAATTTTCTACACGCATAAGTGAAAAAATAAAGCAATTAGGTGTTTTGGGCAGATAAATGATGAATAAAACATGCTTTCTGTTTTCTAAACAAAATTTCAAATTGTTCAGTTATATTTTATGTGCACTGTGATTTTTACATAAGGCATATTTGCGAAAAAATCATAGCGAAATTCAGGAAAAAAAGATTAAATTTTATGTTATGTACCCCCTTTATGTAAATATATTCTCCTTAATTCATATAGGATTCAGTTTCTCATCCACCAAATTCGTTAAAAATGTCTGTTAAGTACATCAATGCAGAAAAATTTTGGTAGAACTTTAATTTAGTGAAGCTTAACTACTCAAATACACATTCTATAATGCATCGTTGTCTGTAAGAAGTTCGACTTAACCATGTGCTGAATGCCTTGTTTGGCTTAGTGTGGGTAATATATCATTAATAGTAGCAGCCACAGCTCTACAGTTATCTCATTGGTTAATAAATCTCTGATTAGAGGTGTGAAAAAAAAGAACAAAAGTTTTCAATGAAGGGCTTTTACCCCTTATCAAATTAAACATTTGTTCTCAGTTATAAGGCATACGACCGAGAAGGGTGTGTATTAGAAGCCAAACTCCTGCTAACGTTTCCACTGAAAAAAAACTGTAGCAGTTGGGTGATTTTCGTCATTCACCTGCCCTTAGTATTGTTTTAAAAATGTGTTTTCTTGCATTTTATTGTCCCTTAAGTCAAACAAAATTTATTTAATATTTTTTTACTTAAGTTTAAACATCTTTTGATTTGTTTGTGTGTATTAGAAAGACAACAATCTTAACCCGGAATGAGTATTTGCTGTTACGGTTAAGGAACCTCACCCTGAAGGGGAATATATACTGTGGAGGGATATCTTCCTGTCGTATTTAGCATGCATGCCAAGAAAGCCGTTTAAATGAATGCTTAATCATTTAGAATTCTTTGTTCACAGATAGTCAACGACTCGGCCAAAATCTTACTGTCCTTAATATTGATCCAGCTTCATTACGTAGTTGCTTGAATATTCCTTTCTATTTTAGAACACGACAAAAACGACTTTGTAGAACTGAACACACTTAGCTACTTTTGTTTTAAGTGTACTTTGTAGCAGAGGGAATGTGAAGGCAACCTTAGAAGATGGGAATACACGTGCATTTACTTTGCAGCACTCGGTCCCTTAACATAAGAGAAAAAAATTGTCTTAATGGACTTAAAACTTGCCCCGAACTTGCCTGAATATTACACACCTAGCACTAATTTCGAACATCATTCTGCGAAGATTTGATAAAAATTTTCTTTATAGTCTTTTGCATTTCTAATTTCAGCTTGTAATAAACGAAGTGTTGATATTTGAGAAAAAAAATAATTCATTATGTAAGACTAAAATAATTCAGGATATAAGTTACGTTATAATTTATTTATTTATTTACTACCTAATTTTCTTTTCCAATACAGCAGGCATTTTCAACATTCAACACCGCGACACCACGAAGCGAACAGAAACCAAAGGTATCTTTCCCATTTTATTATTTTTGAATCATTCAAATTTTTCGAAACATCTCCAACAGATTGGAAATAAAACTAGTGAGATGTAAACTTGAATTACACAAAATTTCGGGTCGTCGCTAATGTTTCAACATTGGTATCCTAAATCGCTTTCCGTGCAGCGTAGTTTCAGAACGGTCCCCTGCACTCTCGAAATAGGAGTGAGTTAATAGTGACACGCGAGCATCCTAGTTAAACCGTTATAGGTGGTTGGTTGTCCAGGTAACTGCGTCGGTTATCCGCTGGAAAGACGTTGTTTGAAACGACCGAGAAGGCGTCTCAAGTACGCTAAAAATGATCTCTAATGTGACGTAAATAGTTTCAGTCACGACTGGCATTTGGCTTTAAGATAAGACAGATCGGGGATACTTCTACAATGAATCGTAAAATTGAAAATTATACAATACTTTATGCAAAGAAATTTGCCTAACATGAAGTCCTAATTATCTTTATAACTGGTTAATACTTAAGATAATCTCAAGGTTAAAAAGTAAGGTTTATTATACAGATTTTCGGCCTTAATATAAACCAGCGGATTTTAGTTTGAGAAAATTTTATTCTTTGACATAAATCGTGACATATATCGTTACCTTAAGAATCCTAAATGATCAAGGTTTTTAAATATATTCATGTAAAAATTAGAAATCTGAAATTATTCGAATAGCCATGTAAAAAATTATAAAGTGAACTTGTTCACTAACAAATTAAAACAATTTTTAACACCACATTTTACTTTTAAAATAAAAAATTCTAATAACTTCAGAAGAATAAGTCAATCAAAGGCATGCATCAGGTAAATTTATTCATAAAGCTTTTATATTTAATTTAAAAGTAAATCAAACGGTGAAGTACAAAATCAATGTATCTTAACCGCTTTCATCTTATGTAACTTAGTTTGCACATTTAAATATTTAAGTAGATAGTTTATCATATGATTATGTAGATATTTATATAGACAGAGAAATATAGACAGATCTATAGAGTTGATATATAATAGAAGAAAATATTATGAGGTCTTTATCTTATTTGCTGGTATATATATATATATATATATATATATATATATATATATATGTATATATATATATATATATATATACATATATATATATATATATATATATATATATATATATATATATATATATGTGTGTGTGTGTGTGTGTGTGTGTGTGTGTGTGTGTGTGCGTGTGTGTGTATACATACACTGAAATGCCAGAAAAACTGTACCGGTCTAATACGTCACTGGGCATCAAGTATTAAAGACGATATCATGCAGTGAACTTTGTACAGTCCTCACGCTGATGCTTATAAAGATCCAAGTATTAAGTTGCGATATTATTTGCACCACTGTTGCACACCTTTCACGTGATATGATTGTCCACAGACGACGTCGGTCAAGATCATCCGATCTTTAGACCACCACACTATTGCAGTAGGTTCGATGTTTCACCTGACTTCTTCTATTCGGTACACCCTTGAAATGGTCGAAGTAGAAAATGTAAACTTTGCTTGTAGCTCCGAAAGGCCATTACCCATTACACGAGTACTACTGTCATGCCTAGTTAAAATCCTCCAAAATCATGTGTCGCCTGCTATGCTCACTGCTCAATAATCATTTTAAAGCATCCACAAATACCTGTCGCTTTATAAAATCTGCTTGCGGACGAAAGCATTTACGAGAAACTTGAGTATTACTACAAGTTCTGAAAGGGATCGTCTATGGAAGTTAGTCTGGCACTTCAGTGTATATATGATAGTATGTAAATTTTCTAATTTTTCCTTTATAGTATAATTTATTTCGGTTTTCAATGGTTGTTTAATGATTTTTTCTGTTTTAATTGATACATAGGAGAACCTCCTGTACATCGGACCAATTTTAATGTTTTAATATTTTTTTTTCATCCATATGGTACATAAGAAATAAATTAATGCTGCTTTTTGATGCTCCAGAGTGTAACTGTTAACCAATAATTTTTATTATCTTTTCATGTGACTTATTTTCCAATTTTTTGGACAATAAAGAATTAAAATACTTTTAAGACCCCGGTACAACTCTCTGTTGTACCTTGGTCCTACTGATTTTTAATTTTATTACTCAATTCAAAAGCCTAAATTTCATCCTAACTCAAACCTTAATTAGAAGTCTAAGAAAAAGTCGGGTATGTAGATCAATTAAAATTTATTGCAAACACAATGTGTAAATCACAATTGAATGTGTCGCCAGTGGCTAAGTGGTTAAGGCATCAGCCTGCCACGCCGGTGGTACGTGTTTGATTTCCGCATAAGACTTGGTTGTTCGTCAGTCTTCCAGCTGAAAAAAGAGCCCCTTCTAGAAAGGGAACTGCAATCCATCGTCCATGGCTGGTGTCATCTTTTGTTAATAAAAAATTCTTCTGTGATTTAGGTTTCTATTTCCTTGTATTCATAGGTACACCGGACTGGGTTGTGACAGTCGTCACCCCCAGGGACCTTAGCCACATACACAATTAAATATAAAAAGGAAAAATCGGATGGTCGGTTAAAAGCTGTAGCTCGGAACAAGCTTGCTGCTTCCGGTTTTCTGAAAAATGTCATTCTCATATCCAAAATTTACCCACCATTTGATTTCTATCCCATGATTTATCATATTTTTAATCCCTTGCTTTTGTAAATTGCAAAGCTAACCGGAAACTTGTTTAAAAGCTAACGTAAAATTAACCAGTATATATATCCAAGTTGATCAGCTTT